>JAJJWX010000127.1:2400000-3000000 GCA_023529315.1 Papaver bracteatum
TGCATACTTAAGTAGGTTACTTTCTAAAATCGATTTGTTCATGAACTGAAAAATTTATATAATAAGGAATGCAATCTTTGCAAACCATGGATATAATGTTCATGAATTGATTTGAGTGAATCAAAATCGATTTTGCTTCAATTGTGTCTTGTATACTTCTATATGATCTAAGCAATTGAACAACTCTCTTAACTAGTTCACTTGAGTCACTTGAACTAGTTACGGTAAAAATGAATAAGGTTGATATAAAAGTGCTCATATGGCTAACCATTGGTTAAGTATTGTTGAATCAACTAGGTGTACACGTTTAGGTATGGTTACCCAAACCTAAATGAAGGTGCATTTCATTTGTGTATAACAAGCTAAGTTCGATCTAACGGTTGAAAGATATTAGCTTGAATCTAATCATGTTTTCATCTAGCAATGAATATTGAATGCTTTGTTACTAACGTAACTTAGATTGCAAATGCAAATTTGGAGACTATATAAAGGATAACTCTACCAAGTGGGAAACCTAATACCCACACCTCTGGCGTGATACTAGTTGCATAAACTAGAGTCAATTCTCCTTTAACCTTAGGTTTTTCACAAAACCATGTAGATTAACGACTTAAAGACTTCATTGGGTTTGTGATGCTAGACCCAACAATTTTCTCTGTAGTTTCATGATCTGATCTTGCTGTTTCTATCGTATTTGAGTACAATCGTAAGATTGGCTTGAGATTTATATCTCCGATATGCAAGATATAAAAGTAGTCACAAACACCTTCATCTCATCATTTGTGATTCCACAATATCTTGTTTTGTTAATAGATTAAGATTATTGTGAGGTGATTGATAATGCTAGGTGTTAGAGCATAGCTCAGTTGAACCTACCAAGCGTTGGTATGTCAAGTTTGGTTGTCATATTTTAGTGATCCAAAACTCATTTAAGAGTCGCTTGATTTAAATGTACTAGAGTCAACTTCGCATAGGTTAGCTTGAAAGTATTAGGGTGAGACATTACAAGTATTGCGAAGACTTGAAGAAGTGAAGAAGTACGAAGCTACAACCACAACATCATCTTTCCACTTGAGGTTAGTGATATTTGACTTGAACTGTTTCATTCCCTAACGTATCTTTCAAGTCGTGCATATTGAAAACATAAAACTGCGAAGCATGAACACTCTAGATAGACAAAGTATTAAATAATACAATATGAAGTTTCTTGGTTAACCATTAAACTTTGTATATAAGACATCGACATAATCGTATGAATGCTTTTGTGAATATGTATGGGTATGAGGTGAGGATTTCATCTTAGGAAACAATGTTTTTACATGTGTTTTAAGGAAGTAAGTTCATGATATGTGTTGTGAACCGAAAAGGAAATCGTCAGGCGTTATTGGAGTTGTTCTTCATTGAAAATCTTATGAACGACCAATATGTGTGATTAGTATAACCACTCATGACTTATTTATGTTCTTGGTAAAACTATTCACATGAGGCCTAACTTATGTATTTGTATGACTTTTATTAGTGAAACCGATCTTAAGTAATCACCTGGGATATGATCGGGTTTGTGAGTATCTGACCAAATTTGTGAAAGGGGAACCGATCTTATGAAGAGGTGCAGTATTTCAAAATGGGGAACCTATCCTTGTTTGAGGTGCAGCAAGGTTTATAGAAGAAATTGGAACCGATCCTATGAACATGTGCAACACGTTTTTAGGCAAGGGGGAAGCGATCCTATGGACATGTGCAGTGCATACAAGTTAGATACCAAATATATGTGGGGAACCGATCCTAGTACCTAGTCAGCCGAATTTTGGTAAGCTAGTGTGACTATGCATAGTACTCACATGGAGGTAGAACCGATACTTGTTTTGGTAGAACCATTACACCCATGGTTTGTGATTGAGTGTTACTTTATTAATCACATAGTTCTTGAAAGTTAGATGTGTTAGAGCATAGCTTGGTTGAACCCACTAGCGTTGGTATGTCAAGTTAGTTGTCAATTTTAGCTGCCAAAATGCATTCTTGATTTAGCATACTAAAGATAGTTTCGGACTAGATTACATCTAAGAAGTTGAATCGAAGCTATCCTTAAAGGATGAAGATTGAAGACTACAAGAAGACATCAATGAGTACTTCATCAACAAAGGTATGTGATTGATTTCATTTGGATTCTTGTTCAATTCTACCTTTCTAATCTATCAAGATAATGCTCACTCCATGGAACAATTTCTATGACGGTAAATGTACATTTATATATTTATATATATATATATATATACTTGAGGTTATTGGATTCATGACTTTGGTGACAATAACCTTTATCCCTAGAAGGAATGAGCTTACGAATCCAACGAGCCAATAATAATTCAATTCCGAGTTATAACGATGAAGTTATGAGTGATTTATTAAAGTAACAATTATAAGTATTGCTGTAATTGTTACAGTTCGTTAGTAGGAAGCAATCCATGGACTGTTTGTAACAGTTCGCGGACTTGGTCCCAATTATGTGACTAAAAGGAATTTTTGGTCAAATTGGTGATGTTTCCTTATCTAGGCAAGTTAGCTATTACTCCAAACATCTTTGATTACCATATTAAAGTGTTTGTGATTCCTTCCAACTTTAATTTGTGATTTATTCACATAAATACAATATTTTCTAATTAATTATTTATTTAATTATTTTGGCAAGAGTTGTAACTTAGGAAAGACTCCCAAAATTAGAAGAGTCTTGAAAAAGGAAAATAGCTTTGCTTAGTTTTCAAGCTACCTTTCACTATAAATAAAGGGTTCGTGAGTTTACACAGTTTTTATCCCCTTTGGAAAATTGGCGTAAGCTCTACAAGTTGTTTTCCACGTCTTTTGTTCTTCGTGAACAAGAGTGAGATAAAAGTCTTTGTATTGGGGATCACAAATCCAAGTTGGATTAAATCCTTGTGATTGATTATACAACTTGTAATCTAGGTTTTTCACCTCTTGTCTATTCTAAGGTTTTCTCTTCTGATATAAAAACATTCAAGAGTTGTTGATCATAAGCCCTAGGTTTTGATAGATTTGAGTTTCTGATCGTATACCAACACTTGTTAGTCGAAATCGGAGACTAGAAAGAAAAACTTCTATTGAGGCATCTCGTAAAAATCCTTGAGAAGTTTTAAACAATATATCTCTAGATTTATCTAGTTGTTCTTGTTGTAGAATTATTAAGGTTTTCTTAACTTGGAAATTGATCTTTGGAATCACCCAAGTTCACTTACGAAAATCAGGTTCACGGACTTCTTGTGAGTACGCATACAGATTGTAAGTTAAAACCCTAATATACAAGATTTCCAAAACCTTGATTTATATCTAAAGGGAAATAAAACCGGTGTTTTGTGCAAACAAAATATTGAATCGTATCAATCGTGTTGTTGTATCTTCTAAAGAGAACCTTGGGTTCTGCTAGAAGATTTGCCTAAAGAGTTCCTAAAGATAATCGGTGTTCTGCTAGGAGTTCTATAAGAATACAGCTGAAGAAGGTATTACATATAGTCTGAATAGGTAGTAGGAAATTGGTGTAACAGCTTATAATCAGTGTGTGTTTATTCTGGACTAGGTCCCGTGTTTTTTTTTTGTATTTGCGGTTTCCTCGTTAACAAAATTCTGGTGCCTATGTTATTTCATTTTTCGCATTATATTGTTTATCTTTATAATAATTGAAATAATATAGGTTGTACGTTAATCAATCATAGTTGTTAAATCCGACCTTGGTTGTTGGATAAGACTTGATTGATCTTGAAAAATTGATTTTGTTATTTTCACATTGTTAGACCAGTACAGACTAACCCTATTTCTAGTGGACACTGTGTTGAAATATTCCTTTAGTGATTGTTGCTTAAACAGGTTTATACACGGTGGATATTGAATAGGTTGTGATTAAAACAAAATACTTTGTTTCAAGAGTTTCACACCAAAATCAAGTTTACATACTTGTTTCTATTTAATTCTGATTGTGTTGAAATAGAGATATTAAACTCTTTGATATACTTTACTCTAGATTGAGTTTGAATGTCTAGTTGATTCTCTAGAAAGTGTATTGGAGTAATTAAGTCCTCTCAAATTGCCAAACAAATTGTTGGGTGTGGTTGTTAGACCCCCGCTTATTCAATTGGCATCAAAGCAGGCAAACACACTAAGACCTCATAAGTCTGTGTTTGAAGCAATCTGATTGTTATGGATAGAGGTGTTATCTCTAAAAACGTACCACCAGTCTTCGATGGAACGAACTATTTATCGTAGAAAATTGCTATGCATTCGTTTATACAAGTGTGAGATTTTAAATCATGGGTTCGTATTGTTAATGGCTATGATCCTCCATCAGTCACAGTAGACGGTGTAACTGTTGCAAAGGATCTTGATATTCTTGCTACAAAGCAAAATTCTGATGGATTAAATTCTATCATCCATGACATTACCCCAGATCTTCAGCACCACGTTACTACGTGTAATAAGTCTAAAGATGCTTGGGATATCTTAGAAACCGTATTCGAAGGGAATGCCACAGAAAAAGAAGCAAGGCTTCAAAATCTAGCTTCTGACTAGGAAAACCTTCACATGTCTGATGATGAAACCTTTGATAAGTTTAACCAAATACTTTCTCAAATAGTTAATGCCTCATTCTTATTAGGAAGAACTATTTCGGAGAAAGTTATTGTGTGAAAAATTCTCAGGTCCCTACCATCAAGATACGAGTCTAAGAAACATGTCATTGAAAAATAAAACGATCTTTCTACATTCTCCATAAATACTCTTGTTGGAAAGTTAAAGATTTTTTATAATGAACACGCATCTAAAAAGGAGGTGATTTCTTTTAAAGCTGCAAACAATTCTCAATCCTCTAAGGATAAATCTAGTTCTCCAGATACTAAGGATGCTACTCCACGACAATTTAGAAAACTCTTGAGATACATGAAAAAGAGTTTTTCTAAAGTTACAACATTTCCTAATGATGATGTACAATGCTAAAATTGTCGTGGTTTCGGGCATCTTTCTTCAGTGTGTCCTAGATGGAACCGTAGACAATCGACATATGCAGCAGCTTTGCCTACTCTTGATGATGGACCTGAATATTATTATCCCCAAGAGTATGCAAGCGAGATTGCATTAGCTTCTGGAAAAATTCCTTCGGATACTAATTCTGATGAAGAAGTGTTCCATGTGGATCCAGTCGCTAATAATTAATCTTCTTAAGGAATGTCATAAAAAACTCTCGGAAGCTGAATGCACCATTTTCAGTGAGAAAGTTAAATATGACAGACTTCTTAGTCAGAATAAAGACTTGCAAGACCAACTTGATTCTAGTGGTGCAAGAGATTATCTCAAGGAAATACGAAACCTTAAAGAAGAAATTACCGAAGGTCGAGATCGGGAAATTATTCTTCAAGAAAAGCTAGATAACTTGGAGAATATTGTGATGAACTTGTTATTTGATTCAGAACAAGAAGATCTCAAAGTTCAATGTGAATCATCCAAGAATGATCTAGTTATTGCGCTTGAAAAGGTCAAAAGGTTGGAAGAATAGAGCTCAAGCTTAAAAGAGAGTTTGTCTAGAAATAACAGCGCAAATAAATTTACCTCGATATTGGGAGCATGTAGAATTCATCGTGATACACGAGGATTGGGATATGAAGGAATAGACGGTCCTAGTATTTGCAAAGAGGTAAAATTTGTCAAAGTTAAAGATTCTTCTTAACCAAAACCTTCCACGGTTGACAAAAATAAAATATCTCCATCAACTGCTGGTAGTGAAAAGAGTAAATCTTGTCAAGTTTCGAAGCAAGCACATATACATTCAGGTAATACTAAACATAATGTTTTCCATTCTATTAAACATTATTTTTATTGTGGAAAACCAGGTCACTTGCAAAGGAATTGCAGATTTCTTAAACGAGATAAATCCAGATCTGATTCTGTTAAGAAGACAAGATCTGATGTTCCAAACTGGAGAAAACCTGAGTCTCATAATATTAGTTCTTCTAGTATTCCCCCGAAGAAGTTTCATAACTACATTGGGGAGAAAAATAAATACGTTTCTCCAAAAGTTACTCAAAAATGGGTACCAAAGAAGATAAATAAAGAAACAAGTACTATTAAGAAGGATCTCCCAGACAAGAGTTCGACAAGGGATAACATCTTAAAAAGGTATGAAACAGTTATTGATAGTTTCATGGGAGTTGTTAAATTCCTAGAGTCCGTGCATGATTTTTTTTCAAATACCTGAGGTGAGCAAGATTTCGTTCACCTCAACACAACCTAATTGTGTTGAAAGTGCATCCTCACCAAGAAGCCCTTGTAAATATGGTGAGGATTGCAAAAGAATTAGGGAGCAAAAATTATGTTGGTAAGATTTCACTTTATCCAAGTTCATCTTTACCTAGTGACAAAAGTCATGTTATGTTTCAATCACTTTGGAAATCGCTCTGACGCAAAATAATTTGTGAATAACAACTATATGACATCCACTGAGAATGTTTCAATGGTTGAAATGAGAGTTTAGACAATATAACCACTGGGGGATATAAACATTGTTGTGGTAACACATATATGTATAAGTCCTTAGCACTTGAACCGAAGTTTGCGTACTTTGTTGATCAAGTGAAACCAGAACTTGAGCAGTCAACCCAGTCCGTGAACTCAGTATGTGAACGTGCGTAGTTCTCGAACCCGAGAATTTCTGCTGGAGTTGTAGCTCGGTTTCAGTCCGCGAACTGACGGAAGTTCTCGAACCCGAGAATTTATGATGGAGTTTGTTAACTCCAACCGGTTAACTTGAGTCTGCAAACCCAGTCCGCGAACTTGAGTGGTTATGTCTAAAAACAATATTTGTGAACTTATCTTAATAAACTAAGGAATGCTATTGCAAACCGTGGCTTTATAGTTCATGAATCGATTCGAGTGAATCACATCATTTTTGCTTCAATTGTGTCTTGTGTAGTACATGGGATCTCATAGCAATTGAACAACTCTCTAACTAGTTTATTTGGACTAGTTATGGTGAAGAAGAATAAGGTTGATATGAAAGTACTCATATGGATAAATACCACGCGTATGATTCTAAATTACCTAACTTGATTTGTGATTGAAATTCTTAAGGTTAGAAGAAATAATCAATGCCATTGGATATTGGTTTTTGTAGTTGCAGGACATCCTACACTACACCCTTGATAAGAATTTACTGTATTTAAGACATATTTGAAGATTAAAATAACACTTTATTATTTGATTCTCAGAAATGTTTACATGAAAAGAAAGAAATCAAGAATACAACCGATCTCTTGAATTTTCTCTCTCCTCAAGACTTTCTCAACACTCAAAAACATATCATACTCTTTATGAATCTACTGGGTCTCTTTATATAGGATAGTTACATAGTGGATGACAACTAATATGTCTTTTAATTTCGGATCTGACTTGCAATATTATCGCAGTAGTTATAATATCCATTCTCGCAAGCGTTTTAACCATCTCAGGATAATCATGCTCTTCCCGTGTTTCTTCACTCGTCAGCTATTACGTCATTCTTCAAATCATTTTGTGACACTCGTGAAGTGTTGTTGAAGAACTCGCGGTGATGTTCGCAGAAGTGTCGTTAATCTCACAAGAATAATATCATGGCGATATTCTGGTCCTACATCTTGCCTCTTCTCATGTCTTTTCTGCGAAGAAGGAAAGACTATGAGAATTAGAATGCCGCAGCTACCTAGTTTTTCATCTCTTTTCTCCGACAAAGCCTTGTAAATTAGGTATGACCGCTTATACGTGTCGAATGCTCCTCTTTTAACCGGTTAATCCTTTATTACCCGGTTACCCCTCTTCTGTGTATAAAAGAGATAACTTGTTAAGAAATATTCCTTTTCTTTTACTTCTTCGTCCCTTCTCTTCTCTATAAACTTTCCCGTCTGCAACTTTTCTTCTTTCACAGGTTCATCTGCTACTGTTCTAATGGAGTCTCAAAGGTATAAACATTCTCTTCTATCATTATTAAATTCGGTTCTGCTTGTCTAAACTATGTTTATCTAATTTATTTGATATCTTCTATTTGATTTTTCATAATTCCCATACTGTGTCTTATTTTCAGTGAAACTACTTCTAACGTGCAACCTATATCTCAAAACCCTAATCTTCTCAAAAATTCGCAATAGAAACTGGTTGAAAAGAAGAGGAATCGTGCGAATCATAAGGTAGTAAGAAACACTTGTTTTCTTAATAACGATATTGTTGCCTTTGTTTCTTATCTAGTTTATTATTCGCAGGATGATGAGAATGTTGTTGAACCTCGCAAGCGATCTCGCGATATTAAACCCATTGAATACGGAATTACTATTCCCTCATTATCTTCTTCAAAATCCACTCCTATAATATCGCAAATTAAGTCCCAACCTTTTGCTTGCGACGGTGTCACTCCCAATACTCCTGCCTCAATTAACCCTCTCATAAGTGAAACTCCCCATATTATTTCGAATGAAGTTCCTTCTTCTTATACTGTAGTCACTTCTCAAGTTGATTCATTTTCACTTCCAAATGTTACCTTTCCAGACACTCCCCCTCCTGATGACACAAATAATTCAAACCTTCAACTCACCATTGTTACCACTTCACCACCTACATCTCTCCCTCATGTTAGAGAAGCTTCAATTGATGTAGACGTTGCTTTTAGAGTCTTGTCTGACATTCTGGATGAAACTAGAAAATCCTCAATTAATCCTGTCAAGCGTGTCATCTGCGAAGTTTTAAGTAAGTATTTTGGTTCTGAACAAACGGCTGCAAAGACATCTCTAGAAAACAAAATTGAAATTTTAGAAGAGAGTCTTCGGGTTAAGACTTCAGAATCCAATACTCTTCAGCACAAGCTTCGCAACTCTTTACTGAATTGCGAGAATCTTCGCAATAAGAATGAGGAACTAAAAGGTATAATTTTCCTTCTTTTATCTCTTGGTTTTTTTATTTTAGTAAATTCTCATTTTTTATGTGCTTACTTCTCTTTTAACCCTTAGTTCATATATTTAGTTGTAAATCGGACACGATTCTTGGAGAGATTCCGATTTGAGTCTATTGCTGAAGAAGCTCGTGCTGAGAAAGATTCTTGTATGGACCAATATAATAGATTAGATAACCTTCACTCATATCCTATCGACCAAATAGATAATCTTACAAATGAGAATAACCAACTAATACAAAGACAAAGTCTGTTAAATAACGGAGTTACTAGTCTTTCTTATTTGTTAACCCAAGCTAATTTGGCGATAGAAACTTTATCAGATGAAAATGAGACTTCATCTCAAGAAAAGCGTAGCTTTTCAAATTTGATAGCGATCTCCTCGCAGAATTTAAGTATTCTTCCGAAAGTGTGTAACAATCAAGAACAATATATGTCTTCATTGAAAGAAGAACTCAAAGAAGTAACTGAATCATCAATAGCTGAGAAAGATAAACTCATCCAGGGTAGGATAGCTCTAAGTGTAAAGGCTAGTAAACTCAAAGAACGTTTCTCCCGATTAAAAGAATCTCATTCCTTATTGGAGAAAGAAAATGCTTATCTCCTTTCTAAAGAAGAAAGTATAAAATCTCGCCTAAAGGGTATAATTGGAGATAAATTTGATGATACCATGAACCAGTGGGAGAGTTGTTTCTTATCATTCATTCAAAACTTATCTTCGCAAAGAGAAGGTAGTTATTTTGACTACCTTAATTGTTAACTTTTCTGTTCAAATTTCTCTGCTATATTTTTGCAAGATCTCCGTCTGAATGTTTTTCTGGCTTATCTATTTTTCTCGCAGAATATGAGAAAAGTCTTCAAACCACCATTTCTGACTTGGCTGATAAACTGGCTTCAGTCCGCAAAGAAAATGGTGAACTTCTATCCAATTATGTCCAATCTCGCGATCGTGTAGAAAGAAGATATGACTATCTTGAATACTACAAGAACATGGAAATTAGGAATCGCGATAGAAGCTTCCTTCACAAATTTCATCTTTGTGCTGAAGTTCTCATGAATGACATCTTAATATCCAATGCTCTCTCCCCTATATCAGTCAATCCTCTTGAAGTAGATGATGATGAAATTCCTCTTCCCATGGCTAGTGATCTAGAGTATGTAAGTGATGAAGAAGATGTTTCTCAGGAAAATTCAGCGGATAAAGAAAAATCTCCTCTTACTAAAGTAGCTACTGGCGATGGAACAACCGTTAATGAGTCATTAAATGAGGAAGAAATTCAAGATGATCATGAGAAGAATGTCGGCGAGGATAATAACTCTAGCAAAGATAATTCTTGAATTTTGTTTTTGCTTTCTTTTAGTTCTCTTTCTTGCGAATGATGTAACCTCTTTATTTTTTAAAACTCATTTTGGAGCTCTATTAAATTTCTGTTCTTCTCAATATTTTGCGAGAAAGATAATGATATTTTATTTATCAATTCCCATACTTTCCCCTCATTATCTTTCTTGGAATGAACAAATATCTTCTGAAATAGTTAATGGGTAGGATTATTCTTGTGGTCTTATTTTGCCTTCCTAATTAAAGGTCTTATTTCGCCACGTTTCTTTCTGCGAAAAAATCGCATGACGTCCTTACATTCGCATGTACATACCCATTGATCTTGACTTAGCTCTTGTATTTTATCAATTCTCTACGACTATATGACAGGCCTAAGTTCCCTTGCGAGAACAAAGACCCATGACATAGCCGTCCTACGATGAAATCGCATGACGTCTTTACACTTTCATGTAAATCCCATTGATCTCATCTTAACTTTCTCTTATGGATTGTCACCTCTGTATTTTTCACGTGACAATATGACAGGCCTAAATGTTCTTGCGAACACAAAACCCCATGACATTGCCGTCTTAAGACACTTATCAGCTCCCTAATAGAGGGTGCCGCCCTTACTTCCCCCTGGTTGCCCCTTCAAGGAGGGAACATCGGCTATACAAGACTAGCTCCTCCCATCCGGTCTTAATAACAACTAGTTGTTTTCGTATCCTCTTACCCTTTATGCCTATATAGCTTATAGTTACGAGACTGCACCCTAGGTGGGGTTTTCTTGAGGCCGAGTGCATCATATCCAAGACTTACCAAGAATGGTCAGGGTAGGTTCGTCCATCCCGGGCATCCTTGGATCAACCGTGTACCTCGACGCCTTGGTCATACTCTGCACCCCTTAGAAGAGACCCTCGGTCGTCCAATCAGGGTATAACCTTATATAGTTGGAAATCCAAAGTATCTCTCCTGGATAGGTATCTCAAAGAGATGTACCCCAGTCTCTGTGTCTCAGGTTCCAGTAGCGGTATAGCCTTATCCCTGATCCACGCAAAGAGATACCCCCTAATATGACGTACTTTAGTTCTTACATTTTCCTCTTGCGAAATTGTATTAGCAAACTAGGGTGTACGCCATAAAGGTTCGTCCCGTTCTTTGTTTCTTTTGCGTATATCGCAATCTTTCATTCTTTATGTAATCTTGAATAATCTTGCGAATAAACTCGCAGCTGTAAAAATTTTTTTTTCCCATTTCTTATTTGTTTCATTAAAAAATTGTTACTAATAATATCTTTTTAAATATAATCTGTTCCATGGTCTATCAAGTCTTTGACCAACATCTCTGCCTTCTGGGTCCACCAACCTATATGGCCATGTTCCAACTATCTCTTTAATGATATACGGTCCATCCCATTTTCTCGCCAACTTTCCACCACGTTTTCGCTGGTACTCTAGAGTTTCTCGCAGAACTAATTCGCCTGGATGAAACTCACGTTTTTTGACTCGCTTGTTATATTTACGAGCCAACTTTCGCTGATAATTTTCCATATGTTGTAATGCTTTTTCTCTCTTCTCTTCTAATTCATCAAGTTCTCTTAGAATCATGCTAGCATTAAGATTCTTCTCCCAAACCTCTCTTTTTGTTGTAGGAATAACAACTTCTGTTGGTAGTACTGCTTCAACACCATATGTTAAACAAAAAGGTGACATCGTAGTTGCCTCTCTCCTAGTTGTGTTGTAAGCCCATAATGAATTATGTACCTTTTCACACCATGCTCTATGGTACCCTTCTAATTTGTTTTTTAAGATGTCTGCGATTGTCTTATTAGTTGCTTCAGCCTGACCATTAGCTTGTGGGTATAAAGGAGTAGATTTTCCACATCTTATCTTAAATGCATTGAGTAACAACTCTATGTTTAGTCCTTCAAATTGTTTTCCATTATCAGAAACCAACTGTGCTGGAATTCCAAATATGCAGATGATATTTTCAAAGATGAATGTAAATATATCTTTATCGCGAATGTGCTGTACTTCTTTTACTTCTTCCCACTTTGTGAAGTAATCTGTCGCGGCAATTAAGTATCTCTTCTACCCTGAACCTGGCACAAAGGGTCCCACAATATCTAAGCCCCATTTTCCAAAAGGCCACACACTTTTTGAAGATGATAATGGTGCCCCCGGCGCATGTATCTTCTTTCCATATCGCTGGAAATATTCTCAACGCTTTGATAATTGTTTTGCATCTTCTTGCATATACGGCCAATAATAGGCTTGCATTTTTGTTTTATAAGCCAAAGATCTTCCTCCACTATGATTACCAGCATCTCCACTATGCAACATTTTTAGCATCTTTTCTCCTTCTTCCCGTGCCAAACATCTAAGTAATGGACCATTAAAATATTATCGATACAATACTCCATCCCTTAATTCATAATTTGTTGCACGGCTCTTTAATTTGTATGCCTCCAATCTATTTCTTGGTGTTTCACCTCTCGCCAAGTATGCATGAAGTTCTGCTCTCCAATCTGCGATAATTTCGATGGCTGGTTCTTCTGCGTCATTTTCTATTATCATTACATCCGCCTTTTCTTCTTCTTCTTTATTAATTGAAGGTGATACAAGCGTCTGAATTATTATGCATCTCGCAGATGGGTTTGTCATCATACTTGATATGAACGCAAAAGCATCTGCTGAGTGCATTATCTTTTCTTGATATATGTCTCCATTTTATTTTTGGAATTCTCGCAGACAATTCTTCAACAAGTTTCTTTTATTTCTTCAGAGATGGTTCATTTGTTATGTATTCTCCTTTTATCTGGCGAATAACCAATTGCGAGTCACTGGTAATCCTTGCATTTTCCAACTTCATCTCTACGGCGAAATTTAGAGCATGCACCACAGCTTCATATTCTGTCTCATTATTAGTGGATGTGAATTCCAAACGAAATGAAAACGCCATTTTTCTCCTTCTGGCGAGATAAATACCACTCCAATTCCATTTCCTTCCCCATTTGATGATCCATCCAACAATATTTCCCACATGTTGGGTTCCTTTAATAGATCTTTTGGATATCCATGTTCTTCTTCTATGTCCATCATTTCTTCAACAACTTCATCATCTTCTAGAGGAAATTCTGCTAAAAAATCTGCTAAAACTTGTGATTTTGGCGAGGATAGGACTTCATATTTGATTTCAAAGTGCCCTAATTGTGGATTCCATCTCTCAACTCTACCTGATCTTTTTGAGTTCTTCATTACTGATTCAATGGGCACCTTTGTTAATACCTTTACTTTATGTGCCTGAAAATATATGTGAAGTTTAAAGGTTGCATAAACCAATGCCAGAATTAGCTTCTCAATTTTTGAATAATTTCTCTCTGCAGAATTAAATGCTTTGCTGATGTAATAAGTTGGTTTTTCTACCCCTGCATCTATTCGCAGTAATACTGTGCTTAATGCGTGCGATGTTGTCGCAAGATAAATCAATAATTCTTCTCCCGGCTCCGCTTTCTATAAAATAGATATGTTCATTAGATATTCTTTAACTCCTTGAAAAGCCTTCTCACATTCATCTGTCCACTTGAACTTTGTACCCTTCCTGAGTATATTGAAGAAATGCTTGCATTCATCTGAATATCGCGAGATAAATCTTCTTAGCGAGTCTAAGAGCCCATTCAACTTCTGTACATCTTTCACTGTTGCTTGCGTTGGAATATCGCGAATTGCCTGTACTTTCTCTGGATCAACTTGAATTCCTTCCTTTGATACAATATAACCTAAAAATTTCCCTGACGCTACTCCAAAAATGCATTTGTCATGATTCACCTTGATGTTAAAGAGTTGCATTTGATCAAAAATGTTCTTCAAATCTTGCACATGGTTCTTAACTTCTTTATTCTTTATTAACATGTCATCTACATACACCTCTAATATTTTGTGTGTCCACTTTGCGAACACCTTCTCCACCATTCTTTGATACGTTGCGCCAGCATTTCGTAACCCAAAAGGCATTTTTGTGTAACAATATAATCCTCTTGGAGCAAGAAATGCGGTGTGCTCTTGATATTCTTCAGCGAGAGGAATCTGGTTATAACCTTTATACCCATCTAATGAAGATATTCTATCATTTCTGTCTGCTGATTCAACCATTTGAGTAATATTTGGTAATGGAAAACTATCTTTAGGGAAATCTTTGTTTAAGTCAGTAAAGTCTATACAAATTCTGATCCCCTTTTTTTTCTTTGGAACCACTACCATATTTGCGATCCATTCCGGGTATTTTGCTTGTCTTATAATTCCAGCATCAAGCATTTTCTGTAACTCTTCTTCTATTTTTGAGTGATAAGTTGTTGCGATTTTCCTTATCCTTTGCTTGAATGGTCTCACATCTTTGTTAATTTCTAACTTATGACATACAACTGATGGATTTATTCCAGGCATCTCATCCATACTCCACGCGAAAATATCCTTATACTCTCGCAAGAGATTTATGGTTTCTTCTTCATCTACACCCATTTTAGTTCCAATTTTCAGCATTTTAGGTTCTTCTTCACTTCCAACATTTACTTCCTTTGTTGGTTCTGCTTCGGTGTAGCTGGCCTCAGGTTCTCCCATTGGTGTTGGTGTTTCCATGACTCTCGCGGGCTCATCATCTTCTTGTGAGATCTCGCTGGGTATTCCTTTTCCTTCTCTTGCTCTTATCATGTAAACTTTAAATTATTCTTCCTTCTTAGCCTCCTTTGACAATTTTCTGCGAGATTTTCGCAGTTTTGGGCGCTCTTCATAATTTCTCACTTCAATTCGATAACACAGCTTCGCAAGATCAGTATCCCCTCTAATTTCTCCAATTCCACTAGGCATAGGAAATTTGATGCATTGATGTAACGTTGATGCTACAACCTTGATTGCATGTATCCATGGTCTCCCCAATATCATGTTATATGGTGCCTCCACATCCACCACACATAATGTTACTTGTGTTTCAATCTCTCCTAGCGGAATTCGTACCATTATTTCGCCTTTAGGTTTTGTTATAGATTTTCCAAAACCATGAATGTGATAATTTTAACAAGACATCTCTTCATCCTTATATCCCGTTTTCTTAAATGTATGATAGAATATAATATCTACAGAACTTCATGCGTCCACCAAAGTTCTATTCACGGCCCATTCTTCTGCAGATCTTGTTGATTTTTCCTTCTTCACTCGCATAGTAGATACCGTGATTACCAATGGGGATGTATGGTCCAAATTTTCTTTTGGTATTTCTGCTGCTGTGAATGTGATTTCCTACTTTTCCCAATCCTTCAGAGGTGATATTTTCTCCACCGTCATAATTCTTTTTCCTTCAAAATCTCGTTTATGAATCCTTCCTCTAATATTTTCATGGAATTGGTTGATCATTATTTTTGTTATCGTATTGCACTCCAACTTCCTGTAATCCTCCTTTGCTTCAATTATTTTTTCTTCAACTGCTTCACCAATTTGTTCAATCATCTTCTTAACTCGAATATTGATCTTTAATCTTGCTTTTTCCTATAATTTTCAACTTTCAATCCCTGTTTTGGGCGCCAAAATGTAGTTGCAGGAAATCCTACACTACACCCTTGATAAGAATTTACTATAATTAAGACATATTTGAAGATCAAAACAACACTTTATTATTTGATTCTCATAAATGTTTACAAGAAAAGGAAGAAATCAAGAATACAACCGATCTCTTGAATTTTCTCTCTCCTCAAGACTTTCTCAACACTCAAAAACACATCATCCTCTTTCTGAATCTACTGGGTCTCTTTATATAGGATAGTTACATAGTGGATGACAACTAATCTGTCCTTTAATTTCGGATCTGACTTGTGATATTATCGCAGTATTTATAATATCCATTCTCGCAAGCGTTGTAACCATCGCAGGATAATCATGCTCTTCCCATGTTTCTTCATTCGTCAGCTATTATGTCATTCTTAAAATCATTATGTGACACTCGCGAAGTGCTATTGAAGAACTCGCGGTGATGTTCGGAGAAGTGTCGTTAATCTCGCAAGAATAATATCATGGCTATATTCTGGTCCTACAGTTTTTATTGTCAAAGAATATTTTTCATACTCTTATGGTAACCATTCTTGGTGTAAATCCCTATGGAAAAGGTTATTCTTCCTTCTAAGCATATAAATTCTTGTTTATACAAGTGTGTATCTTAGAAAAGATGATCACAATACATGCTCTTCATGATTTTGTATTATTAACATGAGATAGTTTTAATTTTTTAGTAACACAATCTCATCAGAGACATTCAATGATTGGTTCTTAAATCGTATCTCCTTGTAGGATTTCAAAAATCCAATATATAAATCCTTCTCCCTGGAGAAAGGTCACTCTTGTTGTTCTTTTGGGATATGGGGGGAGAGTTCCTAAATGAACTTGTGCTTAATTAATTGTTATATCTTTGAGGAGATAAGCGGTTGTGAAACATGTAGGAGTTAACTTGTACGTATCTTAATAAACTCCTTGATGAAGTCACTAAGTTTCGACTCAGTGATATCGTCTAAACAAAGTTGATATGTTTTTCTTTTAGTCATGAAGTGTCTCCGTGAAAATTTCATGAGGATCCCAATAGTTTTCGTACCTTTGCCAATTTATATTGACAAAAAGGGGGAGAATTAATGTGTAGTTCATACTACAAATACATATGGTTTACAGATCATTATGTAAGGGGGAGTGGTTTTCATGTTGATATGGAGTATTGACTAAGGGGGAGTGATACATATCACCATAGTATTATTGTCAAAGTTGTGATACAATGAAACTTTGATGATGTGTAATAATACTATGATGGATCTTCAACAAGTACAGGATGAACACACGCAGAGTTGAAGAACCAAGGAAATCAAGATTGTCGACTTTGCTTTTAACAAGTTCAAACCATATGTAAAATGGTTTTGTCACTAAAATTGACAAATGGGGAGATTGTTAGAGCATAGATCGGTTGAACCCACTAGCGTTGGTATGTCAAGTTAGTTGTCAATTTTAGTTGCCAAAATGCATTCTTGATTTAGCATACTAAAGATAGTTTCGGACTAGATTACGTCTAAGAAGTAGAATCGAAACTATCCTTAAAGGATGAAGATTGAAGACTACAAGAAGACATCAATGAGTACTTCATCAACAAATGTATGTAATTGATTTCATTTGGATTCTTGATCAATTCTACCTTTCTAATATATCAAGATAAATGCTCACTCTATGGAACAATTCCTATGACGGTAAATGTATATTTATGTATATATACTAGAGGTTATTTGATTCATGACTTTGGTGACAATAACCTTTATCCCTAGAGGATCTCATGGTATAGTGAATGAGCTTGCGAATCCAACGATCCAAGAATCACTCAATTCCGAGTTATAACGATGAAGTTATGAGTGATTTAATAAACTAACAATTATAAGTATTGCTGTAATTGTTACAGTTCGTTAGTAGGAAGCAATCCATGGACTGTTTGTAACAGTTCGCGGACTTGGGCCCTATTACGTGACTAAAAGGCATTTTTGGTCAAATTGGTGATGTTTCCTTAGTAGGAAGCAATCCATGGACTGTTTGTAAAAGGCATATTATAAGTGTTGTTGTAACTTAGGAAAGACTCCCAAAATTAGGAGAGTCTTGAAAAAGGAAAATAACTTTGCTTAGTTTTCAAGATACCTTTCACTATAAATAAAGGGTTCGTGAGTTTACACAGTTTTTATCCCTTTTGGAAAATTGGCGTAAGCTCTGCAGGTTGTTTTCCACGTCTTCTGTTCTTCGTGAACAAGAGTGAGATAAAAGTCTTTGTATTTGGGATCACAAAGCCAAGTTGGATTAAATCCTTGTGATTGATTATACAACTTGTAATCTAGGATTTTCACCTCTTGTCTATTCTAAGGTTTTCTCTTTTGATATAAAACTATTCAAGAGTTGTTGATCATAAACCCTAGGTTTTGATAGATTTCAGTTTCCGATCATATACCAACACTTGTTAGTCGAAATCGGAGACTAAAAAGAAAAACTTCTACTAAGGCATCTCGTAAAAATCCTTGAGAAGTTTTAAACAAGATATCTCTAGATTTATCTAGTTGTTCTTGTTGTAGAATTATTAGGGTTTTCTTAACTTGGAAATTGATCTTTGGAATCACCCAAGTTCACTTACGAAAATCAGGTTCACGGACTTCTTGTGAGTACGCATACTGATTGTAAGTTAAAACCCTAATATACAAGATTTCCAAAACCTTGATTTATATATAAAGGGAAATCAAACCGGAATTTTGTGCAAAAAAATTGACAAAGGGGGAGATTGTTAGAGCATTGCTCGGTCGAACTCGCATGCGTTGCTATCTCAAGCATGTTTGTCAATATTAGTGATCAAAACTATAAAGTCTTTGATTTATAGTCCACTATAGCTAAGGTCTCGGACTAGTATATAAAGTGTAGTTGATCACAAGAACTCCATGGAGATTATCATACAAGATGAAGGACTACTCAAGGAACCAGTGGATATTCGTCGACTAAAAGGTATGTGGAGACTTGAACTTATCTATCACTCAAAAGTCTATCTACTCTATCTCATATCTTGAGACAAAAGTCGTATTACTATATAGACTAAGAATATACACATATGATATTTCGAGCTGAGTATATCTCGCTTATCTATTTCACGAAATATGTGTTGGTAAAGCTTTCTCTTTAGCTAAGTTCATCTTTACCTAGTGACGAAAGTCATGTTATGTTTCAATCATTTTTGAAATTGCTCTGACGAAAAATAGTTTGTGAATAACAACTATATAGCACCCTCTGAGAATGTTTCAATGATTGAAATGAGAGTTTAGACAATATAACCATTGCAGGATATAAGCATTGTTGTGGTAACACATATATGTATAAGTCCTTATTGCTTGAACCGAAGTTTGCGAACTTTGTTGATAAAGTGAAACCGGTGTAGTGCGTGAGCTTCAGTCCGCGAACCCAATCCGTGAACTGGTGGAAGTTCTCGACCGAGAATTTCTGTTGGTGTTTGTGAACTCCATTCGGGAACTTAAGTCCGCGAACCCAGTCCGCGAACTTGAGTAGGTTATGTCTAAAAACGATGTTTGTGAACTTATCTAAATAAACTAAGGAATGCTATTGCAAACCGTTTATTTATAGTTCATGAATTGATTTGAGTGAATCACATCGTTTTTGCTTCAATTGTGTCTTGTGTAGTACATAAAGATCTAAGCAATTGAACAACTCTCTAACTAGTTCATTTGAGTCATTTGGACTAGTTATGGTGAAGAAGAATATAGTTTATATGAAAGTGATCATATGGTTAACCATTTGGTTAACTATTATTGAACCAACTAATGTACAAGTTTGGGTACGGTTACACAAGCCTAAAAACATCAAGTACATGTGTGTATAACAAGCTATGTTTTCGATCTAATGGTTGATAAATATTAGATTGAATCTAATCATGTTTTCATCTAACGGTGAATATTGAATGCTTTGTTACTAAGCTAACATTGATTGCGAACCATGATTTGAAAACTATATATGGGAGAACTCTAGAAACTGGGAAACCTAATCCCTACACATTCTGTGTGATACTAGTTGTTCTAAGCTAGAGTCGATTCTCCTTTAACCTTTGATTTTTTTCTTCTAAAACCAGGTTAACGACTTAAAGACTTCAGACCGATACTACTTTTCTTGTAGTTGTGTGATCTGATCTTACTTCTTCTATCGTACGAGTACAATTAGAATAATTGGCTTGAGATTTATATCTCCGATAGGAAAGATATAAAAGTAGTCACAAACACTTCGTCTCATCGTTTGTGATTCCTCAATATTCTTCTTCGCTGCGTCGATTAATTTATTGTGAGGTGATTGATAAAGTTGAGATGTTCTTCGGGAATATAAGTCTGGTTTTATCAATTGGTACCTATTCACCTTGATTTATCAAAAGACAGAACAAAACTCATAGGTTTATTCATGGGAGACGAATTTATCTATCCTTGTAGAGTTTTCTGTGTGATACAGATTTGTTTATTAAAGTCTTCGACTTTGGGTCGTAGAAACTTGTAGGACCAGAATATCGCAACAACGATATTCTCGCGATGGAAATGACACTTCTACGAGAAACCCAAACATTTCTACAAGTATTAACAACACTTTGACGAGAACGTCGTAAGATTCTTCAACAACATTTGGTGAGTGTCACAAAAGAGTGATATAACAGTTAACGATTAAAGATATATGAAGAATAAGTCTACTTCACGATGGTTATAAAGTTTGGCGATGGATAAGACTAAAGTTATGGCGATGAGAACGCAGAGTAGATCCGAATTAAGGGGAAATCTTAGCTGTCTTCCACTATGTATTTTCCTATATAAAGGGTTCGACTAAATCCAGGAGATGATGATGTACTTTTTAGAGCTGAGAGAATTTTAAGGAGAGGGAAAACTCCAGAAAGAAAGTTGTACTTCTGAGTTTTGATTTTTCTTGTAAATCTTTCTGAAAGTGAATTAATAAAAGTGTTGTTGTTTATCCACAATTATGACTTAGTTTTCATAGATTCTTGACAAGGGTGTAGTGAAGGAAATCTTGCAACTACATTTTGGCGCCCGAAACAGGGAGAATCAAGCTAAGAAATCTATAATTACAACTTGAAAATTTGAAGAAATTGTTAGAATTGAAGAAATGGTTAGAAGAAGAAGAAACACATCAGAACCACCAACAACTGTGAGGAGGATTAAAAGACTTGCATGTGAAGGAACAGGTGAATTAGAAGAATCTTTAAGAATAAGATCAGGAAGGAATATAACAAGAAATGAAGCAGAAAATTCAAATCAACAGCCGAATCAACAAGCACAAACACAAGATAGGGATGTGGATTATGATAGAGTGAGCGTACACACTTGGAGGTCGGATTCAATGGAAGAAGCAGAAAATCGACAATTAAGAAATGGAGAAGAATGAGAAAGAAATCAAAGAGTGGCTGGAGAATTAGTTCATGTGGGATGTGAAAATGGGGCAGTAGATGATCTGAGGCAAAGAACACAGGAAGAAAGGAGATTAGAGGCGGAGGAACGTGCGAATCTAACAAGGCAAAATCATGAACTAAGAATGGAGAATTTGAGGTTACAAAGAAGGATGTCAAGAAGTACTGTAAGATCAAATTCAAGATCATTCAGATAAGATCCAAGTAGAAATTCCCCAATGAGAAATGTTAGAGAAGAAGTGCAAAATTTAAATGGAGAACAACGTCATAGAGAAGAAGATGTAGTAGCAGGATTTCCCACACTACACCCCTATTAAGATCCTACAAAAATCTAAGTGAAACTAGTTGAAGATTAAAGAATTAAACGACACTTTTATTATTTAGATCTCAGAAATGTTTACAGAAAATATTCAAACTCAGAATTACAACTTTCTTTTCTGGAGTTTCTCTCTCCTCAAGGTTTTCTCAACTCTAAAAAATACATCATCCCCATCTGGACTTACTTGAACCCTTTATATAGGAAATTACATTGTGGGTGACAGCTAAGTTTTCCCCTTCTTTCGGATATATTCTGCGATCTCATCGTGGTATTTACAATATTAATCTTCGCAAACTTTTGTAATCCTCGTGAAATAACACTCTCATAGCATGTCTCTTCAATCGTTAGTTATTATGATGCTTCCTCGTGACGCTCGCCAAATGTTGCTGAAGAATCCTCACGACACTCTCGTGAATAATGTCATTTATACTTATAGGAATATTTGACCTTCTCGTGAAAGCGTTGTTCTTATCATGAGAATATCGTTGTGGTGATATTCTGGTACTACATCTTGCCTCTTCTCATGTATTTTCTGCGAAGAAGAAACGATCATGAGAATCCTTAATTATCGCAAGAATATCTGAACTTTTTTCTCCGGCGATATTCCGCTATTTCAGCTTTCTTTGTTAACACGTGTTGTAAATCTGTCCTTTTGTATTGACACGTCTCACATAATTTACTCCCTTCTTTGCCTATAAAAGGAAGAGTCGAATTTCATTTCTAGTTTTCTTCTCTTAACTCTCTTTCTTCTTTACTTAGTTTCTTTGCTTTTTGTTCTGCAACTTCTTCTCCTTCTCATTCTTCTTCTACTGTAATAATGGAGTCCTCGAGGTATATTTTTGATAATGGTATTTTCTTAGATCAAATTTTTTATTTATATTCTTCGATCTTCTCTTACTTAATTCTTTATATCCTTATATTATGTATTATTCAGCGGAGCTGCATCTATTTCCCAATCCTCGACTCAAAAACATATTATTCATAAGAGGCCGACTGGAAAAAGGAAAGAAAATTCTGCGAGCAATAAGGTAGTAAGAAACACATTCTATTTCTTAATAACAATATTATTGCCTCTGTTTCTTATCTAGATTATTGTTTGCAGAATAACGAGGGTAATGCTAATCCTCCTAAAAGATCTCTCCAATTAAATAAGACCTTCGGAAGTAATTTCGTCATTCCTCCCTTAATATATGCGAAAGCTTCACCTACACCTGTGCAATCTGATCTTCCTCCTTCTTCTGGCGAGAAGCTCGCTTTCACTACCACTGCCTCTACTGGTCCTTCACCAATTCAAATTGCAGAACCCATCATACCTGAAATTCCCTCTAGCCCTTTACTTCCTTCAAATGTTACTTTCCCGAAAACTCCTCCTTCTGATGATACAACCATTGCTAATGACTCAAATCATCAACTTGTCCCCACTTCCTCTATTTCACCTTCTACATCCCTTCCTTCATCAAATGAGACCATCGCAGGAATTGATGTTGCTTTCAAAATTTTATCTAATATTCTAAATAATGCTAGAGATTCTTCTACTGATTCTCTCCAAAGCGGATTTTGCGAAACTTTGCTCAAATATTTTGGCTCAGACAATTCTGTTTCATGAGCTTCTCTAGAGAATGAAAATGCTGCTTTGAGAAAAAGTCTTCAAGATAAGACTTATGAATGTGAAACTCTAAATCACAAGCTCAATAACTCTGTACTGGATCGCGAGAATCTCGCTAAAAAGATTGATGAGCTAAAAAGTAAGCTTCTTTTTTCCCCTGTCCTTTTATCTTTTTATTATATTTCCATATTCTTCGTACTTAATCCTCCCTTTAAATTCTTGGTTTATATATTAGTTTCCAACCGAAATCGTTTCATCGAAAAACTTAAATCTGAAACCATAGCTGATGAAGCTCGCATTGAAAGAGATTCTTGGATGGACCAGCATAGTAGATTAGATAATCTTTATACATATTCAGTTGATCAAATAAGAAATCTGACGAATGAGAATAATCAATTATTGCAAAATCATAGTTTTCTAAACAACGAGGTTACTCGCCTCTCATATTCGTTATCCAAGACTAATTTGTCTATAGAATCTTTGTTAGACAAGAATAGAACTTTATCTCAAGAGAAACACAAATTATCAAGCTTGTTGGTGATCTCCTCGCAGAAAGTAAACAATCTTCAAGGGATATGTGATGACCAAAAGCAGTCTCTCCGCTCTCTTAAAAATAAACTTGACGAAGTAACTGAATCATCTGCCGCTGAAATAGACAAACTTATCAAGGGTAGACTAACTCTTAGTTTGAATGCCAGCAAGCTTCGGGATGAATATTCCCAATTAAAGGAATCTCATTCCTCATTGTCAAAAGAAAATTCATATTTACGCACCAAAGAAGAGAACATGAAATCTCGTATAAAAGGCATGGTTGGCGACAAATTTGATGATGCTATGAATCAATGGGAGAACTGCCTCTTTTCATTAATCCAAAACTTAACTTCGCAAAAAGAAGGTAGTCAATTATGACAGCCTCACTTGTTGATTTCCCTTGTCACAATTTATGTTATATTTCTATAACCTTTCATTATTTTGTTGCTCGCAGAATCTGAAAAAGGCCTTCATTCTATTGTCACCAATCTTACTAAGGAGCTGGACAGTGTTCGCAAAGAAAACAAGACTCTTCTTCTCAACCTTTTAGAAACTCGTGATAAAGCAGAAAGAAGACTTGATTATCTTGAGTATTTCAAGAATATAGAGATCATAAATCGTGACAAAGGTTTCCTTCGCCAAGTTCATCTTAGTGCTGAAGTTCTTGTGAAAGAAATTTTGATCTCCAACTCTCTTTCTCCTGTATCCGTTCCACCTCTGAAAGTTGACGATGATGAAGTCCCTCTTCCTATGGACAAAGATTTAGAATATCCGTCTTCTGAAGGATATGTTGAACAAGACGCTGAAGAAGAAGATGATCAAGGAAAAAAATAAAACCCTCTAAAAGAAGGAGAAGATCGTAACAAAAATAACCCTGGCGATGATGTTTGCGATGAAGGAAATATTGGTGATGATAACAATCCTGACAATTCCAAATCTGGCGAGACTACCGCTTGAAGCTTGAGTGTTATTTTTAATTTCTTTTTTCTTCTTCTTTCTCGCAAATGATATAACCCTTTTTGAACTATAATATTCTCAAGAAACTTAATGAAATCCTACATATTTATTCCCTTGCTTGCCTCCTCATTAAATTTCTTGAGACTTGTTGAATTCAACTTGTTTCTTGTGATAAAGAAATCTTCCCTGCATGCTTAACAAAGAAGAATTAATTTTTGAGATTATTCTATTGGTCTTATTTTGCCTTCCTAATTAAAGGTCTTATTTTGCCAATTTTTTCTTTTTGCGACAAAATCGCAGGACGTCTTTACACTTTCATGTATTGACCCATTGATCTTGCCTTATCTGTATTTCTTTATTATATTGCGACAATATGACGAGTCTAAGTTTTCTCACAAAAACAAAGCCTCGTGACATTACCGTCTTGCGATGAAATCGCAGGACGTCTTCACTTTTGCATGTAAAAACCCCTTGATCTTATCTTAACTTTTTTCTCTTTTGGCTTTTTGCCTCTGTATAATTTACGCGACAATATGACAGGCCTAAATGATCTTGCGATCTTAGAGCCCCATGACATTGCCGTCTTAAGACACTTATCAGCTCCCTAATGGAGGGTGCCTCCCTTATCTTCCCCCTGGTTTCCCTCTCAAGGAGGGCACATCGGCCATACAAGACTAGCTCCTCCCATCCAGATTTACCAACAACCAGTTGTTTTCGCAGTCTCTTGTCATTTATGCCTATATGGCTTATAGTTACAAGACTTCACCCTAGGTGGGGTTTTCTTCAGGCCAAGTGCATTGTATCCAAGACTTACCAAAGATGGCCAGGGTAGGTTCGTCCGTCCCGGGCACCCTTGGCTAAACCGTGTACCTAGGCGCCTTGGTCATACTCTTCACTTCTTGGAAGAGACTCTCAGTCGTCTAACCAGGGTATAACCTTATAAAGTTGGAAACCCAAGATCTCTCTCCCGGATAGGTTTTCTTTAACCCCTACATCTGTATGACTCAGCTTCCAGTAGCGGTATAACCTTATCCCTTAATCATATAAAGAGATACCCCCTTTATAACGTGCTTGTAGGTCTTACATTTGCCTCTTATGAAATTGTACTCGCGAACTAAGTTGCACGCCATAAAGGTTTGTCCCATTCTCTTAATCTCTGCGAAATTTCATTCGCGTTTCTCGCGATATTGCTCGCTTAATATTTAAAGTAAAGTAGTTACTGATAATAACCTTTAATTATGCCAATATTTCTGACCTTACAGTATTTGTCACTGATAATACCTTTTCAAAAATAGTCTATTCCATGGTCTCTCAAGTCGTTGGCCAACATCTCTTCCTTCAGGATCCATTAACTTGTATGCCCCATTTCCAATTATTTCTTTAATTAAGTAAGGTCCGTCCCATTTTTTCGCCAATTTTCCACCATTCTCTCGCTGATATCTCGGTGTCTCTCGCAGAACTAAATCACCAATTTGGAATTCCCGTTTTTTGACACGTTTGTTGTATTCGCGAGCTAACCTTCGCTGGTAGTTTTCCATATGCTGTAGAGTTTTCTCCCTTTTTTCTTCCAATTCATCTAGTTTATGTAAAATCATGCCAGCACTTAAATTCTTTTCCCACGCTTCTCTTTTTGTTGTAGGAATAGCAACTTCTGTTGGTAATACAGCTTCAACCCCATATGTTAAACAAAAGGGTGACATTCCAGTAGCCTCTCTTCTAGTGGTGTTGTAGGCCCATATTGCATTATGTACTTGCATACACCATGATTTATGATATCCTTATAATTTCTTTTTCAGAATATCTGCGATCGTTTTATTAGTTGCCTCAGCTTGACCATTTGCTTGTGGGTATAAAGGAGTAGATTTTCCACATTTTATCTTAAATGCATTAAGTAGTAATTCTATGTTTTGTCCTTCAAACTGCTTTCCATTATCAGACATCAACTGTGCTGGTATTCCAAATCTGCAGATGATATTCTCGAATATGAATGTGAAAATATCTTTATCACGAATATGTTGTACTTCTTTTACTTCTCCCCATTTTGTGAAATAATCTGTAGCCACAATGAGGTATCTCCTTTGTCCAGAGCCAGGCACAAATGGTCCCACAATATCTAATCCCCATTTTCTGAAGGGCCATACACTTGTTGAAGATGATAGTGGTGCTCCTGGTGCATGTATCTTTTTTCCAAATCGCTGACATTCTTCACAACGCCTTGAATGTTGTTTCGCATCTTCATGCATGTAAGGCCAGTAATACCCTTGCATCTTCGTTTTATATGCCAAAGATCTGCCTCCGCTATGATTACCAGCATCTCCACTGTGCAGCATTTTAACACCTTTTCTCCTTCCTCCCTTGTCAAACATCTTAGCGATGGTCCATTAAAAGATCTGCGATATAACACTCCGTCTCTTAACTCATAATTAGTTGCCCTGCTTCTTAGCTTGTGTGCCTCCAGTCTATTTCTTGGAGTTTCTCCTTTCGCAAAATAAGCAAGAAGTTCCGCTCGCTAATCTTTGTTTCTCTCTTTTGCTTCTATTTCGCCATTTTCTACAATCATCACATCTTTCTCTCCTTCTTCGTCAATTTCGACGGAATTCCCATCCACATCTTCGTCTTCTTTATTTACTGAAGGTAATAAGAGTGTTTGAATTTTTATGCATCTCGCAAGTGGGTTTGTCATCATGCTAGATATGAAAGTAAAAGCGTCCGCAAGCCGGTTATCTTTCCTTGATATGTGCCTCCATTTTATCTTCGGAATTCTCGCAGATAATTCTTCCACGAGTCTCTTGTATTTCTTTAAAGAAGGTTCATTTGTCATATATTCTCCAGTTATTTGACGAATAACCAATTGAGAATCGCTTGTAATTATAGCATTTTCCAACTTCATTTCTATTGAAAATTTCAAAGCGTGGATAACAGCCTCATACTCTGTCTCATTATTAGTGGATGTAAATTCTAACCTGAATGAGAAATCTGTTTTTTCTCCTTCTGGTGAAATAAAAACAACTCCAATCCCATTTCCTTCTCCATTAGATGATCCATCCACTAATATCTCCCATCTATTGGGTTCTGTCAATAATTCTTTTGGATCTCCATGTTCTTCTTCTGCCTCCATCATTTCTTCCACATCTTCGTCATTTTCCAAAGGAAATTCATCTAAGAAATTTGCGATGACTTGGGATTTTGGCGAGGATAGAATTTCATATTTGATATCGAAATGTCCCACTTGTGCATTCCATCTTTCTACTCTTCCTGATCTTTTTGAATTCTTTATTACTGATTCAATTGGCACTTTTGTTAACACCTTGACCTTATGTGCTTGAAAGTAAATGCGAAGCTTGAAAGTTGCATGTACCAATGCTAGGATTAACTTCTCAATATTTTAATAATTTTTCTCTGCTGAATTGAATGTTTTATTAATATAGTAAATTGGCTTCTCTATCCCAGCATCTACTCGCAGCAATACCGCACTTAGCGCATATGCCGTTGTCGCGAGATAAATTAATAACTCTTCTCCTGGTTCAGCTTTCTGTAAATGGTTATATCCATTAAATGCTCTTTTATTCCCTGAAAGGCCTTCTCACATTCATATGTCCATCTGAATTTTGTTCCCCTTTTGAGTATATCGAAAAAATGCTTGCATTTATTAGAGGATCGCGAAATGAATCTTCCTAACGAGGCTAACAGCCCATTCAATTTTTGCACATCTTTTACTGTAGCTGGTGTGGGCATATCTCGAATCGCTTGCACTTTTTCTGGATCAACTTGTATTCCTTCCTTTGATACAATATACCCCAGAAACTTTCCTGAAGTCACTCCAAAAGTACACTTGTCAGGATTTACTTTGATATTAAATTGCCGCATTTGTTCAAAAATCTCCTTCAAGTCTTGTACATGATCTTCATCTTCCTTGCTCTTGATCAACATATCATCTACATATACCTCTAGTGTTTTGTGGATCCAATTTGCAAATACTTTCTCCACCATTCTTTGGTATGTTGCACCAACATTTCGTAATCCAAAGGGCATTTTTGTATAACAATATAATCCTCTTGGAGCAAAAAATGCAGTATGTTCTTGATCTTCTTCAATGAGAGGGATTTGGTTGTATCCTTTATACCCATCTAACGAAGATATTCTTGCATTTCCCGCTGCTGACTCAACCATTTGAGGAATATCTGGTAGTGGAAAACTATCTTTAGGACAAGCTTTATTTAAATCAGTAAAATCTATGCAAATTCTTATTCCTTTATTCTTCTTTGGGACCACCACCATATTTTCAATCCACTATGGATACTTTGCTTGCCTTATTATTCATGCATCAAGCATCTTATGTAATTCTTCTTCTATCTGAGAATGGTATGTTGTTGCGATTTTTCTTATTCTATGCTTGAACGACTTTACATTTTTGTTGATTTCTAATCTATGACATGCTACCGAGGGATCTATCCCTGGAATTTCATCCATGCTCCACGCGAAAATGTCTTTGTATTCTCGCAAAAGATTTATAGTTCTTTCTTCCTCGTCTATCTCCATTCTAGTCCCAATTTTCAATATTTTAGGTTCTTCTTCACTCCCAACATTTATTTCTTTTGTTGTTGGTTCAATTGCAGTGTAAGCGGCTTCTGGTGTTGGTGTTTTTATGATTCTCGCACGTTCATCTCCTTCTCGCGAAAATTCATTGGGTATCCCTTTTCCCTCTTTTGCTCTTATCATGTAAATTTTAAATTCTTCTTCTTTTCTTGTTTCTCTCATCAATTTTCTGCGAGCTTTTCGCTGCTTAGGACGTTCTTCACAATTTTTTACTTTAATTTGATAGCATGTCTTCGCAAGATCTGTATCTCCTTTAATTTCCCCGATTCCGCTAGGCATAGGGAATTTGATGCGTTGATGTAAGGTTGACGCTACAGCTTTAATTGCGTGTATCCATGGTCTTCCCAATATCATGTTGTATGGGGATTCCATATCCACCACGCATAGTGTTACTTGTGTTTCAATTTCTCCAAGTGGTAATCGTACTATTATTTCTCCTCTTGGTTTTGTTATAGATTTTCCGAAACCATGAATATGATATGAGGAAATAGACATTTCTTCATCTTTATACCCCATTTTCTTAAAAGCATGATAGAACATTATATCCACAGAACTTCCTGTGTCAACTAGAGTTCTATTTATAGCCCATTTTTCTACAGATTTTATTGACTTTTCCTTCTTTATTGGTATCATGATTACCGTAATCACCAAAGGAGATGTATGATCTAGATTTTCTTCTAAAACTTCTGTTGCTGTAAATGTAATTTCCTGCTTTTCCCAATTCTTTAATAATGGCGTTTTCTCTACCATCATAATTTTTCTTCCTTCAAAATCACGTTTATGTATCCTCCCCTTAATATTTTCATGAAATTTATCGATCATTTCTCTTGACACTAATTCATACTTCAATTTCCTACAATTTTCTTTAATTCTAATCATTTTTCTTCTGAATGTTTCACCAATCTTCTTCAAAGTTTCCTTGATCTTGAATAATTCCTGTCTTCTTTTATACATTTTCTTCAATTTTGCTAATTCAACGTTCCCCTTAGTCGGCGCCAAAATGTAGTAGCAGGATTTCCCACACTACACCCATATTAAGATCCTACAAAAATCTAAGTGAAACTAGTTGAAGATTAAAGAATTAAACGACACTTTTATTATTTAGATCTCAGAAATGTTTACAGAAAATATTCAAACTCAGAATTACAACTTTCTTTTCTGGAGTTTCTCTCTCCTCAAGGTTTTCTCAACTCTAAAAAATACATCATCCCCATCTGGACTTACTTGAACCCTTTATATAGGAAATTACATTGTGGGTGACAGCTAAGTTTTCCCCTTCTTTCGGATATATTCTGCGATCTCATCGTGGTATTTACAATATTAATCTTCGCCAACTTTTGTAATCCTCGTGAAATAACACTCTCATAGCATTTCTCTTCAATCGTCAGTTATTATGATGCTTCCTCGTGAGGCTCGCCAAATGTTGCTGAAGAATCCTCACGACACTCTCGTGAATAATGTCATTTATACTTATAGGAATATTTGACCTTCTCGTGAAAGCGTTGTTCTTATCATGAGAATATCGTTGTGGTGATATTCTGGTACTACAGAAGAGATAAGTGGCGATCATTATAATCTGCGTGACAATAGAAATCAAGAGGGAAGAAACAACCAAATTGAAGAAGAGAATCCATAGGAAGGTAGGAGGATATTGCATGGGCGAGAGAATCAAAGGAATCAAAGAATAATTGAAGAAGAAATTGAGAGATACTATGATGAACAAGCGCGCTTGGCTTGCGAGAGAGAAAGATTAAGAGCAGAAGTAGAAGAGCAAGAATTTCGAGAGGCAGTACGACAAAATAACCATGAAAATCGAGAAAGAAGACGTACACAAAATCATTATAATGATAATATTCAAGAGGAGTATGATAGGATACAAAGGAGAATAAAGAGACAGCGAAGAGAAATGAAGAAATTCGCAGAGAAGAAGATAGGCAACTGCGATTTCAAGAGGATGGTGAAAGATAAAATCGCAGAGAAAGACAGGATGATGATGAAGAAGGATATACGCAAAATCTCGCAAGACAAGAAAGACAAGAACGCAGAAGAAGGGAAGATGCATTAAAAAGGCCAATGGAACAAAACTCAGCTGAGAATGAGAAAATTTTGAGAGAATTAGCAGAAATGCGAGGAATGATAAGCAATAGAAGAGAAGGAGGTAGAAGGAAACTTGATGAAGCTATTGAAGAAGCTGCAAGGACTCCATTTAATAAAGAAGTACAGTTAAGAGGAATACCTCCAAAATGAAATTTACCAGCATTAACCAGCATTTTTGATGGGACTACTTATGTTGTTCAACACGTCAAAGCTTATGTTAGATGTATGCTACAGTGGGAGAATCATGATGATGTGTTATGCAAATATTTTGCATCTATCTTAACTGGCGAGGCGTTGAAATGGTTTGAGGGATTACCAAAAAATACAATAACTTCTTTTGAACATTTACAAGCTACATTTTTAGGAGCATATATTAGCAACAATTCATCGCGGCCGGGTATTGAAGATGTGTTTGGGCTAAAACAGATAGTTGGCGAGAGTCTGAAGCACTTAACTATAAGATGGAAATCAATGTGTAGCGAAATGGCTGGAAGAGTGGATGAAAGATATCTAATCCTATCCTTCATTAATGCAATGTTCGCGACTAATTTACTGTACATTCAGATTTTCAGAATCAAAAATACAATCACCATGACAAAATTGCGAGAACTACAGAAAAAACACATTGCTCTGGAGGAGAAACAAAATGAAATGGAATCATACCCAATCGTGAAAACCAGCTCGCTGGCGGCAAGTGGAAGTTTGCTCCCTAAAATGATAAATAATGTAGCGAGCACCTCGCAATCACAACAAGAGAAAGTAATCATTGATAACCAACAAAAATTATTAGCGATGGGCAGTCGAGATCAGGAAGAATATGAAAGGGAGAAGAATTATTATAATCGCGATGGAAATAATAAGATTCAAAGACTCGATCAACCTCAAGAAACTTATGGTGGACAAAGGCAGAATAATTTTAGAGGACAAAGTAATCAGAGGATAATATGGGAAGAAATTAAGATGTCAGCTCTCAATACCAGCATAGAAAAGATTTGGGAAGCTATCATTTTAATGGAAAATATACCCTCTCTGTGGAACATGGGAAAAGAACCCCATCCAAACAATCGAAGTCAAGAATTCTGTCCTTATCATCATTTTCATGGCCACTCAGTAAACGATTGTAGGAATGTGAAGAGAATAATCTTGAGGATGATTGATCAGGGAAAGTTAAATCATTTTCTAGTAGGACATCCACAATCTCAGCAATTACCGCCAGCACCATAAACTCTCAGAGTGAATGCTGTAAAAGGAGCATAAACATTCGTAATAGAAGTTGGGGATAAAGTAAAGAATTTGTTTTGTAATTCTATAGTGCATTCACATAGAACTATAGAGGATTTCCATGACAATATTATGAGCAGGGTCTTCACGAGAGACACAAATGGAAAAGAGATATTGAATATCGCGAGAGCCTCGCCATTAGAGGAGTGGCAGAAACATACTATATCTTTCACTGCACAAGAAGTACCAGAGCCTGGTGAGCAGCATGATAACCCATTGGTAGTAAGGTTAGAGATAAATCCCAAGCAAGTAGAAGAAGACGATGAAGAAGATGATACTAAAAATGAAGATTCTTGGGCTATCAATAGAGTTCTAATAGATACATGGAGCTCAGTTGATATATTATTTTATCATACCTATAAGACCATGGGAGGGAAAGACGAAGATCTAATTCCATCAACATACAAAATCTATGGTTTTAATGGCACATCTAACAAACCAAAGGGGGAAATTGAAATGCAGATACCGTTACAAGGAATATCTTCAAAAATCTTATTCTGCGTCGTGGACATCGAATCACCTTACAATGCCTTGATAGGACGACCTTGGTTACATGGGATATTGGGTGTTGCCTCCACTTATCACCAATGTATCAAATTTCCTCATCCTAAAGGTGTTGGAATTATTAAGGGAGATTGGGGAGAAAGCAAGAAATGTTATGAAATCGACATAAAGTCTTGCGAAGAAAGAGCTGAAAAGAATAGCAATTGGAAGTAAAAAATCAAACAACAACATAGATGTGAAAGGTTAATGATTGATGCGATAGAAAGGAAAGAGGATGTAACAGCTGATGGCGAGCGTCTCGCAGAAAAGGAAACAACGGTAAAACGTAGCAGAAAAGCAGAATCAGAAAATAGTAAGTAGAGAGGTAAAATGATGAACCAGAAAACTCTATGAATGATTTGTTTGAAAATATATATAATTGAACAAGAATATTCTATTTGAAAGAATCGCAAGATTTTCAAAGTTATGAAATTCTATCAGAGTCACAAAACTCGCAAGAATAGCGAATAAAGTTTCGCAGAGATTAAAAGAATGGGACGAACCTTTATGGCGTGCACCCTAGTTCGCGAATAAAATTTCGTAAGAGGCAAATATAAGACCTAATAGCGCGTCATATGAGGGGGAATCTCTTGACATGACTTAGCGATAAGGTTATACCTCTGCTGGAACCTGAGTCATGCAGATGTTGGGGTTAAAGAAAACCTATCCGGGAGAGAGATCTTGGATTTCCAGCTATATAAGGTTATACCCTGGTTGGGCGACCGAGAATCTCTTCCAAGAAGTGCAAAGTATGACCAAGGCGCCGAGGTACACGGTTGAGCCAAGGGTGCCCGGAGCGTACGAAACTCTCTTGCCATCTTTGGTAAGTCTTGGCTACAATGCACTTGGCCTGAAGAAAACCCCACTTAGGGTGCAGTCTTGTAACTATAAGCCTTATAGGCATAAAGGACAAGAGGCTGCGAACAAAACTGGTTGTTGGAAAATCCGGATGTGGGGAGCTAGTCTTGTATGTCCGATGTGCCCTCCTTGAAGGGGCAACCATGGGGAAGATAAGGACGGCACCCTCCATTAGGGAGATGATAAGTGTCTTAAGACGGAAATGTCATGGGGCTTTATGATTGCAAGATCATTTAGACCTATCATATTGTCGCGTGACGAAAATTATACAAAGGAAAAAAGCCTAAAGAGAAGATGTTAAGATGAGATCAATGGGTCTTTGCGTGAAAGTGTAAAGATGTCCTGCGATTTCATCGCAAGACGGCAATGTCACGAGGCTTTGTTCTTGCAAGATAATTTAGACTTGTCATATTATCGCAGAGATATTGAAAAGATACTGATAAGACAAGATCAATGGGTCAATACATGCAAATGTAAAGACGTCCTATGATTTTGTCGCAGAGAAATGAAAAAATTGGCCAAATAAGTCCTTTAACTAGGAAGGCATAATAAGACCAACAAATTATTGCGATATTGCTCGCAGTATTTATGAGATTTGGCCAGTACTGAGGCATAATTTAATGCCAGTACTGAGGCATAATACATTTTTACTTCAACTAATATTTAATCTTTATGCAATTTTCTCTTATTGCAGATGAATAATAGAGGCAAGTATGGGAATGCATAGAATGATGAAATTATTATTCATCTATCATATGATAAAATTGCATTGATAAGTAACATACTTATATATATCATTAAAAGATAACAGTTATATTGATTGTTTTGCAAAAGAGAATTGTTTTATGACTCATACAGGCAGAAGCAAAAGGAGTTTATATTGGAGAAGAAACTCGCAGTTAATTACAAAAAAGAGGAAATAATTATACAAAGAAGACAAAAGAAGAAGAAAACTAATTAGACTGATTGCCATCTTCATTGTCATATTTCTTCTCTTCATCATTTTCAGATTTTTCTTCATCGTCAGAATTTCCCTCTTGTTCATCATCACCAATACTATCTTCATCGCTAGAATCCTCAGATTCACTATCAGAGATAGTAGGTCTTGGAACTTCTGCTGGGATCTCTTCTTCTAGATCAGGATATACAGAATGAGGGATATTATTATCATCACAGATCAACTTAATGAATTTATTGCGAGTAATAACAAGAGATCTGTTAAAATTCGCATTAGTAGCGTTGAGACGATCCTTTAATCTTGAATACTTCTCATCGCGAGTTGATGTTTTTCATCTTCAAGTTCTTGAAGTCTCTCGCGACAATTCTTCTCAGCAGCTGCGAGAACGTGACAACGAATTAGAAGCATTATCAGGAAGAATATTAAAATGAAAAGTTAGCAAGAATTGAACAAGTTAACAACCTTCTCTTTCAGAAATCATATCTCTAATTAGAGCAGCTTGTTCAACTTGGAGACTAACATCTACACCTAGATTGTTTCTGGCATTATCAAGAACTTTTGCAGCCCAAGAAAACTCATCATCGCTATTGATAAGAAGATGAGAGCGAGCTTGAGTTTCCATCGCAAGAAGATCTTCATTCTCGCGAATAATTCTATCTCTTTCCACTTGAGTATCAAAAAGAGTTTTATGGAAATCTGCTAGAGCCTTGGTACCCTTTTTAACAGTAAGATCCTTCTCGTCAATAAGATCACTATTCCTTTTCCTTAATCTATTTATTTATTCTTTTGAGTCAAGATAAAGACGTTTAAATATGTTGGTTAAGTTTAAATTGGATCTGTGTTCTATTTTCAAGAGGTTAAATTTGGATTTAAGTTCCTCAAAGGAGAGAGATCTAATCTGATCATCTGAGAAGTTACTTAGAGAACTATTAAGGCGATTAAGAAGAGCATTATCATCTAAAGGTTCGGGAAAAGATTGTAGGAGTATTGCTTCATCATTAAGACCATAAATATGTGCAAAATGGTTGATTGAATAAGCTATAATGGGGTGAGAAGAATTAAGAAAGAAAGAAAATAGATCATACCATATAATTTTTGATGAGCTTTTTCAAGATCAGCGAATTTCTGCTTGTCAGCTGAGGCATCAGTTTCCAACTGCTTATTTTTTCCACGAAGATCAGCAACTTCTGCCTCCAACTTTTCCTTCTCCTGACGAAGGTTATTATATTTTTCTTCTTGGATAACATGTCTAATATCCAAATCTGAAGCAACAACAAAAGAAGCTCTTCCAATCTGTGAAAGAAGAATATAAGTTGAGATCTAGCAATGAAGAAAATATATAAACAAGCTGAAAAAATGAAAACTTACCAAAGCACCAAGAGAATTCAAGAGACTAGGAGTTAGAGATTTTGAGATTCCTTGGAGAGAATCATTATCCACAGAATAGGGGCATCGCAAACTTTAGCGAGAGCTTGGGATGTTTTCTCAATAACTTCATCCTCGTCATTAGAAATCATACTATGGGAAATATCGCTAAAATTTTTAGACAAGTGAGTCATTGAAGAATCAGAAGAAGAAGAATTTTTTATTGAGGGAAAACCGCTAACATTAAAACCCTCGTCATTATTATCTTTATCAAGATCAACACTTGAATTTTCTGGAATTGTTTGAGGATTTGAAGAAGAAGAAGGTTGGATTTTCCTCTTCTTCGAAGGAGGATCGCTAGATTCTTCACCACAAGGAGCAGAAGGTTTCCCTTTAGGAGGAATAATATCTTTATCTTGATCGCCAGATTCTCCATCATGAGGGGTAATAGGCTTTCCTTTAGCAGAGGCAGCAGATTTTCCTTTGTGATCAGTGGAAGATTTTCCCTTGGGTTTTGGTTCTAAGGGTTCAAGTTCTTCAATCTCCTGCGATCACAGATGAAGATAAGAAATAGGGGCAACAATATATTGTTAAAATTTAAAAGGAAATATTTCTTACTTCATCCGTGAAAGATTTCAGAGCTAAGAAAGTTCAAGGTTTCCTGTGAGTTTGATAGCTGAGTTTCATTCTATCAATCTGAGAAAAATCAAAATAGTTAGCGAAAATATAAAAATATGAAGAAGATAATGAACAATAATAATGCAAAGGTTGAGAGGATATATACTTCTTTAGACCTTTCAGGCCAATTAAAGAACCATGGCTGATACTCTTGAAGATTCGCGGGCAATGCGAGAGAACCAGAGATATAATCTCCTTCAAGAAGTAATGGAAAAATAAACCACTTGTCATCGCTAGAATGGCGAGGGCCTTGATTGTTCTTTGTGTGAAAATCAATATCTAACATAACAATTTTATCTTTAGCGATTTTATCTTTCTTCTGTAAGCGGAATCCCAAACGAGTGCGATCTCTTTTCATAGGAATTATGTCATAATTGATAAAGAAATTCTCCACAGTATACATCGCAGGAATGATGGGAACATCTTTGAATTCAGGATTTTTCGCATGATCGGGATAGAGAGAACCTTTATTAGAACCGCGAGAAGCATATTCCAGTAGTAATATGATACAATCTCCACCTAGTTGATATAATGCTCGCGAGAATCTTTCATCAGAAATTATTTGATAAAACAAGGGACGTTCTGGGTCATAAAGTGGAACGGGGAGGACAACTTCAAGTTGACCTAGCGATACTATAATTTTGTTGCGAGAAAGTTGATGTTCAGAAAATAACTTGACAGAAAGTTCAGATTTAGAATCTTGACCTGGAATTGTTGACAAAGTAAAACCCTTGCTTTTGAGATTTTCTTTCATCTCGTTAAACGCAGTTAAATTTTTAGCACCAACAGCCACCATTTTTGAAGTATGGGAATGAAGGAAGAAGTTGAAAAATAAGAAATAAATCGCGAGAATAATAAATGCGCAATTTACGGAAAAATAGTAAAGTTGCAGAGAAGAAGAATGAAGAAGAAAGTAAAAGAGAAAAAGATAAGAATGAAAAGAGTATTTATAGAAGAAGAAATTTCTCGAAGAAGATGAAAGTAATTAATGCAAAGAAAAGACGTGGGTGGTCAGATTGCAGCGGTTAGAGGAGACGTGTCAAAAATTTATTAGAAGAAAAGATTCGTGAAAACAGCTGGCGAAGGACGGAAAAATCTGAAAAGATAAGCAATTATGGCATATTAGATTCTCATATCTTATCTTCTTCACAGAAAAGACATGAGAAGAGGCAAGATGTAGGACCAGAATATCGCCACAACGATATTCTCGTGATGGAAATGACACTTCTACGAGAAACCCAAACATTTCTACAAGTATTAACAACACTTTGACGAGAACGTCACAAGATTCTTCAACAACATTTGGCGAGTGTCACAAAAGAGTGATATAACGGTTAACGATTAAAGATATATGAAGAATAAGTCTGCTTCACGATGGTTATAAAGTTGGCGATGGAGAAGACTAAAGTTATGGCGATGAGATCACAGAGTAGATCCGAATTAAGGGGAAATCTTAGCTGTCTTCCACTATGTATTTTCCTATATAAAGGGTTCGACTAAATCCAGGAGATGATGATGTACTTTTGAGAGCTGAGAGAATTTTGAGGAGAGAGAAAACTCCAGAAAGAAAGTTGTACTTCTGAGTTTTGATATTTCTTGTAAATCTTCCTGAAAGTGAATTAATAAAAGTGTTGTTGTTTATCCACAATTATGACTTAGTTTTCATAGATTATTGACAAGGGTGTAGTGTGGGAAATCCTGCAACTACACAACTCTTGGTTGTGGGTGAGATCAACTAAGGGAATCAAGTACGTAGCATCCTGCTGGGATCAAATATGTAGGAGCATAACTGTACCTTGGATCAGTGTGAGATTGGTTGGGGTTCAACTACAATCCAGACCGAAGTTAGCTTGGAGTAGGCTTGCGTCTGTAGCGGATTAATACATTGTATGTTTAATCTGGACTAGGTCCCGGGGTTTTTCTGCATTTGCGGTTTCCTCGTTAACAAAATTCTGGTGTCTGTGTTATTTCTTTTCCGTATTATATTTTGTTATATAATTGAAATAATACAGGTTGTGCGTTGTTTAATCAATTAGAATATCCGACCTCTTTGGTTGTTGATTTAAATTGATTGACACTTGGAAATTGGTATTTGGCACCATCCAAGTTATCTATCTTTGATAAAGACTCGCAGATTCTATTTTCTTGAGTATATATTGTAGTTGCAGGAAATCCTACACTACACCCTTGCTAAGATTTCATAATAATCAACCCATACTTAAAGATTAAAAACGACTCTTTATCATTTAATTCTCAGAAATGTTTACAGAATTGGAAAAAATCAAGAATACAACTAATCTCCCAATGTTTCTCTCTCCTCAAGACTTTCTCACCTCTAAAAAATACATCATCATCTCTATGGATATATTGGGTCTCTATATATAGGGTAGTTACATAATGGATGACATCTAAGCTGTCCTTTACTTTCGGATTTGATTTGCGGTCTTATCGCTACAACTATGATATGAAATCTCGCAAGCATTATAACCGTCGCAGATAAATCATGCTCTTCTTGTGTTTTATCAATCTTCAGTTATTATGTCATTCTTTAACTTACTATGTGACACTAGCAAAGTATTGTTGAAGAACTCGCGGTATCTTCGCAGAAGTGTTGTTAATCTCGCAAGAATATTGTCATGGAAATATTCTGATCCTACATATTGCCTCTTCTCATGTCTTCTTCGCAAAGTGGAGAAGATATGAGAATCTCTAACTTTTTATTGCACTCGCAACTTCCTTTATTTCCATGTTTTCTCCTCGACAAAACTCCGAAAATATAGCTTAAACGCCTACACGTGTTGTAAATTCTTCTTTTTACTAACACGTGTCTATTCAACGGGTCATCTCCTTTTGCCTATAAAAGGTAGAATTTGGTTACAAAATTAATTTTCTTGTTTGTCTCTTTGTCTTTTCGTTTTTCCGTCTGCAACTTTTTTTCTTCTTCATATTTACTTGCTACTGCTTTAATGGAGTCTTCCAGGTATGTGTTTTTCTATCATCACTAAATTCCAATTCGCTTATATGAACCATGTTTACTCATATTTTATTAGTCTTTTTCTATTTGATTCTTCATGATTTACATACTATGTTTTTCTCTTAAGTGGAATTAACGCCCAATCTGTAGTTGAAAACCCTAGTCTTTATAAGAGACATGTTGAGAAGAAGAGGAATCCCGCGAGTCATAAGGTAGTAAGAAACATTTTATTTATTCTTAATAATATTATTGCCTTTGTTTTTTATCTAAGTTATTACTCGCAGGATGACGAGAATATCATTAGACCTCGCAAACGATCTCGCCAAGTTAAGACTCTTGAGGTTGATATTATTATTCCTAAATTGACATTTGCGAGAGTAATTCCCGTAGATTCGCAAGTGGAACCTCCTTCTTCTATTTACGAGAACATCGCTGCTATCATCCCTTTCTCCACTGCCCCTTTTTCAAATGAAAATTCTAAAACTGCTGTTAATGAAATTCCCTCCAGTCCTTTATTGCCTTCCACTGTTACCTTTCCAAACACTCCTCCTTCTGATGATGCAAATATTAAAAATAATTCAAATCTTCAACTCGCCATCATTACCACTTCTCCTTCTACACCTCTTCCCTTACCCAAAGAAATACCAGTAGGGGTTGATGCTGCTTTTGAAGTTTTATCTAATATTTTAGATGATGCTAGAAAATCATCTACTGATCCTTTCAAGCATGTTGTTTGTGATACCTTAATCAAATATTTTGGTCCTGACCGCACTATATCGCGATCATATTTAGAAGATGAGATTGAGGCTCTAAAGAGGGACCTTCAAGACAAAACTTCAGAATGTGATATTCTTAATCATAAGCTTCGCAACTCTTCACTTGATTGTGAGAATCTTCGCAGAAGGAATAACGAGATGAAAGGTATAATTTCCTTCCTCTGTCTTTTTGTTTTTCTGTTCTAGCAAGTTTTCATCTTCTCTGTACTTAATCTTCTTTCTTAAATTCTTGGCTTGTATATTTAGTTTTAAATCAGAATCGATTCATTGAAAGACTTAAATTTGAATCTATCGCTGAAGAAGCTCGTGCTGAAAAAGATTCTTGGATGGATCAGTTTAATAGATTAGATAATATCTACACGTACTCAGTTGATCAAATAGATAATCTCACTAATGAGAATAATCAATTATCACAAAGCCAACATTTATTAAATAGCGAGATTACTCGCCTCTCATACTTGTTAATCAAAGCTAATTTGGCGACGGAATCTTTGTCAGACGAAAATAGAACTTTATCTCAAGAAAAGCATAAATTTTCAAGCTTGATGGTGACTTCCTCGCAACAATTGAGTAATCTTCAGAGAGTATGTGATAATCAAGATCAATCTCTTCGTTCCCTTAAGAATGAGCTCAAATAAATAACTGAATCATCTGCCGCTGAGAAGGATAAACTTATCAAAGGTAGATTAACACTTATTTTAAAGGCCAGCGAGCTTCAAGACCAGTATTCCCAACTAAAAGAATCTTATTCTTTACTCACCAAGAAAAACTCATATCTCATTTCCAAAGAAGAAAATATAAAGTCTCGCCTGAAGGGTATAGTTGGGGATAAGTTTGACGATGCTATGAATCAATGGGAGAATTATTGCTTATTAATTCAAAATTTAACTTCTCAAAAAAAAGTAGTCATATTTTGACTATCTTGGCTGTTAATTTTTCTATTTAATTTCTCAACTATACTTTATCTGAATATTTTCTTGTCATTTTGTTTCTTCACAGAATCTGAAAGAAGTCTTCACTCTACCGTTTCTGATCTGACTAATAAGTTGGATAAAGTCCGTAAAGAAAACATGATTCTCACTTCTGATCTTGTAACATCTCGCGACCAAGCAGAGCGAAGATATGATTATCTTGAACATAGAGATCAGAAATCGTGACAGAGGTTTCCTTCGCAAGGTTCACCTTAGCGCTGAAGTCCTTGTGAATGATATTCTAATATCTCAGTCTCTTCCCCCTGTATTTGTTCTTCCTCTAGAAGTAGATGATGATGAAGTTCCTCTTCCTATGGATAAAGATCTAGCATATGCAGGTGAAGAAGAAGATATTTCTCAAGAAGACCCAATATAAGAAGAAGAATCTCAGATTAATCGTAATGAAAAGAATGTTGGTGGAGCTGGTAACACAAGCAAAGGGAATGAATCTGGCGAGACCAACGCTAAAGCTTGATTATTTTTTTCTTGCGAGCAATGTACTTTATGCAACTTTTAGACTTAAACCTTTATTTTGAATACTTCTTTTAAGGAAGATAATGATATTATGTTTATTAACTCCCTTACTTGCCCCTCATTATCTTTCTTGAAACAATTGGTTACTTCTTATTATCTCCTTTTTGCGAGTTGATGAATAAGCTTGCAATTTGATGAATATTATTGCGGTAATAATTTCTTCTAATAATCTTGTTGTGTGATTCTGAATGATGTTTTCCGGAAAAAAAAATTCGGAAGGAATTTTGTTTCCCATAAATTTTCCTGCAATGAACAAATCTTTCCTGCATTCTTAAAAGAAAATAGTTAATGATTAAAATTATTCTGTTGGTCTTATTTTTCCTTCCTAGGTAAAGGTCTTATTTTGCCAGATTTTTCTTTCTGCGACTAAATCGCAGAACGCCTTTACATTTGCATGTATTGACCTATTGATCTTGTCTTAGCCGTATTTTGTCAATTTATCTGCGACAATATGACAAGTCTAAGTTCCCTTGCGAGAACAAAGGCTTATGACATTGCCGTCTTGCGATGAAATCACAGGACGTCTTTACACTTTCATGTAAAAACCCATTGATCTCATCTTATCTTTTTTCTCTTATGCTTGTTGCCTCTGTATAAATTTTTTCACGCGACAATATGACAGGCCTAAATGTTCTTGCGATCATAAAGCCCCATGACATTGTCGTCTTAAGACACTTATCAGCTCCCTAATGGAGGGTGCCTCCCTTATATTCCCCCTGGTTGCCCCTTCAAGGAGGGAACATCGGCCATACAAGACTAGCTCCTCCCATCCGGATTTACCAACAACCAGTTGTTTTCGTAGCCTCTTGTCCTTTATGCTTATATGGCTTATAGTTACAAGACTGCACCCTAAGTGGGGTTTTCTTCAGGACGAATGCATCATAGCCAAGACTTACCAAGAATGGCCAGGGTAGGTTCGTCTATCCCGGGCACCCTTGGATCAACCGTGTACCTCGGCGCCTTGGTCATACTCTGCATTCCTTAGAAGAGACCCTCAGTCGTCCAACCAGGGTATAACCTTATATAGTTGGAAATCCAAGGTGCCTCTCCCGGATAGGTTTTCTTTAACCCAAACATCTTCATGACTCAGGTTCCATCAGCGGTATAACCTTATCCCTAAGTCATGCAAAGAGATACCCCCTAATATGACATACTTTAGGTCTTACATTTGCCTCTTACGAAATTGTTTTCGCGAACTAAGGTGTACGCCATAAAGGTTTGTCCCATTCTTTGTTTATTTTGCGTATATCACAATATTTCATTCTTTATATAATCTTGAATATTTTTGCGAATAAACTCGCAGCTGTAGAAATTTGTTTTCCCATCTCTTCTTTGTTTCATTAAAAATTTGTTACTGATAATATCTTTTTAAATATAATCTGTTCCATGGCCTACCAAGTCTTTGACCAACATATCTGCCCTCTGGGTCTACCAACCTGTATTCCCCTGTGCCAACTATATCCTTAATGATATATGGTCCATCCCATTTTCTCACTAACTTTCCACCACGTTCTCGCTGGTATTCCGGTGTTTCTCGCAAAACTAAATCGCCTGGTTGAAACTCAAGTTTCTTAACTCGTTTGTTATATTCGCGAGCCAACCTTCGCTGGTAATTTTCCATATGTTGTAATGATTTTTCTCTCTTCTCTTCAACTTCATCAAGTTCTCTTAGAATCATACTAGTATTAATATTCTTCTCCCAAACCTCTCTTTTTGTTGTAGGAATAGCAACTTCTGTTGGTAACACAGCTTCAACCCCATATGTCAAACAAACAGGCGATATTCTTGTAGCTTCTCGTCTATTTGTATTGTAATCCCATATTGCATTATGCACCTGCTCGCACCATGCTCTATGGTATCCCTCCAGCTTCTTTTTTAAGATATATGCGATTGTTTTATTAGTTGCCTAAGCCTGACCATTTGCTTGTGGGTATAAAGGAGTAGATTTTCCACATTTTATCTTAAATGCATTAAGTAGTAATTCTATATTCTGCCCTTCAAATTGTTTTCCATTATCAGATACCAACTGTGTTGGAATTCCAAATCTACAAATTATATTTTCAAATATGAATGTGAAAATGTCTTTATCACGAATATATTGTACTGCCTTCACTTCTCCCCATTTTTTGAAATAATATGTAGCAACAATTAAATATCTTCATTGCCCTGAACCAGGTAAAAATGGTCCCACAATATCTAAACCCCACTTCCCAAAAGTCCATACATTTGTGGAAGATGATAACGGTGCTCCTGGTGCATGTATCCTTTTTCCATATTGCTGACAGTCTTCACAACGCCTTGAGAGTTGCTTTGCATCTTCATGTATATATGGCCAATAATAGCCTTGCATTTTTGTTCTATATGCCAAAGATCTTCCCCCACTATGATTACCATCATCGCCACTGTGCATCATTTTTAACACCTTTTGTCCTTCTTCCCTCGTTAAGCATCTTAGAGAGGGTCCATTAAAGGATCTACGATATAATACTCCATCTCTTAGCTCATAATTGGTTGCTCTACTTTTTAATTTATGTGTTTCTAATCTATTTCTTGGAGTTTCTCCTCTCTCCAAGTATGCATGTAGATCTTCTCGCCAATCTATAACATTGCTTTTTGGATCTTCCTCGCCAGCTTCTACCATCATCACATCTGTTTCTTCTTCCTCCTTGTTTATCGAAGGTAACAAAAGTGTTTGAATTTTTATGCATCTCGCAGCTGGATTTGTCATCATGCTTGATATAAAGGCAAAAGCATATGCAAGTATATTGTCCTTTCTTGATATATGTCTCCATGTTATTCTTGGAATTCTCGCAGACAATTCTTCAACCAGTTTTTTGTATTTCTTCAAGTATAATTCATTTGTTGTGTATTCTCCCTTTATCTGGCGAATAACCAATTGCGAATCACTAGTAATTCTTGCATCTTCTAACTTCATTTATATTCCAAATTTTAGAGAATGAATCATAGCTTCATATTCTGTCTCATTATTAGTAGATGCGAACTCCAATCTAAATGAAAAAGCCATTTTTTCCAATATTGGCGAGATAAAAACAACTCCAACTCCATTACCTTCTCCATTTGATGATCCACCCACTAACATCCATTGGGTTTTGTTAATAGTTTTCTTGGGTCTCCATGTTCTTCTTCTATATCCATCATTTCTTCTACTGCTTCATCATCTTCTAAAGGAAACTCAGCTAAGAAATCTGCTATAACTTGTGATTTTGGAGAAGATAAAATGTCATATTTAATATCAAAGTGTCCTACTTGTGTATTCCATCTTTCAACTCTGGCTGATCTTTTTGAATTTTTCATTACTGACTCAATTGGCACTCTTGTTAATACTTTTAACTTATGTGCTTGAAAGTAAATGCAAAGTTTAAAAGTTGCATGAACCAATGCTAGAATTAACTTTTCAATCTTTGAATAATTTCTCTCTGCAGAATTAAATTTCTTGTTGATATAATAAATTGGTTTTTCAACCCCCGCATCTACTCGCAGCAATACTGCACTTAGCGCGTGCGCGGTTGTTGCAAGATAAATCAATAGTTCTTCTCCTGGCTTTGCTTTCTGTTAGATAGTTATGTTCATTAAATGTTCTTTAATTCCTTGAAAAGCCTTTTCACATTCATTCGTCTACTTGAATTTTGTTCCATTCTTGAGTATATCGAAAAAATGTTTTCACTTGTCTGAAGATCGCGAGATGAATTTTCCTAGCGAGGCTAAGAGTCCATTTAATTTTTTCACATCCTTTATTGTTGCGGGTGTTGGCATGTCACGAATTTCTTGTACCTTTCATGGACCAACTTGTATTCCTTCCTTCGACACAATATACCCCAAAAAATTTCCTGAAGTTACTCCAAAAGTACACTTGTTAGGGTTCACTTTGATGTTAAAATGCCGCATTTGTTCGAAATTCTCCTTCAAATCTTGTACATGGTCTTTAGCTTCTTTACTTTTGATAAACATATCATCCACATATACCTCTAATGTTTTATGTATCCATTTTCCAAATACCTTCTCCACCATTCTTTGATATGTTGCACCAGCATTTCGCAAACCAAAGGGCATTTTCGTATAACAGTATAACCCTCTTGGAGCAAAAAATACGGTGTGCTCTTGATCTTCTTCAGCGAGTGGAATTTGATTATATCCTTTATATCCGTCTAATGAAGATATTCTAGCATTCCCCGCTGCTGACTCAACCATTTGTGGAATATCTGGTAATGGAAAACTATCTTTAGGACAAGCCTTGTTTAAATCAGTAAAGTCTATGCAAATTCTTATTCCCTTATTCTTCTTTGGGACCACCACCATATTTGCGATCCATTCTGGATATTTTTCTTGCCTTATAATTCCCGCATCAAGCATTTTCTGTAACTCTTCTTCTATTTGGGAAGGATATGTTGTTGCAATCTTCCTTATTCTTTGTTTAAATGGTCTTGCATCTTTATTAATTTCTAGTTTATGACACGCTAACGATGGATATATGCCTGGCATCTCATCCATGTTCCATGCAAAGATGTCTTTATATTCTCGCAAAATATTTATGGGTTTCTCTTCTTCATTTGTATCCATTTTAGTTCCAATTTTCAGCAACTTAGGTTCTTCCTTACTCCCAACATTTACTTCCTTAGTTGGTTCTACTGCGATGTAACTAGCCTCTGGTTCTCCCCTTGGTGTTGGTGTCTTCATTGTTCTCGCAGGTTCGTCTCCTTCTTGCGAGATTTCACTGGGTATTCCTTTTCCTTCTTTTGCTCTTATCGAATAAACTTTAAATTCTTATTCTTTCTTCATTTCTCTAGCCACCGTTTTGCGAGCTTTTCGCAGCTTTGGACGCTCTTCATAATTTCTTACTTCAATTTGATTGCACATCTTCGCAAGATCTGTGTCTCCTCTAATTTCTCCAACCCCACTGGGCATAGGAAATTTGATGCATTGATGCAATGTTGATGCTACAGCCTTGATTGCGTGTATCCATGGTCTTCCCAATATCATGTTGTATGGTGATTCCACGTCTACCACACATAATGTTACTTGTGTTTTAATTTCTTGTATCGGAATTCGTACCACTATTTCGCCTTTTGGTTTTGTTGAAGATTTTCCAAAGCCATGAATATGATATGTTGGACAAGACATTTCTTCATCTTTGTATCCCATTTTCTTAAAAGCATGATAAAATATTATGTCCACAGAACTTCCTGCGTCCACCAAAATTTTATTTACAGCCCATTCTTCCGCAGATTTTCCTCTTCCCATTGGTATAGTGGATACCGTGATTATCAAAGGAAATGTGTGATTTAAGTTTTCTTCTGGTATTTCTGCTGTTGTAAACGTGATCTCCTGCTTTTCCCAATCCTTTAATGATGATATTTTTTCCACCGTAATAATTTTCCTTCCTTCAAAATCCCGTTTATGTATGAAGCCCTTAATGTTTTCATGAAATTTATTAATCATTTCTCTCGTTACCATATCACACTCTAATTTCCTACAATTCTATTTTGTTCTAATCATTCTTCCTTCAACTATTTCACCAATTTGCTTAATTATCTTCTTTATTTTGAATAACTCTCAACTTCTACTTCGTCTTTCCTATGATTTTCGTTAATTCAGTCCCTGTTTCGGGCGCCAAAATGTAGTTGCAGGAAATACTACACTACACCCTTGCTAATATTTCACAATAATAAACCCATACTTAAAGATTAAAAACGACTCTTTATCATTTAATTCTCAGAAATGTTTACATAATTGGAAGAAATCAAGAATACAACTAATCTCCCAATGTTTCTCTCTCCTCAAGACTTTCTCACCTCTAAAAAATACATCATCATCTCTATGGATATATTGGGTCTCTATATATAGGGTAGTTACATAATGGATGACAGCTAAGTTGTCCTTTACTTTCGGATTTGATTTGAGGTCTTATCGCTACATCTATGATATGAAATCTCGCAAGCATTATAACCGTCGCAGATAAATCATGCTCTTCTTGTGTTTCATTAATCGTCAGCTATTACATCATTCTTTAACTTACTCTGTGACACTAGCAAAGTGTTGTTGAAGAACTCGCGGTATCTTCGCAGAAGTGTTGTTAATCTCGCAAGAATATTGTCATGGCAATATTCTGATCCTACATAGATCAAATTGAGATATTGAGATAATAACTCCTTGAGATATTTTTATCTAGATTGAGTCTGACTGTCTAGTTGATTCTCTAGTAAAGTAACTCGGAGTTTGTCCATAAAGATTGCTAATCGAAATATTGGGTGTGGTTGTTAGACCCCCGCTTTTTCAATAGGTTTAGTTGCTTGGTCTCAACTATACGAATTTGGTTTATTTTGTATAGCGGCTTAATCCTGAGAGTATTCAATTCTGGACTAGGTCTAGGTGTTTTTCTGCATTTGCGGTTTCCTTGTTAACAAAATCTTGTTGTGTCATTTACTTTATATTTCCGCATTATAATTATTTTATTATAATTAAAGTAAATTGCACAAATGTTAATTCTTATTTACTTGGTATGTGAATCTTATTGAGTTTGGTTAAGTCTGAATCTTTGTATCAAGTAAACATACTTCATTGTTGTATTGTCTCGATCTTGTATCCATAGACGATCACACGAAGTGTGAACCGATTAGTTGCATTATCTCGACTCAATCCATAGACAATCACTTTCGGAGAAAAGACTTATAAGAAGTAAAAGTTTTAGATTGAGGTATATTTGGGTACCCTCGCCTTTTCAATTGGTATCAGAGCAGGAAAACACGAAAAGATCTAACAATATGTGTTTGATGTGATCCAACCTATAAGATATGGGTCAATGTAGAGTTAAGCGAGAGCGAAATCTAAAGAAAGACTCATTTAATGTATCGCAAGACGTTCAAAGTTTTGACTTAAGAAATGCTTAAAAGGAGCTTCTTCATCAAGTTCTACTTTCTCTTCTGAGAATAAGTCTGAAGGTTCTCTAGAGGAGATTAAGTTAAGTCCTATATTCACAATCAATGATTCAGACTCTGAAAAATCTCTTTTTGATGACGAGATATCTTTGAGTTATATACTGGAGATTTCTGATGAAAGATCAAGTGTAAAAACTTCTGAACTAAAGGAATAGAACAAACAATTTCTTATTTGTTCTAGTGATTTTTTTTCAACTCTTGAAAGAGAACTAGATTTAACTTTAAAGTTTGAAAATCTCAATGAAGAGCATAACTTGTTGAAAGAAGAATACTCACAACAATTGCTTATTTACAAAGAGGTAATTGAGAAAAATCAGGATGTTTTTAAAGCAATTAAGATTGAATGTGAAAGGATGCATCAAGATCACAAGAAGTTTTGGGAAGATACTTCTCAACAAATACAGGTCTTGAATAAAAACTTGTTGATTATGATGCAAGTATTAACTCTCAACAAAAGGATTTTGAAGAGAAAGAAGGTGAATATCTCTCCCGAGAAAACCGCCTTGAGGCTGATCTAGCTAGTGCTCTTGATAAAATCAAGATGTTGGAAGAGGAAAATTTGGACCTTAAAAAGTTCAATGTTAGCTCAAACAATTTAACCTCAATGTTAGAAGCAAGTAGAAATCATCGTAATACACGAGGATTGGGATATAAGGGAATAGATGCTTCAAATATTAACAAAAAGTTAAATTTTGTCAAAGCCACTAATTCTTCTCAACCAGAGGCTTCCACTATTGACAAGAGTTATACTATTTCTTGTAAAGAAGTAAAGCCAGTCAAGCCTAAGAATTGTGTTCAACCATCAGCAATCAAAGAGATCACTTCTGCTAATGTCAAGAAAGCAACAACGTTGAACAAGGATAAGAAGAAGAAGAAGTAAACTCGTAGTGCTCTAATGCAAGAGGATCCACAAAAAGGCAACACTAAAACTCATACTTCGTATATTTATACTAAGCATTGTTATTATTGTGGTAATAAAGGACACTTGCAATGGGGATGCAAAGTTCGTAAGATGCAAGATGCACTTTCTAATATATCAAATGTAGTTGCAGGAAATCCTACACTACACCCTTGATAAGAATCTATAGAAATTAAGTCATATTTGAAGATGAACAACAACACTTTTATTATTCTAATTTCAGAAATCTTTACAACAGATGTAAGAACTCAGAAGTACAAATTTCTTTCTAGATTTTCTCTCTCCTAAAAACCTTATCAACTCTCCCAAAATACATCATCCTTTTATGAATCTAAAGAACCCTTTATATATGGATTTACATAGTGGATGACAGTTAAGTTTTCCTCCTATTTCGGATCTATCCTGCGATCTCATTGCGATCGCTACAATGTTCTTTCTCGTAAGAATGGTGACCATCGCAGAATAAACATAATCTTCTTGTACCTCTTACATCGTTAGATTTTATGTCTTTCTTATGGATATTCTGTGACGCTCGCGAAATGTTGTTAAAGAGTCTTCTGTGACGCTCGCAAAAGTGTTGTTAATATTGCATGAATAGTGTTGTAGCGATATTCTGGTCATACATCTTGCCTCTTCTCATGTCTTTTCTGCGAACAAGAGAAGATCATGAGAACTTTTAGAATCCTATAACTGCTTATATTTTCAGACTTCTCTGTTCTGACACGTTTATGTGTCCTTCGTCAGCTGTTTTCACGTATTCTTTATTCTAATAAATTTTTGACACATCCCTTTTAACCGCTGCGATCTGACCACCCACGTTTTTTCTTTGCATTAATTGCCTTCATCATCTTCGAGAAATTTCTTCTTCTATAAATACTTCTCTCATTCCTTTCTTTTTCTCTTTTACTTTCTTCTTCTTTCTCTCCATAACCTCTCTGCAAATTTACTGTTCTTCCGCGAATTGCGCTTCCATTATCGCTGTGATTTCTTTCTTATCTTTCAATCCTTTTCTTCATTCCCATACTTGAAAAATGGTTATCGCTGGTGCTAAAAACTTGATTGCTTTTGGTGAGATGCAAGGAAAATTCAAAAGCAAAGGTTTTACTCTATCTAAAATTCCAAATCAGAATTCTAGATCTGAACTTACTCTTAAATTATTTACTGATGATCAATGTTCTCGCGAGAAAATTATAGTATCTCTAGGACAACTTGAAGCCGGTCTTCCCATTCCTATATATGACCCAGAACTTCCGCTATTTTATCAAATAATTTCTGAAAAAAGGTTTTCGCGAGTGATATATCAATTGGGTGGAGATTGTATCTGATTGCTGCTTGAATATGCCTCTCGCGGAGCTGGCAAAGGATCTCGCTACCTTGAATATGCGAAGAATCCACAATTTAAAGATGTCCCCATTGTTTCTGCGGATTATACTGTGGAAAACTTCTTTGTAAATTATAAAATAGTCCCTATGAAGAGGGATAGCACCTGCTGGGGTGTTCGTTTGAAAAAAGAAAAGGTCGCTGATGACAAAGCTCTTATGCTGGATATTGATTGGCATACATCTACCAACCAAGGCCCTCGCCATTCTAGAGATGATAAGTGGTTCATTTTTCCATTATGTCTCGAAGGTCCTTATGTTTCTGGTTCTCGCGAACTTCCCGCGAATCTTGCAGAATATCAACCTTGGGTCTTCAATTGGCCTGAAAAAACTAAAGAGGTATGATCCCTTAAATATTTTGTATAATTATGATCCATTAGTCTCTTTCTGTTTTCACATTCTCTCTAAATGACTTCTATCTTTTTCAGATTGACAGGATGAAAATCCCAGCACTTTCTTAGCCCTTAAATCTCTCACGGATGAAGTAAGAAATATCTTCTCGTAAGTTTTAAAAATATATTGTTGCCCCTATTTGTTACCTTCATCTGTGCTCGCAGGAAATTGAAGAACTAGCGCCAATAAAACCCGTGGGAACTAAGGAGAAGCCTTCAAAGGATAAATATGCTATTCCTCCTAAAGGAAAATCTTCTGTCCCTCGCAGTGGAGAATCTGGCGATCATGATAAATCTATTGTTCCTCCCAAAGGGAAACCTTCAGATCCTCGTGGTGAAGATTCTGGTGATCCTCCTTTGAAGAAAATGAAAACCCGACCCTCTTCTTCTTCAACTCCTCAACCCAAGTGTTGAATTTGATAAGGATAATAATGATGAATATTTTAATAATAATGATAGAAGATTCCCTTCTATAAAGAACTCTTCTCCATCTGATTCTTCAATGGACCATTTATCTAGAATTTTTGGTGATATTTCCAACAACATAACTTGTAATGACGAGGATGAAGTTATTAACAAGACATCCCAAGCTCTTTCCAGTGTCTGCGATGCTCCCATACTGGTGGAAAATGATTCTCTCCAAGGAGTCTCACGATCGCTGACTCCTAGTCTCTTAAATTCTCTTGGTACCTTGGTATGTTTTCATTTCTTCAATTTGTTTATATATTTTCTCCATCGCTAGATCTTAATTTATTTTATTATCTCACATGTTGGAAGGGCTTCTTTTGCTGTTGCTTCTGATTTAGATAAAAGACGCGCCAACTCTGAAAAGAAGGCTGCTAAACTTCGCCAGGATAAAGAAAAATTAGAATCTGAAGTTATTGAGATTCGCAAGAAGAATAAATAGTTGGAGACTGAAGCTTCAGTTGATAAGCAAAAGATCTCTGATCTTGACAAAGCTAAACAGAAACTCTATGGTATGACTGATTTCCCTTCTCTCTTAATTCTTCTTACTCTATCGCGGCTTATTCAAGCAACCACTTTTAACTTGCAGATATTTATGGTCTTACTAACGAGGATACACTCTTTCAATCTTTCCCTGATCTTGTAGATGATAATACTCTTCTTTCTCGCCTTAATAATTCTTTAAGTAATTTCTCAGATGATAAGATTAAATCCCTCTCCATAGATGAACTTAGATCCTAACTTAATCTCTTAAAAATTGAACATAGATTCAATTTAGGTTTGACCGACAAATATAAGCGCTTTTATCTTGATTCAAAGAAAGAAATAAATAGATTAAGAAAGAGGAATAGTGATCTTATTGACGAGAAAGATCTTGCTATTAAAAATTGTTCCAAGACTCTAGCCAACTTCCATAAGACTCTTCTTAACGTTCAAATGGAAAGAGATAAACTTGTTCGCGAGAATGAAGATCTTCTTGCGAGGGAAACTCAAGTTCGATATCGTCTCCTTATAAATAGCGATGATGAGTTTTCTTGGGCTGCGAAGATTCTTGACAATGCCAGGAATGATTTAGGTGTAAATGTTAGCCTTCAAGTTGAACAAGCGGCTTTAATTAGGGATATGATTTCTGAAAGAGAAGGTTGTTAGTTGTTCTTCTTCTCACTAGTTTCTTGTTTTTATTATTCTTCTTTACAAAATTTCTAACTTGTTGTCATATTCTCGCAGGATCTGAAAAAAGATATCTTGAAAGAATTGGGGAACTTGAAAATGAGAAGAATCATCTCGCGAACACTCTTGCTGCTCACAATAACAAATATTCACGATTGAAAGAGCAGATTGACATTACTACCGCAAATTTCAATAGATCTATCATTGTGTTCGTAATGATTCCGTTAAGTTGGTCTGCAATGATCATGGAATTTCTCCTTCTATATATCCTGATCTTGAAAAGGAAATCCCCGCAATAATCCCAAATCTTAACATCTCTGATAGCGAAGCTGAGGATTCTAGCGAGGATGAAGACGATAATGACAAAGGAGAAAAATCTGGTGGAGGAGAAGAGTCTTTTAAGAATGAAGATAGTGATGATAATGATGAAAGGGAGAAATCTGGCGATGAATAGAAGTCTGACAAAGAGGATGGCGATGGATCTAGCTAGTTCTTCTTCTTCCTTGTATCTTCTTTGTATATTTATATTCTTCTTTTTGTAACTTTGCTGTGATTTTCTCCAATTTTGTAAATTTATTTTGCTTCTATCTGTATGAATTAAAAAACAATTCCTTTTCTGCAAATTAATCAATCAATATAATTAATATCCTTTAATTATCTGTGCAATCATATCATTTAATAATCTCTATGCAATTTTTATATGATAGATGAATAATAACTTCATCGTTCTTTTGCATTCCCATACTTGCCTCTATTATTCATCTGCACTATTAAAAAATTGAGTAGAGATTAGATATAAAATTTAAATAAAATTTGCCTCAATATTGGCGATGTTATCGCTAGCAACAACTGCGTAAAAATCGCAATTCTCATAAAATCTGCGAGTATTATCGCAGTAATCTTGTGGTCTTATTATGCCTTCCTAATTAAAGGTCTTACTGTGCCACACTTTTTTCTTTCTGCGACAAAATCGCAGGACGTCTTTACATTTGCATGTATTTACCCATTGATCTTGCCTTATCTTTATTTTTTGATGGTATTGCGACAATATGACAAGTCTAAGTTCCCTCGCGAGACCAAAGCCTCATGACATTGCCGTCTTGCGATGAAATTGCAGGACGTCTTTACATTTTCATGTAAAGATCTCATCTTAACATTTCTCTTGTGGCTTGTTGCCTCTGTGTCATTTACGTCACGCGATAATATGACAGGCCTAAATGTTCTTGCGATCATAAATCCCCATGACATTTCCATCTTAAGACACTTATCAGCTCCCTAATGGAGGGTGCCGCCATTATCTTCCCCCTGGTTGCCCCTTCAAGGAGGGCACATCGGCCATACAAGACTAGCTTCTCCCATCCAGATTTACCAACAACCAGCTGTTTTCGAAGCCTCTTATCTTTTATGCCTATATGGCTTATAGTTACAAGGCTGCACCCTAAGTGGGGTTTTCTTCAGGCCAAGTGCATCATAGACAAGACTTACCAAGAATGGCAAGGGAGTTTCGTACGCCCCGGGCACTCTTGGATCAACCGTGTACCTCGATGCCTTGGTCATACTTTGCACTTCTTGGAAGAGATTCTCGGTCATCCAACCAGGGTATAACCTTATATAGTTGGAAATCCAAGATCTCTCTCCCGGATAGGTTTTCTTTAACCCCAACATATGCATAACTCAGGTTCCAGTAGCGGTATAACCTTATCACAGAGTCATGTCAGGAGATACCCCCTCATATGACGCGCTATTAGGTCTTATATTTGCCTCTTGCGAAATTTTATTCGCGAACTAAGGTGCACTCCATAAAGGTTCGTCCCATTCTATTAATCTCTGCGAAATTTTATTCGCGCTTCTCGCGAGTATTGTAACTCTGATAAAATTTCATAACTTTGAACTTCTTTCTTTTTGTAAAATCTTGCAATTCTTTCAAGCAGAATACTCTGTTCAATTACATACTCTTCAAACAAATCATTCATAGAGTTCTCTAAAGTTCATCACTTTATGATGCGTGTCGTAGGTGCACTCAAATTAAATTACTTATTTCCACACAATTAACTGGTAATATAATTGAAGTAAGGATCGTTCCCACGAAGAGCAGGGAGATTTAGTTGTCAAAAGTGTCACAATGGGGGGTTTTATTTTAGATTGTAAACAAAGTAAATAAAGAAATTGAAAATAATTAAGTTGCAAGCAATGGAGAAAAATATGATCAGGGAATCCTTCTTCGTTACTAAACCGTCATCAAGTTATTATATTCATCCATTAATATAATTAATCACAGATTATTACCAACCGTGGAATAACAGCTAGCTCAGTGGTATCCCCTAAATTCCTTATATCACTGAGTACGGAAGCTCTCCAATACCAGATTCTATTCGTCTAAACCACCTAGTAGTAGCTCACTCAAGGTGTAATTTCTCCAAATTCTTTATCTTTTGTGAATTATAGATTGATCCTAGTAGTTATACTCTTATCTCAAGGTCCACTTTCTAGTGTTGTTTATACACACAATCACTACACAGAATCCCTCTGCAAGGTCTTGTGTTCTCTACTTTTGTATGAATTATTCGACTATTACTTATCTCCTAACTCAATACTAGCATTTGATTGAATCAACAAATTAGCTCAGTTGGCCACCTAAACAATCTATCAATTAATCATAAAAATTCTAATTAGTAAAAACAATCAATAATCATGTGAAGAACTTCAAAATAGATTTATATAATAACTCAAATCATTGTCTAGAACTTAGAATTCATCCTCAATCACTAAGAAGTTTAGCTACTCATGGTATTAACAAAACCCATGAATTTCATATAATAAAATGGTAAAGAAATAGTTACGGTGATGAAGATTGCTCCAAAACCCTAGCTTTTCTCCCTTGTATTCTTCTCTCCAAAACTTGATTAGAAATTATAAGATTCATGTCCCAAAAATATTAGAAGTTCTCTTATATAGGTGTCCCAATTGTAGTTGTGCCCGTGCATCAAATCCCGGTCGAAGTAGCTTGCCAAAACTCTCCAAATTGCCAAAACAAGCTCACGCCCAAGTCATGGACGTGCAAAGAATGGCTACAACCCATTGGGCTTGCGCTAAAGTGCAGCAGATCCGGCCCACTTCATTTGTCTTCAGCTCTTCTTATTTTCCACGGACAAACATCCCTCCGTGAGCGAAAATATCTGCTGGATTTTATTCACTTCATCAGATTCTCGGATAGACATGCCTCCGTGAAAATTCTTAATTCCCCTGAGTTTGGATTTCTCCCGTCAGACCTCTCACGGACACATAACCCATCGTGAGCGATAATTTCTGCTGGGTTTTCTTTTCCGGCCAGAAACTCACGGGAAGTATGGTAATCGTGAAAAACATTTTTACCTGGATTTTCAACTTAAACTGATAACTCTCGCGTATACCAGGCTATACGTGAAAAATATTTCTTCTGAGCTTCTTCTTTCCCTTCACTAATCTTTGGTCACAGACTCGAGTTCTCATCAACCATCAACTCTGCCAGCAGTTACCTTCTTCACTTCCATCGCATGCTCTACTTCTCTGTCCAAAATCACCACGATAACCACAGCTCCAACTCGAACTGTACCTTCATTCATCAGCATAAACAATGGCAGCAGGAACATTCTCTCGACTTCCAACAAAACCCAATCTTCCCGTTTAACCAAACTCGCATTACATATACTCCTAAGACTCGAGCCTTCTTTGATCTCACCTGCTATATTTTGTTCTCAAACAGCAGAGATAATCTAACTTCTATGAACTGAGCTCCATTGTAACCACAACGTCCCTGTCAACATGTACGAGCTCAGTGAACCACCAGCTCTGCCAACTTCCATCACTAGTATCATCCAGCAGCAACCTACAACCACCGATAATGGCAGCATGAACCCCTACAGCTGTCTAACTTCATCCATCGCTGCCAAGTTCCAACTCATTCTCGACCCTCATCTCAGCATCGACTCTATTGGCAGCAACATCCACACAGCAACACCTCCATCACTCGGAAAACCCTCCCTTCTTCCCTATCTCTTCTTTGTTTATCATCTCAAATTCGTCACCGATACTAGCAGTAGAAACTGCCAGCAACGTCATCTTTCTCTCTTTTTTTCGTTGTCTCTGCCAGTTCACCATACCTTCGCAGACACTCAGCCTCCATCACCACGATCAACTCCAGCGATCACCGTCAACATCTCAGTCCACCTTCCTCCCAGCCAAAATCTCCAACTCTGATACATTATCACCATCGTGATCATTGCCAGCAAGTTCTATCTTCGTTATCTACTGCCGACCTCATCATCCACGGACAACTGAGATCAACTCCTTCATCGACACTGCAGCTCCGAACTCCTTCCTGCATGCCATTCTCGAGCTTCTAACAACTCCATTTTAAACACCGGCAACGTCATTCCCTGTGGTCATTATCTGCCGGAATGATCACTGTCAAGCTCTTATCTCGAGCTATCATCATTTCCCCTGCATGCTGTTGACTCGAGCTCAACTGCCAGGTTCTTCCCTGTCGTCACAAGCCATGCAAACTCATACAGCTCCATAACTTCCATGCATGCGAAACGGATGTTAAAGAGGATGAAGTGCCCCTGAGTAAAACAACCGGGTGCCTTCAACACTGTTTGAATTTTAGATGTCCCCAAATGATTCCAGCGTCTTCCTTTAGCACCTCTCATATAACTGTCAGTTTTCGGGAACCGACAAGCTTAATTTCTCGTTTTCCCCATAACTTCTTCATATGACATCGGATCGAATCCATTCTTTCGCCATTGGCTTCGTATTTTCATCCTCTTCGAGATAATATCAAGAAATCCTTGATTTGAACGAGTTACACTTGGTCTTTGGCCCTTCTCCGCTTGCGGCTAACTTTTTTTATTGCACAATTAAGTGCCGATTCACTTCTTTTTGAATGATTCACCTGCCAAAACACAAATAAAAGAAAACAAACGTAATATACAACAATTTGCAAGAATATATAACAATTACTAGCATGGATTTGACACTAAACATATGCAAAATATTCACTTAACACTTTACCTCTCTATTTACTATTCTTTGGTTCTGCTTTTCTGCTACATTTTGTTGTTTCTTCATCCGCGAGACGCTCGCCATCAATTCCCTCTTGCCGATATATCGTATCAATCATTAACCTTTCACATCTCTGTCGTTATTTGATTTTGTATTTCCAATTGCTATTCTTCTCAGCTCTTTCCTCGCAAGACTTCATATCAACTTCATAACATTTCTTGCTTTCTCCCCAATCTCCTTTAATAACTCCAACACCTTTAGGATGAGGAAATTTAATACACTGGTGATAAGTAGATGCTACACCTAATATCCCGTGTAGCCAAGGTCGACCAATCAGAGCATTGTAAGGTGATTCAATGTCAACAACACAGAACAAGATCTTGGAAGTTATCCCTTTCAATGGAATCCTCATCTCAATTTCCCCTTTGGGTTTATTGGCAGTACCGTTAAAACCATAGATTTTATATGTTAAGGGAATTAGATCTTCGTCTCTTCCACCCATTTTTTTATAAGTATGATAAAATAGTATGTCAACGGAGCTTCCTGTGTCTATTAGAACTCTATTGATAGCCCAAAAATCTTCATTTTCATCACCATTTTCTTCATCTTCTTCCTCCATTTGCTTTGGATTTATTTCTAATCGTACCACCAATGGGTTATCATGCTGCTCGCCAAGCTCTGGTACATCTTGTGCGGTAAAAGATAGAGTTTGTTTCTGCCATTCTTCTAATGGCGAGGCTCTCGCTATATTCATTATCTCTCTTCCATATGTATATCTCGCGAAGACTATGCTTAAAACATTATCATGGAAATCCTCCACAGTTCTGTATGAATGCATTGTGGAATTACATATCAAATTCTTTTCTTTAGCTCTAACTTTTATCACAAATGTTTCTGCTCCTTTTACAGCATTTACTCTGCAAGTTTCTGGTGCTGGCGGTAATTGATGAGGTTGTGGATGTCCTACTAGAAAGTGATTTAACTTCCCCTGATCAATCATCCTCAAAATTATCCTCTTTACATTCCTACAATCATTTATTGAATGGCCATGAAAGTGATGGTAAGGACAAAATTCTTGAATTCGATTGTTTGGATGTGGTTCTTTTCCCATGTTCTATGGCGATGGTATATTTTCCATCAGAATGATAGCTTCCCAAATTTTTTCTATACTAGCATTGAGAGGTGGCATCTTAATTTCTTCCCATATTATCTTCTGATTTCCTTGCCCTCTAAAGTTGTTCTGCTTTTTTTCACCATAAGTTTCTTGCGGTTGATCAAGTCTTTGAATCTTATTATTTCCACCGCGATTGTAGTAATTCTTCTCCCTTTCATACTCTTCTTGATCTCGACTGCCCATCGCTACCAATTTTTGCTGGTTATCAATTACTACTTTCTCTTGTTGTGCCTACGAGGTGCTCGCCACATTATTTATCCTTTTAGGGAGTAAGCTTCCACTTGCTGCTAGCAAGCTGGTGTTCACGATTGGGTATGATTCCATCACATTTTTTTTCTCCTCCAAAGCAATGTATTCTTCTTGTAACTCTCGCAACTCTGTCATGGTGATTGTATTTTTGATTCTGAAAACTTGTATGTACAACAGATTGGTCGCGAACATTGCATTAATGAAGGATAAAATTAGGTATCTTTCATCTACTCTTCCAGCCATCTCGCTGCACATTGATTTCCACCTTATGGTTAAGTGCTTCAGACTCTCGCCAACTCTCTGTTTTAACCCAAATACATCTTCAATACCCGGCCGTGATGAATTGTTGCTAATATAAGCTCCTAGAAATGTAGCTTTTAAATGATCAAAAGAAGTTATGGTATTCTTTGGAAATCCCTCGAACCATTTTAATGCCTCTCTAGTTAATCTAGACGCAAAATATTTTCATAGTACAGCATCATGCTTTTCCCACTGTAGCATACATCTAACATAAGCCTTAACGTGTTGAACAACACAAGTAGTCCCATCAAAGATGCTGGTTAATGCTGGTAAATTTCATTTTGGAGGTATTCCTATTAATTGTACTTCTTGAGTAAATGGAGTTCTCGCAGCTTCCTCAATAGCTTCATCAAGTTGCCTTCTACCTCCTTCTCTTCTATTGTTTATCATTCCTCGCATTTCTGCTAATTCTCTCAATATTTGCTCATTCTCAGTTCAGTTTTTCTCCATTGGCCTTTTTAATGTTGTTTCCCTTCTTCTGCATTCTTGCATTTCTTGTCTTGTGAGGTTTTGTGTATCTTCTTCTTCATTATCATCTCGTCTTTCTCTGCGATTTTCTCTTCCATCTTCCTCTTGGAATCGCAACTGTCTATCTTCTTCTCTGCGGATTTCTTCATTTCTCCTCATTTCTCTTCGCTGTCTTTCTATTCTCTTTTGTATCCTATCATACTCCTCATGAATATTATCATTATAGCGATTTTGTGTACGTCTTCTTTCTCGATTTTCATGGTTATTTTGTCGTACAGCTTCTCGAAATTCTTGTTCTTCTACTTCTGCCCTTAATATTTCTCTCTCGCAAGCCAGTCGTGCTTGTTCGGCGTAATGTCTCTCAATTTCTTCTTCAATTATTCTTTGATTCCTTTGATTATCTCGCCCATGTAATATCCTCCTACCTTCTTCTGGATTTTCTTCTTCATTTTGGTTGTTTCTTCCTCCTTGATTTCTATTGTTACGTCTATTATCCAATGCTTCGCCATGCGGATTATAGCGATCTCCAATTATCTCTTCTTCTCTATGACGTTGTTCTCCATTTAACTTTTGCACTTCTTCTCTAACATTTCTCATAAGGGAATTTTGCCTTGGTTCTTCTCTGAATGATCTTGAATTTTATCTAACAGTACTTCTTGATCTCCTTCTTTGTAACCTCAAATTCTCCATTCTTAGCTCATGATTTTGTCTTGTTAAGTTCGCACGCTTTTCTGCCTCTAATCTTCTTTCTTCCTGTATTCTTTGTCTCAAATCATCTATTATTTCATTTTCACGTCCTTCATGAATTAATCCTCCAACTATTTCTTGATTTTTTTCTCCTTCTTATTCATTTCTTAATTGTCGATTTTCTGCTTCTTCTATCGAATCCGACCTCAAAGTATGCACACTCACTCTATCATAATCCACATTCCTATCTTGTGTTTGTGCTTGTTGATTCGGCTATTGAATTGAATTGAATTTTCTGCTTTATTTCTTATTCTATTTCTTCCTGATCTTATCCTTAAAGATTCTTCTAATTCACCTGTTCCCTCACCTGCAAGTCTTTTACTTCTCCTCACAGTTGTCGGTGGTTCTGATGTATTTCTTATTCTTCTAGCCATTTCTTTAATTCTAACAATTTCTTCAAATTTTCAAGTTGTAATTAGAGATTTCTTAGCTTGATTCTCCCTGTTTCTGGGCGCCAAAATGTAGTTGCAGGAAATCCTACACTACACCCTTGATAAGAATCTATAGAAATTAAGTCATATTTGAAGATGAACAACAACACTTTTATTATTCTAATTTCAGAAATCTTTACAACAGATGTAAGAACTCAGAAGTACAAATTTCTTTCTAGAGTTTCTCTCTCCTCAAAACCTTATCAACTTTCCCAAAAGACATCATCCTTTTCTGAATCTAACGAACCCTTTATATAGGGATCTACATAGTGGATGACAGCTAAGTTTTCCTCATATTTCGGATCTACCCTGCGATCTCATCGCGATCGCTACAATGTTCTTTCTCGCAAGAATGGTGACCATCGCAGAATAAACATAATCTTCTTGTACCTCTTATATCGTTAGCTTTTATGTCTTTCTTCTGGATATTCTGTGACGCTCGCGAAATGTTGTTAAAGAGTCTTCTGTGATGCTCGCGAAAGTGTTGTTAATATCGCAGGAATAGTGTTGTAGCGATATTCTGGTCCTACATCAAACAAATTGGATAAGTTTTCTCCTCATAAGAACTCAGATCGGTATTGTCCTAAGTCTAGGCAAAAGAATTATTATAATGATAGTTCAAATGTTTCATATCACTCGATAATGTCAATTCATAAAAGACCCAATTATAGAAAGAGATATGATTTCTTAAATGCAAAAACAAGATCTGATGTTCCAAAGTGGACAAAGGGTGATTCCCAAAATATTCAAAAGGACAATGATCCTAATGGTATGAAGGAGAAAGCTGCTCCTGCGAAACCCAACTCTAAATGGGTCCCAAAGTCCCCCAAAGTCAAGAATGGACCAAAAGTTAGTCATAAGAACGACTCTCAGCTGTTAATTATTGGTGACAATAATTACAAGAGTCTTGTTGAAAGGCTAAATAAATACATTATGTCTTAAATCTCTTGTACTAGTAAAGGTTATCATAATGACACTCTTTATCACAAGTCAAAGTAGGAAAAAAAAGATGAAACAAGAGAAAACAAACCAAGCAAGAGGTCAAGAATGATTCTGTCTTAGTCACTCATGACGAACAAGACAAGACTTAACTTAACACAACCTAGTTGTGTTATAATGTGCATGCTCACCTTGGTTCTCAATTTTTAAAGGTGAGGAAGAACATGAAACTGAGCACATGATCTCTCGATTATTATATGACTAATTAACATCTTTAGGAGATTTCTTTTCTTATATACTCATACTCTATATCTATATTTGGATTTTGAAAGAAACGGTAATTTTGAGTGTATTATGTTGATATCTACTGATCATATATGTGTATCTCTTGTTTTTACGGTTAAAACGAGCCAAAAATCACTGAATTCGGAAATCGTATGGAAACGTTATGTCAAAAACAGTTTAGTGTTGTGATATATCACAAGTAACTCTTGGGAACCGATCCTAGTACCCTATTGATAGGTATCTAAAACACCTTGATATTTATCTATTTTTTATGCTTTCTTTGCTAAATTTTCTAGTAAAATATGTATCTTATGTTTGTTTTTGAGTATTTAGGTACTTTGGAGTCATTTGAAACAAAAGAAGAGGCGACAGAGCAAAAGTGTTGGAGGCGGATTATTTCTTATTATTTGCTTTTATTTCTTCATCTCTGTCTGAAAAGTATGTCGGCTTTAGTGATGCGAATTTTGTCTGAAAAGCATGACAAATTAGTGATGAAAAGACATTGAAGAGAAGAAGTGAATCTGAGAAGTAAGAGACGAATATTGTTGGTGGAAGAATTCAAGAAGAGCAAAAGCGTCATTCACAGGCGAGCGATGTTTGGAACCAGCTAAGGTGCACAAAGGACCAATTCATAGGCGAGCGAAGATGGTCCTGTCAGTTCCCTGGAACCGACAAACAATCTATCATTTGGTTACCCCTTATCTACCCTCACTGGGTGGCCATATCCAAACCCATTCCTACAGCAAACCTAAAAATCATAGAGAAACAATCATTTTCTCTCTTTCACTCTGCTTGAAACCGAGAAAGCCATGTCGGCTCCATTAGAGAGAAGAAATTATAGTTAGGGTTTTGTGTGATTTTGACACAGAGAAATGGAAGATGGGTTTTCACCCATTTACAGGGAGAAGCATTAAATAGATTAGAGATGGAAGTGATTTACCAGAGAGTGCGGCACCGAAATTCAGTAGAAGGAAGAAATTGAGAAAATCAGATTAATGATTCTGCAAATAGGGTTTGTGATGGAATTTGTTTATGAAGCAGCTAGAAGGTACTGTTGATTTGAAGGAGAAATTAGGGTTTGAATAATATAGAATCAATGAATTGAAGTGGCAGCTGGGTTCGTGGTTGTATAGGAATGATGAGTACTTGAGATTTGGTGGATTGTTTAAATTGAATCCAGGGTTTGTAGTTGTTTCCTTGATTTCGATTCGAGTTTAAGAAGGAGGAATTGATGGTGGATGCTAGTGATAATAATGGGTTCATCTATTTTTACTGATAATGAATGGGTTTTGTAGCTGCAAGGAGTTAACTGGAGCTATAAGTAATGGCTAGGAAGTTAGTTTGTATGAACAGCAGGTTGTGATTCATTTTTGCAGGTGGACTGTAAGGTGGCTAGAGGTGCAGATCAAGGAGTCATGATATTTTGTTGCTGGAATTGGAGATGTGAAGTATTGATGTTGTTGTCCAAATGGAAGCTGATTGTCACAGGGAATATGATGCCATGATTGGTAGGAGTTAACATTGTAGTGACCAAGTAATACGAAGGTGCGTTCCCGAATCCGAATTTAACTCTATCTTTTCTTTTTGCCACTCTTATGCATGTGGAGGACACTTTGGGAGCAAGAGAACCGCTCTCAAGGTACTATAATGTGGTTTCTATTGGCCGACTTTTTTTAAGGATGTACATGTATTTTGTATTACATGTGATAGGTGCCAAAGAACAGGAAATCTAGGTGCCCGAAATCAAATGCCACAAACTATTATTCAATTTGTTGAAGTCTTTGATGTATGGGGAATTGATTTTATGGGCCCTTTTGTCAATTCTATTGGGAATTATTATATCTTGCTTGATGTTGATTATGTCTCGAAATGGGTGGAAGCTAAAGCCACCCCAACTAATGATTCTAAAGTTGTTTCAGATTTTGTGCAAGCAAATATATTTGCAAGGTTTGGAATTCCAAAGGCTATAATTAGCGATGGAGGTTCACACTTCAAAAACAGGTTCTTGCAAACCTTGTTAACGAAGTACAATGTGTCGCATAGGATTGCAACACCTTACCATCCACAAACAAATGGACAAGCCGAGGTTTCCAACCGAGAGGTGAAGTCCATTCTAGAAAAGACGGTGAATCCAACAAGGAAAGATTGGAGTTTGAGACTCAATGATGCTTTGTGGGCGTATAGAACCGCATACAAGACACCTATTGGGATGTCTCCCTTTAGGCTTGTGTATGGTAAACCTTGTCACTTACCCATTGAAATTGAGCATAAGGCGTTTTGGGCTATTAAGCAATGCAATATGGAGTTGGATGGTGCTGGAAAGCAAAGGAATTTGCAACTCCAAGAGTTAGAAGAGATTCGCAATGATGCATTTGAAAGCTCACGGATTTACAAGGAAAAGACGAAGGCATTTCATGATAGTATGATTACAAAAAAACAATTTTGCATTGGGCAGAAAGTTCTTTTGTTTAATTCTCGTTTGCAATTATTTCCGGGAAAATTAAGGTCACGTTGGATTGGACCTTTTATTGTGACTAATGAGTTTTCTCATGGTGCAGTTGAAATTCGTAGTTTAGCTACAGGAAATGAACTTAAAGTGAATGGGCACCGGTTGAAACCATATTATGAGAACTTCTCTTCGGATGTCGTGGAAGGAGTTAACCTTGTAGAAGTGCTCCATCTGGAGGAGTCTTAGCAAACAAGGAGCACGTCGGGCTGACGACTTTAAACCAAGCGCTAAGTGAGAGGCAAACCACCGGTTTTGTATCTTTACCTTTATCTTTTTATTCTTTAAGAATTTTATCTTTATTTTCTTGTTTTTGCATATCATTTGCGGAATTTCCCACCTTGAGATTTATTTTGAATGACTCAATTTTACATTGAGGACAATGTAAAGTTTAAGTGTGGGGGAGCATTTATATGTTTTTATAATTTGTTTGATGCCTTTAATGAAAAAAAAAAAACCAAGAAAAAAATGATGCTTTTTGAATTCCGAGATCTAGAAACTTGTGCCTTTAGGATGACACTATAAGTGGATGGAACCATCTTGATTGCAGGAGTTGAGGAACCTATTAATTGAAAGGATGGACATAGCTCAGAAATCACAAATAACATGATAGTTGTTACCATATCTCGGAATATCACCATATCACGTTCTATTTTTATTTTTCCATATTTATCTATTGTTCTCTAAGTGCTTTGGTGGGTCACTAAACATCGACTTGTTATTACTGCTAGGATGAAATAGAGTGATTGAGTTGCTAAAAATAAAAAGACCGACCAATTAGACCAATCGGAATAAAAATGACACTTGGATAGAAATATGTATGTGTTCTCCCTGTCTCCGTCGCCTAAATAAGCGTGGAATGCAGGATCCAATGGAACTATCATGTAATCTGCTGACAAGAAGCATGCGCTTGGATCCAAAAGATCTAATCATGACGTCACAAAAAAAAGAGAAAAAGAAAATAAAAATATTATTATCGTTGAATAAAGTCGACTCCTGGTTCCTTTGTATATGCCGGTTGAGTTGATATATAATTAAGATTGTTGATCGCTGGTTCCCTTGTATATGCCAGTGTATTGACACTATAATTCGGACCAGTATCTCAATCCAATAGGATGCATAGGTTTATCTTGGCGGTGACCTTCAGACAGATATGGGAAACACCGATCACTTGAAAACATTCGCAACATATACCTATATATCCATCTTCTTAATCTTTTCATTGTGATTGTGGTTAGTCAGATTCCGAGTATTGTGGTTTGTTCGACTATCTCATTAAATCTTTATTTACTTATATATGAATTGAATTTGCGCAAGGCACCTCCTCCTGTAGTCATTTTGGATTCGTTCATTGATTTTTCACAAATAGACGGAGTTGGAAATATAGGTTTTGTAGGAAGACCTCTTGTAAACCTTCACGAGACTAAAACTCGTCCACTAGGGGCACCTAGGGGTTCAAAGGCTTGTTATATATGCTAAAAGTGACCGTAGCCTCGACGACACGGAGTTGTATGTATGTTTTAAAATTATTTTGTTTGATTTGCTCGAGGACTAGAAAAGTCTAAGTGTGGTGGAATTTGATAGGTGTCTAAAACACCTTGATATTTATCTATTGTTTATGCTTTATTCGCTAAATTTTCGTGTAAAATATGTATCTTATGTTTGTTTTTGATTATTTAGGTACTTTGGAGTCATTTGAAACAAAAGAGGAGGAGACAGAGAAAAAGTATTGGAGGCGGATTATTTCTTATTATTTGATTTTATTTCTTCATCTCTGTCTGAAAAGTATGTCGGCTTTAGTGATGCGAATTTTGTCTGAAAAGCATGACAACTTTATTGATGAAAATACATTGAAGATAAGAAGTGAATCTGAGAAGTAAGAGACGGATAATGTTGGTGGAAGAATTCGATAAGATCAAAAGCGTCATTCACAGGAGGGCGATGTTTGGAACCAGCTAAGGTGCACAAAGGACCAATTTATAGGCGAGCGAAGATGGGCGTGTTAGTTCTCTGGAACCGACAAACAATCTATCATTTGGTTACCCCTTATCCACCCTCACTGGGTGGCCATATCCAAACCAATTCCTACAGCAAACCTAAAAATCAGAGAGTAACAATCATTTTCTCTCTTTCACTCTGCTTGAAACCGAGAAAGCCATGGCGGCTCTATTAGAGAGAAGAAATTATAGTTAGGGTTTTTTGTGATTTTGACACAGAGAAATGGAAGATAGGTTGTCACCCATTTTTAGTGAGAAGAATGAAATCGATTAGAGATGGAAGTGATTTACCAGAGAGTGCGGCACCGAAATTCAGTATAAGGAAGAAATTGAGAAGATCAGATTAATGATTCTGCAAATAGGGTTTGTGGTGGAATTTGTTTCTGAAGCAGCTAGAAGGTACTATTGGTTTGAAGGAGAAATTAGGGTTTGAATAAGATAGAATCAATGAATTTAAGTATCATCTGAGTTCGTGGTTGTATATGAATGATGAGTACTCGAGATTTGGTGGATTATTTAAATTGAATCCAGGGTTTGTAGTTGTTGCCTTGATTCCGATTCGAGTTCAAGAAGGAGGAATTGATGGAGGATACTAGTGATAACAATGGGTTCGTCTTTGATTTCGAGATGGCAACGGATGGACTCAAATTAGTGAAAATTGAGAGTGGTTTTCAAATCTTTTTGACTGATAATAAATGGGTTTTGCAGCTGCAAGGAGTTAACTGGAGATATAAGTAATGGCTAGGAAGTTAGTTTGTATGAACAGCAGGTTGTGATGCATTTTTGCAGGTGGACTGTAAGGTGGATAGAGGTGTAGATCAAGGAGTCATGATGTTCTGTTTCTAGAATTGGATTTGTGAAGTATTGAAGTTGTTGTCCAAATGGAAGCTAATTGTCACAGGGAATATGATTCCATGATTGGTAGTACACTTGAACTGGATGCAGTTTCAAGTGCTGCAGTTGTTGATGCTGTCATAAAGAAATTAGTGAAGCTGAATTGCAGGTGCAGAGTGGTTAGGTTGTGGCATTTGTGATGACTCAGGTGGTTGCAATTGGAGACAGTTAGGTCAAGGAGTTATGTGATGTTGGTATTTGCGAATATGTTGTGTTATAATGCCGAAAATGGCAATGGAAGCAATATCTGGTGAAGCTGCAGCAATAGAATTAGAAGTTCCGCTGAGTTGTTGGGGAAATGGTTGTTCGTGGTGGTGGTAATGATATTTCAGGCAAGGACAAGAATTCTGAGCATCTCAGGAAAGCACGAAACAAAAAACAAGGTGGTATGTTTTACAAGGATTTGGTTTTGGTGGTGTTTTGTTGTGATGCCAAGAGAATGGAACCGCAAGATAGAGATGTAATGATGTTGAAAGAATTGTGATGTGTTCGCAGTCAAGCATTGAAGGCAGTTCAGTTATAAGTGGTGGTGGACTGACATTGCAGGTGCAGTGGCCGTGGCTGTTTTATAGATGAATGATTAGGAAAGTGTGCAGAGATGGACAAGTCAAGTGGCTTCGATGGTGATGGCAACAACTAAGTGGTTATACATGTCAAGATTGATGTGGACTGAATGCTCAGAATAAAGGGGGTTGATGCGTGTCGTATGCATCAAAAATAATTCACTTCCTCACTTTACTAATTATAAATATAGTATTCGATAAGAAAGAGTTCGTATCCACAGAGAGGAGATTGTTGTTATGCAATTTTCAGATTCTTATGTAACCAAATAACCCAAGGTGTGTTTTTGTTTTTATCAAAGTAATAATACTAAATAAAGCAAAGTAAATAGTTGGAATAATCAATAAGGAGAAGATATTGGTTAAGGGATAGTATCATTCACAAACATGTATTTTTCATCTATGATTAGAATTGGTATTTAATCTCTCAATTATCAAAAGTCCTAGGATATCTTGATCGCAAGAGTATCCCGTTTATTTCCTGATTTTATCACAAACAACATTAAAAGATGCTATTGTGAAATCTACTTAAAAAGCAACCTAAAGTGTAAAAGCACAATTAGATTTAACTCCCCAAGAGCAATAATTTCTATGAAATAAGACTAATCGATGCAAACAAACGTGTAAAAGCACTAATTCGTTTTAACAAAGGTTATGATTCATATGCGATTAAAAAGATGTATCACTACAAGTATTAACCACAAGATGCTACTAGAAATCAGAGATAACAACTTTTACGTATTGAAAACCCTAATATAGATATAGAGATGAAAATAAATCCAATTGATTCCGGACTCAACCAAACTAGCATTCAAATCATATGATAATATAAACGATGAATCATAAACGATAAAATTGAGACAAAACTAATTCATAGAATCAAATAACATGCTTGAAGAAATCAACTTTTATCCCATAACCAATTATTGTATTTAGCTACTCATATTCATGGAGTTCATCATCATAATATTCAAAGAAATAAGATGAAACATAAAAGAAAGCAAACCCTAGAAGTAGTTCTCTGCAAAAGCTCCAAGAATAGAATAAAACGTTGTATCTAAAATTGTGTAGAAAACTTCCTTTTTATAGCCTTTTTCTCCTCCCAAAAATAGGTTTTGTCTTCAAAGTCCATTAGTTGGAAATCCACCAAGCCCACGTGTGAGAGAAACCCATGTAGAAAATATGTCCCAAAAACGCTCGCCGGAAAACTGGGTTTTTGGCCGAACCCGGCGCCGGAAAGTTGTCGACGGCCACCTGAAAAGTCAAACGGTCAACGGTCCAACTCGGTCAGATCGGGTCAGGTTGAGTCAACTCAGGTCAAGCACACCGATTCAAAACTGAGAGTCAGAGTCAATCTTGCTAGGCCAAAGTTGTTGAAGTCTTGTACTCAGCTTCCTAGCCATAATGGTTGTGCCTCTGCAGCTTCACTAATTTATCCAGCCATGTTGGCCCTGTATTGCCACTCCCAATACCTGCTCTTTCTGCAACTCACCATTCAAGCTCAACTCAGCAGTTACACAACAACATTAGTACACCAGCTCAACTCCTAGCCTGTGCAACCTCATTCCAACTCAATCTCCATCGTCACAATGCCACAATCTACCACCTGCAAATGATTCAAGTCCAGCTGTACCTCATTATCTGCAATACAACCCTGCAATCTTCAAGCCTGGGACCACCAAATCCATCCTCTTGAGAGGGTCTTGCCTGAAATTTCGCCTTGAGCACAACACCAATCCCAACTGCAGAACAGTACCACCATTGCTCCAAACAGAGCCACTGCCACCTGCAATGCATAGCTCATTCATGCCAGCTATTCATTTCCAAATGCTCACCTTTTGCAATTGTATTGTAACCTGTAGTTCTGCCACAACCTTTGCACAATAGCCGCAGTAGCTCCAAGCTCCAACAACATCTCTGCCTCAAACCATGGCATCATCTATGACATCTTCAACTCATCGTCACTTCCATGAACCACCAGCTACTCAAAACTACCAGAACCTGCAATTCATTGCCATACTTTCACAACCAACAAACCAGCTGCAGATTCTCATTGACCATCATTTGCACATCAATACACTGCCAATTCAGTGCACAACTTTTCATTCACAGCCATAACCTCCTCCAATTTCAGTTATTCCCCACCTACAATGCTTCATAACCTCCTGCCTGCAATTACAGCTCCATATTGAACTCAAACCTTCACTGCAACAAATTCACTCATCTTCATAGCACCACCAGCTCAAATCTCTTCTTCCTTGCCTTGCCTCAGCTCTGCATTCTTCCTTAGGCCACCTGCAACTCAGTACCAGACATCTTTCAGCTACTCGAGTCCTTCCCTGCACTGTCAATTCAACCATTGCATTCATTTTCTTACTCACATAACCAGCAAGACCATTATCAACCATCTGAGCCTACACAACCTCAACTCCACAACTGCAGCTCCAGATTCTTAACTTATTGGCAATATCGAACAAACTACGAGAAGCATCTGGAAACCAACCAAAAACAACATGGAAATTGCATCTTCATTTCTTCAGCGAAGCCATCCCATACATTGCAACACACCTGCAATCCAACGCCAACTGCAATAACAGCTTCACTGTGTAGCACATTTACTTCATTCACCACCTACAACTGCAGCTTCAGTACAATATTACCATTGCTATACTCCCTGTAAATATGTGTAAGTACCTTCACATACATCTAAGATCACCAGTACCCATTAGCTTAGTTTAATAGCAAAGCACCACTGTATCCAACCACTTCAATATCTTCTTGAAAACCACCGGAAACACAATAGAATCAACTCCATTCAGTTCAGTTTAACTCTTTGCAATTTAGTAGCAGCTGCAATAGACATCTAATCTCCTCATTGCATAGTATCACCTCCAACACTCCATAACCAGCTTGACCTGTTCCTAAGCATACATATACCAAACCATCTCTTCAACTCATTCAAAGCTTCCAAAACAGTATCAACAGAAGCACCATAATTTCAATTGCTTCATGGAACCCTAATTTCTTCTTTGATTGGACTGTGGGCAAAAACCCATCTCTAATTCATCTTTAGAAACCCATTACATACCCATTACATCACACTCACCCATCAGTTCTCATCACCAAAATCATCACTAGAACCCTGTTGTGATTTCTCGATCCCGATTTCTCAAAAGCAACCTCAAATTGAGAACTATCCTCATTTTCTTCTCAAACCCTAGACGACAGCAGCAACAATCACTCGTCGTCATCTCCTCTCTATGAATTCAATTTCATGGCTGCTACGCAGCTTTTTCTCTGAATTTCATATGATGTTAATGATTGAGAAGATACACTTCTCGAGTTAGGGTTGGGTAATACTTACACCTAATGATAATTGCACCCTATGATAAATGATAAGGGATACCCTATCTGACAGCCCCTTAACCTAGGATGATTTGTGTTTAGCACTCCTCCAAATAGAGTTTGCCCCTTAACCTTTAGTGGGCTCCAGATAGTGATCGCCCATGAAATGAAAATCTCGACCTTTTTGCTCCAAATGAGCGCTCTTCCACCAGCTGCAGTCGCCTCCTACATCTCAAGTCCACTTCTTCTCTTCATATCTTAACATCATTAAAGCCGCCATGCTTTTCAGACATAATTCGCATCACTAAAGCTGGCATACTTTTCAAACAGAGATGAAGAAATAAAAGCAAATAATGAGACGCAATCCGCCTCCAACGCTTTTGCCATGTTTCTTCTTCTTTTGATCCAAATGACTCCAAAGTACCTAAATACTCAAAAACAAAACATAAGATACATAATTTACAAGAAAACTAGCAGAGAAAGCATAAACAATAGATAAATAATACGGTGTTTTAGGCACCTATCAGATTCCCCCACACTTAGACTTTGCTAGTCCTCGAGCAAATCAAACAAAATAATTCTAAAAGATACATACAACTCCGTCTCGTCGAGGCTACGGTTACTCTAAGCATAAATAACAAGCCTTTGAACCCCTAGGTGTCCCTAGTGGACGAGTTTTAGTCTCGTGAAGGTTTACAAGAGGTCTGCCTACAAAACCTATATTTCCAACTCCGTCTAATTGTGACAAATCAATTAACGAATCCAAAATGAATACAGGAGGAGGTACCTTGCACAAATTCAATTCATATATTAGTAAATAAAGCTTTAATTAGATAGTCGAACAAGCCACAATACTCGGAAACTTACAAACCACAATCACAATGAAAATATTAAGAAGATGGATATAGATGTAGATGTTGGAGAATGTTCACAAGTGATCGATGTTTCCCATATCTATCTGAAGGTCACTGCCAAGATGAACCTATTCCTATTGGATTGAGCTACTTGGTATGAATTCTACATCAACTCACTAGCATATACAAGGGAACCAGGAGTGACTTTATTCAACCAATATAATACTTTCCTTTCTTTTTCTTTTCTTTTTCACTTTTTTTTTTTTTTACTTTTTTTTTTTAATTAATTTTTTTAGACAACATGATTGGATCAAACTGGATCCAAGCGCATGATTCTTGTCAGCAAGTACATGATAGTTTCCTTGGATCCTGCATTCCACGCTTGTTTAGGCGACGGAGACATGGACTACGTTTCACACATACTGCTATTCCCAAGTGTCATTTTATTCCGTTTTGGTCTAATTGGTCGGTCTCTTTTTTGTTTTTTTTAGTAACTCAAGCACTCTATTTCATCCTAGCAGCAATAACACGTCGATTTTTAGTGACCCACCAAATCACTTAGAGAACAATAGATAAATATGGAAAACTAAAAATAGAATGCGATATGGTGATATTCCGAGATATGGTAACAACTATCATGGTATTTATGATTTCTGAGCTATGTTCGTCCCGTTTATTTAATTGGTTCCTCAACTCCTGCATTCAAAATGGTTTCATCCACTAATGGTGTCATCCTAAAGGCACAAGTTTCTAGATTTCGGAGTTCAAAAAGCACATTTTTTTTCTTGGTTTTTCTATTTTTCTGATTTTTTTTTAAGGTATAAAACACACTATACAAACATATAAATGCTCCCCCACACTTAAAATTTACATTGTCCTCAATGTAAAATTGAATCATCCAAAGAAAGTTCAAGGTGGGAAATTCCGCAAATGATATGCAAAAACAAGAAAAATAAAGATAAAAGCAAATGCATAAAAATAAAAAGATAAGGATAAAGATACAAAACCGATGGGTTGCCTCCCACTTAGCGCTTGGTTTAAAGTCGTCAGCCCGACGTTCTCCTTGTTTTCTAAGACTCCTCCAGCGAGAATGCCTCCACAAAGTTCACACCTTCCACAACTTCGGAAGTAAAGTTCTCATAATATGGTTTCAACCGGTATCCATTCACTTTAAACTCCTTTCCTGTAGCTATGCTAAGAATCTCTATTGCACCATGAGAAAACACATTAGTAACAATAAAAGGTCCGATCCAACGTGACCTCAATTTACCCGGAAATAATTGCAAACGAGAATTAAACAAAAGCACTTTCTGCCCAACACAAAATTGTTTTCTAGAAATCATAGAATCATGAAATGCCTTAGTTTTCTCCTTGTAAATGCGAGAGCTTTCAAATGCATCATTGCGTAACTCTTCTAGCTCTTGAAGTTGCAACTTCCTTTGCTTTCCAGCCCCATCCATCTCCATATTGCATTGCTTAATCGCCCAAAACGCTTTATGTTCAATCTCAACGGGTAAGGGACAAGTCTTACCGTACACAATCCTAAAAGGAGACATCCCAATAGGTGTTTTGTATGCGGTTCTATAAGCCCACAAAGCATCATTAAGTCGCATGATCCAATCTTTCCTTGTTGGATTCACCGTCTTCTCTAGTATGGATTTCACCTCTCGGTTCGACACCTCGTCTTGTCCATTGGTTTAGGGATGATAAGGTGTTTCAATCTTGTGAGACACATTGTACTTCTTCAACAATCCTTGTAAGAACTTGTTTTTGAAGTGAGAACCCCCATCGCTAATTATGGCTCTTGGAATTCCAAACCTTGCGAAAATGTTAGCTTGCACAAAATCTGAAACCACTTTAGAATCATTAGTTGGGGTGGCCTTAGCTTCCACCCATTTCGATACATAATCAACAGCAAGTAAGATATAAAAATTCCCATGAGAGTTGACAAAAGGACCCATAAAATCAATACCCCATACATCAAAAACTTCAATAAATTGAATAAAAGTTTGTGGCATTTGATTTCAGGAACCTAGATTGCCTGTTCTTTGGCACCTATCACAAGTTGTGCAAAATATATGTGCATCCTTAAATAAAGTTGGCCAATAAAAACCTTTTTCAAGTACCTTGTGAGCTATTCTTTTACTCCCAAAATGTCCTCCGCAAGCATAGGAATGACAAAAGGACAAGATAGAGTGAAATTCGGATTCGGGAACGCACCTTCGTATGACTTGGTCGCTGCCATGTTTCCATAAGTATGGATCATCCCATATATATTGATTTCCTAACCTTTTAAGTTTGTCCCTATCAGCACGAGACAAGTTCTTTGGGATTTGTTTAGACACCAAGTAGTTCACAATATCCGCATACCATGGTTCCGCAAATGCAATTGAGAAAAGTTGCTCATCCGGGAAACTTTCACGCAACGGGATAGCTTCCTTGTCCACAGCAAGACGGCTCAAATGATCCGCAACGGTGTTCTCAATTCCTTTCTTGTCTTTGATTTCTATATCAAACTCTTGCAAGAGTAAAATCCATCGTATGAGCCTCGGTTTCGCCTCTTTCTTTGTAAGCAAGTACCTAAGTGCTGCATGATCTGAAAAGACAAGAACTTTTGTACCAATTAGATAAGAGCGAAACTTTTCCAAAGGAAAAACAATAGCTAATAACTCTTTTTCAGTGGTAGTGTAGTTTTGTTGGGCTTCATTTAACGTTCTAGAAGCATAATAAATAGCATGAGGTATCTTCCCCACACGCTGCCCAAGTACCGCACCAACCGCATAGTCACTTGCATCACACATGAGCTCAAAAGGCTTGCTCCAATCCGGTGGTTTAATGATAGGGGCTGAAATCAAAAGTTCTTTCAAACGATTGAATGCCACCACACACTTTTCGTCAAAGTTAAAAACCACATCTTTTTGCAATAAGGTACAAAGTGGTGATGCTATCTTGGAAAAATCCTTGATGAATCTACGATAAAAACCTGCATAACCAAGAAAAGAGCGTATCTCCCTCACCGTAGTGGGAGGGGTTAGAGCACGAATAAGGTCTATCTTAGATTTATCAACTTCCAAGCCTTTAGAAGATACTATATGGCCTAAAACTATGCCATGAGTTACCATAAAATGACACTTCTCCCAATTAAGCACAAGATTTGTTTCAACACATCGTTCAAGGATTAGTGACAAATTGTTCAAACAAAGGTCAAATGAATCACCAAAGACACTAAAGTCGTCCATGAACACTTCGATTATGTTTTCAACATATTCCGAAAATATACTTACCATACACCTTTGAAAAGTAGCTGGAGCATTGCACAAGCCAAAAGGCATCCTTCGATAAGCAAAAGTACCGAAAGGACAAGTGAAAGTGGTTTTCTCTTGATCCTCCGGTGCTATCACAATCTGATTATAACCTGAATAGCCATCAAGAAAGCAATAATAAGAGTGTCTAGCTAAACGTTCAAGCATTTGATCAATAAAAGGTAATGGAAAGTGATATTTTCTAGTAGTGGCATTCAATTTCCTATAATCAATACAAACCCTCCAACCGGTTTGCACACGAGTTGGGACAAGTTTATTCTCATCATTCTCCACCACGGTTACACCTGATTTCTTTGGTACAACTTGTACCGGGCTCACCCACTTGATATCGAATATGGGGTAGATAACACCCACTTCCAAAAGCTTGAGTATCTCCTTTTTCATGAATTCCATCATAGGGGGGTTAAAACGACGTTGCACTTCCCTTGTAGGCTTTGCATCGTCCTCCAAACGAATCTTATGCATGCAAACGACAGGGCTTATACCCTTGATATCGGCAATTGTCCATCCTATGGCCGTCTTGTGCTTCCTTAGCACCCTTAGAAGTTTTTGCTCCTGTAATTCACTAAGCTCGTTAGAAAAAATCACAAGTAACTCTTCATTGCCACCCAAGTACAAGTACTTTAAGTGACTAGGAAGAGGTTTCAATTCTAACTTTGGAGATTTAACAATAGAAGGTAAAAAAAATTCATCACTGCATGGTAAAGAAATAAAATAGATATTATGAGTTTCTGGGCATCCTTGTAGTGAGTTGAGATCACCAAGGGATTCTTTAACCTCAATACCACACTCTACACCATTATCAATGGATGTAGTTAGAACAGTTTTCAAAGCATCTTCACCATTCAATTCAAACATTTGTTGTGCCAATGTATCCATAACATCAACGGAGAAGCAAGAGTGGACATCACTAGGATATCGCATCATCTCGAAAATGTTGAAACGTATTACTTCTCCATCAAACTTCATAGTTAGAGTTCCCTTATCCACATTAATAATGGTCTTCGCCGTTTTCATGAAGGGACGCCCAAGTACCAATGGAAGAGACGAGTCCGGTGAACCTTCATCCATCTCTAAGACACAAAAATATGCTGGAAATAGTAGTTGATTAACCTGCACAAGAACATCCTCAACAATACCCATTGGGTAGACATTAGAGCGATCAGATAATTGCAACACAATTTCAGCCTTTTTGAGAGGACCTAAATCAAGTGACTTATACATAGATGCAGGCATAACATTAACGGATGCACCTAAGTCTAACATTTCTTTGTTAAATGTAGTGGTACCAATTGTGACGGGGATGTCAAAGCTACCCCGGTCTTTGCATTTCAGTGGGAGTTTGTGTTGTAAGATTTCCGAAGCATTCTCACCCACACTAAGCACTTCATTACCTTTGAGCCTTTGCTTATTGGTACACAAGTCCTTCAACACTTTTGCATACTTTAGAACTTGCTTTATAGCATCAATGAGTGGTATGTTCACATGAATCTTCTTAAGAACGTCTAAAATATCCTTTTCTAGTGCCTCCTTTTTAGAATTTGCAAATCCGCTAGGAAAAGGTAAAGGAGGGACATAAGTAGGAATAGCAGTTTTAGAGTTAGGAATAGGTACCTCAGAAGTTTGGGGAGAATCCTCATTCTTCTCCTCCAAAACAGGTTCCTTTGGTACTTACACCTTGCCCGAATCAGCAACTTCGGGTGGCACAAGTTGTGTACCACTTCTCAATGTAATTGCATTCACACCCTCTTTTGGGTTAATAGGTTGAGAAGGGAGTTTCCCACTATTTTGTGCCTTCAATTGGTTCAACTCAGTAGCCATGGAACCCATTTGTGTCTGCAATTCCCTAATCGCACTCTTGGTTTCTTGTTGGCTATCTTTAAACATAGAAGAAATGCCTTGCATCATTGTTTGAAGCTTTGCATCGATATCGGAACCTTGATTTTGCATTGATTGTTGTGGTTGCTGAAATTTTTGACGCGGCTGGAATTGTTGTTGTTGAAGTTGAAATCCACCCGAATTGTTGAAAGTAGGTTGTTGAACCGCTCCTTGCTTGTTCGCATAGCTAAAATTTGGGTGATCTCTCCATCCCGGATTGTAAGTATTGGAATAAGGATCATACCGTCTTGGCTGATTTGGAAAAACCGCATTATATTGCTCATTGACGTCTTCATACCCATGAGAACTTGGTATCACTACGGCTGAAACTTGTTGTAGCATTGTTGTGATGTTTCCCATTTGTTGACGAAGTTCCTCCACCTCGCTCACTTCATTGACTCTCCGAAGAAGCACATCCAAACCACGACTCAAGAATTGTTGAGAGTTTGCTGCCATGTTTTCAATCAACTTTCTAGCTTGTGCCACCGTATTGATCACTAGTGCACCACCACCCGCTGCGTCGATAAGATTCCTATCACTTGATTGGAGTCCTTCATAGAAGTACTGGATGATCATAGCGTCACTAAATTGGTGATGAGGACAGCTTGCCACCAACCTCTTGTATCGTTCCCAACAATCATATAACGATTCTCCGACATTTTGCTTCATTCTGCAAATCTCCTTGCGAATTTGAGTAGCCTTAGATGCAGGAAAATATCTCTCTAAAAAGAGTTTCTTGAGTCCATTCCAAGTTGTAACACTCCCGGAAGGCAAGTAGTATAACCAATCCTTAGCATTACCTTCCAATGAGAATCGAAAAACCTTCAACATAGCACCATCTGCCTCCATATTTGATGGGAGCATAGCCATGAAAATGGTGTGGAAATCCATAATATGCTTGTTTGGATCTTCATTCACCAAGCCATGGAACTTTGGTAATTCTCTAAGAAGTCCCGGCTTGATTTCAAAAGTGGAGTCGGTTTGAATACAACCCTGTTGTATATCCAGCTTGTGAGAAGCTAAGTCTTTAAGTGAACGATTTGCAGGGTCACCCATTGATTCTTCTCCTTCTCATTCTTCTTAAAAAGGAATATCGTGTTCTACTTCCTCTCCTTCTTTCCGAAGAGCTTCGTGTTCTACTTCCAAGTTGTGTTCTTCCGTTGTGCCTTGCCTTGGTTGGAGTATTGTTCCTTTTCGAGTAGCTATCCCTCACCTTGGATAATTCCAATCTTTAGAAGCCAGAGATTAGGTACCTGAAAAATAATTCTTGTAAACAAGTGAGAAACAAGACAAGAAACGAAACACAAGTATGCAAGCAGAAATAATAAAAAGAAACTAAAAACTATATAACAAGCCGAATGCCTCCCCAACAACGGCGCCAAAATTTGATGCGTGTCGTATGCGTCAAAAATAATTCACTTCCTCACTTTACTAATTATAAATATAGTATTCGATAAGAAAGAGTTCGTATCCACAGAGAGGCGATTGTTGTTATGCAATTTTCAGATTCTTATGTAACCAAATAACCCAAGGTGTGTTTTTGTTTTTATCAAAGTAATAATACTAAATAAAGCAAAGTAAATAGTTGGAATAATCAATAAGGAGAAGATATTGGTTAAGGGATAGTATCATTCACAAACATGTATTTTTCATCTATGATTAGAATTGGTATTTAATCTCTCAATTATCAAAAGTCCTAGGATATCTTGATCGCAAGAGTATCCCGTTTATTTCCTGATTTTATCACAATGTAGGTACCGAATATCGCAAGATATTAGCTTATGAACATCGTAATAAATATAAGAGGAAAGAGTTACAAAACGATGCGATAATAGAGGAAGCACGGGGAAGTATGAAGATTTGCGAAGATAGAATAATCTTACGAAGATGTATTGCGATACTTCGCAATGCATATATAGTTGTACAAATTTCAATATAAATAGGAGTTCAAATGTAAAATTCAAGAGGTTCTTTTAGTGAGTGTTAGAAAATATCTTAGGAAGGAGAATAGAGAAAGTTGTAACTATTCTAGTTCCATTTAGATACTTTTATGTAATCAATTGAGAAAATTAATAAGAAAATTGTCATTCATCATCAAGAGCTTCTTAATTTTTAAAAATTCTACTGAGGGTGTGGTTGAAGGTAATTCTGCAACTACATAATTGGCGCTAGAAACAGGGAACTTGAGGATTGTGATAGCCAGAATTTGAAGGAATTGTGGAAAATTTGAAGATCAAATGGAGTCAGTAGATGAAGATTTCAAAAGAGAAGAATGTAATATGATGACAAAGACAATGATTGATGAATTTCATAATAACATGAAGGGAAAGATATACAAGCGAGATTGTAGAGGAATAAAGATCATGGAGGTGGAGAAAATAACAACTTTGGAAGAATGGGAAAAACAGAAAATCACATTTTCAGTAGCAGAGATTCCAAATGAAGACTTGAACCACACTTCACCATTGGTGGTCACAATTCCGATCATGCGAGAAGAGAAGAAAGCTATAGAAAAATGGAAATTAAACCGAATTTTGATCGATACAGGGAGTTCTTTTAATATCATATTCTATCATGCACTTAATGGGATGGGAATAAAAGATGAAGAAATTACAAGTTCAAAATGTCTTATTCATGGATTAGGAAAATCTACAACAAAATATAAAGGGGAAATAGCGCTGCGAATATTGCTAGGAGAAATCGAAACACATATAGTCTTATGTGTGATAGATATGGAATCTCCATATAATATGCTGATAGGAAGGCCGTGGATTCATGCGATCAAAGCTGTTACTTCAACATTACATCAGAAAATCAAATTTCCCACGCCAAATGGAATACAGGAATTAAAAGGAGATCTTGATAGTGCAAAGTTTTGTTATCATATTGAAGTAAAACAGTGTGGAGGGAGAGAAAGAAAGAAACAGTTTCGTAGAAAACTTGCGAAGGAGGCAAAAAAGGAAGAAGAATTCAGAGTGTATACAATAAGGGCAAAGGAAGGGAGAGGAATACCAAGTGAGATTCCAGAAAAATAAGGGGAACCAGTGAAAATAATCAAAGAACCAACACCTATGGGGGAGCAAAGTCCTAGCTATGTTGCAGCTGAACCAACCAAAGAAGTAAATATTGGAAGTACAGAGGAGCCTTTATTCTTGCGAATTGGAACTAAGATGGATGAAGAAGAAGAAAAGATAACTATTGATCTCTTGTGAGAATATAAAGATATATTCGCAGGAAGTGTAGATGAGATACCGGGAATTGATCCATCAGTGGCGTGCCATAGATTGAACATAGATAAAAATATAATACCATTCAAACAAAGAATAAGGAAGATCTCACAAAGTTATCATGCACAGATAGAAGAAGAATTACAAAAGATGCTGGATGCAGGAATCATAAGGGAATCGAAATACCCAGAATGGATTGCGAATATGGTCATTGTTCCGAAAAAGAATAAAGGGATAAGAATTTGTATAGATTTCACAGATTTAAACAAAGCATGTCCCAAAGACAGTTTCCCATTACCAGACATACCACAAATGGTGGAATCAGCTGCAGGACATGATAGAGTCACTTCACTTGATGGATATAAAGGGTATAATCAAATATCACTCGCAGAAGAAGATCAGGAACATACTGCCTTTTTTGCTCCAAGAGGTTTATATTGTTATGTGAAGATGCCATTTGGTTTGCGAAATGCGGGTGCTACATATCAACGAATGATTGAAAAGGTGTTCGCAAAGTGGATACATAAAACTTTGGAAGTATATGTAGATGATATGTTGATAAAAAGCAAAGAGGCCAAAGATCATGTGCAAGATTTGAAGGAAATATTTGAACAAATGAGAAAGTTCAACATCAAATTAAATCCTGAAAAATGTATAATTGGAGTTGCGTCTGGGAAATTCTTGGGATATATAGTATCAAAGGAGGGAATACAAGTTGATCCAGAAAAAATACAAGCAGTTCGTGACATGCCAACACCTGCAACGGTAAAGGAAGTACAAAAGCTAAACGGGCTCTTGGCTTCACTTGGAAGATTTATTTCGCGAATGTCAAATAAGTGCAAACATTTTTTCAACATACTTAAGAAGGGAGAAAAATTCAAGTGGACTGATGAATGTGAAAAAGATTTTCAAGGAATCAAAGAATATCTCACAAATACATCCATATTACAGAAACCAGAGAAAGACGAAGAATTATTGGTATACCTCGCAACAACTCCATACGCTCTAAGCGCAGTTCTGTTACGAACAGACGCAGGAATAGAAAGGCCCATTTACTACATTAGTAAAACTTTTAACGCAGCATAGAAAAATTATTCTAAAATGGAGAAGTTAATCTTAGCCCTGGTTTATGCATCATTCAAATTACGAATATACTTCCAAGCACATGTGATAAAAGTGGTAACCAAAGTCCCAATTGAATCAATCATGAAGAACACAAAAAGGTCAGGAAGAATAGAAAGGTGGAATGCCCAAGTAGACCATTACAAGATAAAATACGAAGTATTATCATCACAACAATCACAAGTCGTCGCAGATTTCTTGGCGGAATTTCCTTTGGAAGAAGATGAAGCAGTAGAAAAAATGATGGATGTTGAGGAAGAATTTGGGAATCCAAAAGACTTGTTAACAGAACCAAATAGATGGGAAATTTTAGTAGATGGATCATCCAACAGCGAGGGGAATGGAATAGGAGTTGTGTTGATTTCACCAGAAGGAGAAAGAACAGCATTCTCATTCAGACTAGAATTTGCATCCACGAACAATGAAACAGAGTACGAAGCTGTAGTGCATGCATTGAAGATCGCAATAGAAAAGAAGCTTAAAATTATAAGGATAACAAGTGATTCGCAGCTGGTAATTTGTCAAATTAAAGGAGATTATACCACAAATGAGTCTTCTTTGAAGAAATACAAGAAACTCGTTGATGAATTATCTGCGAAGATACCAAAATTAAAATGGAGACATATAATAAGGAAATACAATCGACTCGCAGATGCTTTTGCATTCATTCCAAGTATGATGACAAATCCTAATTCAAGAAATATCAAAATCCAGATAATTCAACACCCATCAGTGGACAAAGAAAAAGAAATTGAGGAGGCAGTTGCGATGGAAGTAGAAAGGGAATTACCAAACAACATCGCAGATTGGAGAAAGGAAATTCATGCATATCTCGCAATGGGAGAAATATCCAGGAACAGACTAGAAGTACATAAATTAAAGAGTCATGCAACAAACTATGAGTTGCGAAAAGGAATTTTATACAGAAAATCTTTCAGTGGACCACCTCTCAGGTGTTTAACTCGTGAAGAAGGAGAAAAAATATTAAAGATGTTACATGGAGGAGAAGCTGGTAATCATAGTGGGGGAAGATCTCTAGCGTATAGAGCAAAGATACAAGGATATTACTGGCCTTATATGCATAGAGACTCAAAATTGTTTGTACGAAGATGCAAGGAATGTCAACGACATGGTAAAATAATTCATGCACCAGGGGCAACATTAACTTCTTCAACAAGCTGCTGGCCTTTTGGGAAATGGGGGTTGGATATTGTTGGACCATTTTTACCTGGATCCGGACAAAGACGATACTTGATAGTCGCAACAGATTATTTCACGAAGCTTGAATAAAAGCGATAAAGATATTCGTGATAAAGATGTTTTTACGTTCATATTTGAGAACATCATTTGCAGGTACGGAGTTCCAGCACAGTTAGTATCTGATAATGGAAAACAATTTGAAGGGCAGAATATAGAGATGCTACTCAGTGCTTTTAGGATAAAATGTGGAAAGTCAACTCCATTATATTCACAAGCTAATGGACAGGAAGAGGCAACAAATAAAACAATCGCAGATACAATCAAAAAGAAATTAGAAGGACATCTCAAAAGGTGGTGCGAGCAAGTACCTAGTGCAGTTTGGGCATACAATATAACTAGAAGAGAGGCAACTGGAATGTCTCCTTATTGCTTAACATATGGAGTAGAAGCATTATTACCAACAGAGGTTGTAATTCTGACAACAAAGAAAGAAGCTTGGGAAAGAAATTTAAGTGCAGGGGTGATATTAAGTGAACTAGATGATTTGGAAGAAAAAATAGAAAAGGTGTTGCACCATATGAAAATTTATCAGGAACGATTAGCTCGAGAGTATAACAAGAGAGTCATTGAACGTGAATATCAACCAGGTGATTTGGTCATGCGAGAAACACCTCCATATCAGAAAGAAAATGGAGAAAAATTAGCACCAAAATGGGATGGACCATATGTTATGAAAGAGGTTGTGGGAAGTGGAGCTTATCGACTGATGGATACAGAAGGGAGAGACATGGGTTTGAGACTTGGTAGACCTTGGAATAGACTGTATTTGAAAAGGTATTATCCATAAAACTCATGATAAATTTTACGAATATTGTTTGCTCGCAGGAAATTTGCAAAAGTTACCAATTTCAAAAATTTAATTGAGATTAACTTTCATTAAAGAAAGACGCACACATCAATTTGCGAATAAAAAACCGCAATCTGTGATCAACTTTCAAAAAAGAAAGAAAGCCGCAGAAATATTACACAGGCAAACCTTTGTGGTGTACACCCTAGTTTGCGAAGAAACATTTCGTAAGAGGCAAAGTCCTAAAGTGCGTCATTTAAGGGGGTACCTATAAGCATGGCTCAGGGACACCGGAACACCACCAAGGAACCTGATTACATGGAACTTTATGGGGTACAACCCAATAACGGGGTACCTATCCGGGTTAGACACCTTGGATTCTCACCTAATCTTGCGACATTACGCAATATTATGCGATGTAACATGATTTAGGTTGGGCGACTAAGGCATACTGTCTTTCCCAAGAAGTGCAGAAAACGATCAAGGCGCCGAGGTACACGGTTGAGTCAAGAGTGCCGGGTGGGCTTGAAGCACATCTTTCATTTTTGACAAGTCTTGGCAAATGATGCACTTGGCCCAAAGATACCCCATAGGGTGCAACCTCGTAACTATAAACCCTATAGGCAAAAAGGATAAGAGGCTGCGATCAAAAGCTGGTTGTTGGTAGAACCGGATGGGAAGAGATAACCTTGTATGGTCGATGTACGCTTCCTTGAAGGGGCAACCAAGGGGAAGATAAAGGGCAGCACCCTCCATTAGGGAGCTGATACGTTCTATAAGACGCAAATGTCACGAGGCTTTTTGTTTGCGAAAACATAAAGGCTTGTCATATTTGTGCAACAACTGAATTTCTGCGAGCATTCTAAAAAAAGAAAAAACAATATATATACAGAAAAATAGAACTCGCAGAACATAACAAAGAAGTTAAGATGAGATCAATGGGTTATTACATGAAAGTGTAAAAACGTCCTGCGATTTCATCGCAAGACAATAATGTCACGAGGTTGTTGTTGACACCCCAATTTCGCACCTTCCACAGTAAATATCAATCTTATGCTTCGAAGCCAAATACAAGAGAAATTCTGTGTGGAAACCATTTGGGTTTTCATATCTTTTCCATCAAGCCCACAAGCTTTACCCAATCAAGCCCACAAGCTTTACCCAATAAAGCCCACAAGCTTTACCCAATCAAGCCCACAAGCTTTACCCAATCAAGCTCACAAGCATTACCCACTCGTACCCGTTTCATTATCCATTTGAGCCCGGGATCTCTTGCTATCACACTGAAGAGGAGGAAAATACAAAGTCACTGGTGAAAGAATGGAGTCGTTTCGAGTTCGTATGCAAAAGTTACGAGCAAAACGAGAACTCAGAAGACGATAAGGGGCGCCCACTTTTCACCCTCCCCTTATCCGCACCAAGACTTTAATTAGTAATTGTTTTCTTCAAGTGGAACTTACATATATTTGTTTTGAAGAGAATACGGGTGGAAGAGGAAGAAAAGAAGAAAAAAAGGGATTTTTTCTTAAATGAAAGTGGGACCCACACTTGTTTTATTAGGAAAAGAGAAAGGAGAAGAAAACAAAGGGGGTCAAGTAGGGCCCACATTTGTTTTATTAGGAAAATAAGGGAAAAGGACGTGGGACCCACATGGTTTGAAAAGAAGAAAAAAAATTCTTTGCGAAGGACATTTGAATGCGGAGAGATTAACGGAAGGCTGTCGGGTTTCATTCCTATAAATAGAGGTCGAAAACAATCCTCTCAACACACCAATTTTCTGACAGAAAAGTGGAGGGAAAGACAACAATACTTGTTCCTTTACTTCTTCCTTTACTTTAACAAGGTTTCCACCCAAACCACACAACAGCAAAGGTTTCCACCCAAACCACACCACAACTCAAGGTTTCTACCCAAACCACAACCCAAAAATCTAGGTTTCCACCCAAACCAAGAAGAATTATTGTTTCTCAAATAGAAAATATTTCTTCTCACATATTTCAAGTCTCCATGTATTGTGTCATTTAATCAAAGAGAAATCAAATTTTCTTCCTACACAATAGTTATCGTTGTCTTGTGCATTTATAGTTCATTTTGAGAAAACTCAAAAAATAAGAAGATTAAATCAAGTATTGTCTTTAAGTTTTTAAAAGATTAGCATTAAATTGCTAGTACTTTAACTACTTTTTAAAGATACTTAAGGGAAGCAAGCAACCATCGTAAGAATCCTTTCTAATTTAAATATTATATTTCAAGTATATTAATTACCTATCTCTTAGGTAAATTATGTAGTCATACGGGAACGGAATGGTATTCCATTTCGTAGTAACACCGCGACTACTCGTTTGCGTTACATAAAAAAATTATGTTTTATTATTAATTTTCTAAGTGGGATAAATCAAAGTGTGGGTATAAAGCGGAATTCCCTCCCACATTAGACCCATTGTCAAAAAATAAGGTTGGCATTAATCCTATTTTTATTGAGCTAATCTGCAGGTTAATTGTTTAATATTGAAATTTCATTCAAATTTATTCTCAATAAAACCAAGGTTTCCACCTAAACCACCAAACAAGGTTTTCCACCCAAAACCACCAGAAAAGAAGGTTTCCACCCAAACCACAACAAAAACAAGGTTTTCTACCCAAAACCACCACAAAACAAGGTTTCCACCCAAACCACAACAAAAATAAGGTTTTCCATCCAAAACCACCACAAAACAAGGTTTTCCACCCAAAACCACCATAAAACAAGGTTTCCACCCAAACCACAACAAAAATAAGGTTTTCCATCCAAGACCACCACAAAACAAGGTTTTCCACCCAAAACCACCATAAAATAAGGTTTCCACCCAAACCACAACAAAAATAAGGTTTTCCATCCAAAACCACCACAAAACAAGGTTTTCCACCCAAAACCACTATAAAACAAGGTTTCCACCCAAACCATCACAAAAGAAAAACCATCATAAAAGAAAGAAACCACATCTCCATAGTCGAAGTTCCACCCAACTTCTAACTATGTCTCTTTTCTAAAATAGCTCATGCATAAAAATCTATTCTCAATAAATCATAAACATTTCCCCTTTTAATCATGAAGTAGAGGCCAATCCTACGATTGGGCGGCTGATGGGTGCCTAACACCTTCCCATCCCGTACTAGAATCTCCTTACCCAGACTCTCTGATAGCAGACCATAAACATGAAAGTCATAACTAGGTTTTGTTTTCCTCAAAAGAATTCAAACTAGTTAAAAGGGTCCTGACTCCCCTTAGTCAGGTGGCGACTTCAAAACATCTATTTTCCTCTCTGCAGAGTTGGCCCTCTTACTAACAAACTAGTAAGAAATTATCTCTGGCAGACCCTGTACATTAAACATCCACGAACGGATGAGAACATGGACCTCGCCCCATAAAAATTATGGACAAAGGAAATAGACCGGCACCTCGACCCGTGCATACCAACCCCTCGATTTCTACAGTGGCGACTTCACTGGGGACATAGAATAGACCGGCACCTCGACCCGTGCTAGGCGAACCCTCGATTTCTACAGTTGTATATTCGCAAGAATGTTCAAGCTTGTCATATTATCGCAAATACAAAAATATTATCACAAAAGAGGTGGCAAAATAAGACCTTTACTTAGGAAGGCATGATAAGACCACAGCAATTAATGAAATTTATTCCATCAATATCATTGAAGAATTTTTACAAGAATATATATCATGAAGTTTTGACAAAGAAGGAAATTACGTCAATATCATTGAAGAATTTTTACAAGAATATATATCATGAAGTCTTGACAAAGAAGACAATTCCATCAATATCATTGAAGAATTTTTACAAGAATATATATATCACGAAGACATAACAAAAGATGCGATTTTATTCGCAATCAAAAACAGATAGTTCGTATTCATTAAATTTTACGAGGATTACATACTTCTTATACTTCTTCATACATTGAATATTTCTCCATAGTTTGAATACTTCTTCAAAAACGTCTCATACTTATTATATTTCTATAACGGATATTTCATATTTAGTAAATTTTGTGAAGGTTAAATACTTGTTATACTTCTTCATACATTGAATAATTCTTCGCGAATTGAATAATTCCTATACTTCGCCATATATTGAATAATTCTTCACGGATTGAATACTTCTAATACTTCTTCAAAGATATTTTATATTTCTTATACTTCTTAAGGATATTTCATAAGAATCTATTCTTGCATTTCAAAAGGAAGATTTCTTATTCACAATCGCAACAAGCTGAAACTTCGAAAGTTAAATTGGGGCAGATATTCAAATACTTCCAACAAGGTTTAATCATCTAAAGAGCAATAATAGGGGGAAAGGAGATACTAAGATAAGTCTTTAAGTTATATTATTTCTCTTCATATGATCAAATGATGCAAAGAAGGAAAGAATTCAATTTAAGAAAGGTCAAATCATCTTCGCAAAATATCAAATGTACTTCTTAAAAGAACAAAAAATAGTAGGCAGAATTGTTTGCAAAAATAGAACCAACAGTAGCCAAGAGAAAGAGTTCAAAGAAAAGGAAAACAAGAGAATTAATGATAATTTGAGAAAGAATATTATTATGCTTCATCAACACTCTGTGCTGGGTCTTTAAGATGAGCAGGGTCATTAGCAGCATTCGAATTTTGCGAAATATCATCCTTTGTAGAGTCTGAAACAGGGACATCTCTCTGAGGAACAGATTCCTTTTCACCATCAAGTCCTTCATCATCACTCTCATAATCAAAATCACTATCAGGATCACGAACAACTTCATCATCAGATATCCCCAGAGGAGTAATCTTCACAGGAGGCAAGGATCTTGATAAGAGAATGTTATTCACAAAGACTTGGGCTTTCAGATGACTTTCATGAAGTATAGCTTTCTGATGGTTGGTATCTTCGATATCTTTGGAATAAGCAAGATAGTTGAATCTCCGAGTGGGAAGATCACGAGAGTTGATTAAGCGAGTAGAAAGCAAAGCATTTTTCTTGAGAAGCTCAGAACAGGAGGCTTCTAGTCCAGCCTTAGCATTGCGAAGGTTATTCTCAGATTCTGCGAGTAAAACAAAATTCAAAGAGTTAAATTTGCGAATATAAAAAAAAAAAAAAATTTAGATACATCAGAGGCAGTCAAATTTTAATGACTACCTTCTCTTTGCGAAGTAAGAAATTGAGCTAAAGATAGACAACAATTCTTCATCTGATCCATCACATTATCAAAACCATCACCAACTAATCCTTTAATTCTAGATTGAAGCTTTTGGTCTTTAGAAAGAAGAAAATTTTTATCCTTCGCAAGTTTGGCATTAAGACTTTCTAGTTCAGAGTAATCTTCTTCAAGTTGATTCTTCTTGGTACTTAAGATTATATTCTTATTAATAAGGGACTTCTTCTCAACGGCAAAAGAACTTCTCTCTGCATCTGAAGACTTCTTTAATTCCTCAAGTTCACCTTTTAAAAAAGAAAGAAGATTTTCTTGATCGCAACATTTATTCTGAAGAGTGTTTAATTGTTGCGAAGAAACGGTCATTGTATTCATATACAAGCATTTCTCTTCTGATAAGGTTTTGTTCTCTCCTAATAAGGTTTCAATTCTCAAGCTGGCTTTAGTTAAAGAAGAAGAAAGTTGAGATATATCATCATTCAAAAAATTTCGGTCATAAATCAGTTGGGTATTCTCTTGGAAAAGAGCATCAAAATTATCAAGAGCACACGAATGAAGATAAGATAAGTGGGAGAATTGGTTCAAGAGGCTTGCATGCTTGGCTTGATATTCTGATGCATCTAATTCATGGCGAAGTACCAACATTCTACATTTCCGGATGGATTCTATAAAGGGGAATGGGTTTTAATGGGTGTTTCAAACATATGAAGAATATAAGTAAACAAAAGGGGAAAATATGAAGATAATAACCATACCTTTCAATTCATCATTTCTTTTGCGAAGGATCGCACAGTCAAGAGAATCGTTTTACGAAGATTCTCACATTCTTCTCTTGAAGACTTCAAATATTGGCGAAGTAATTCGACTTCTCTTTCTAAGGATTGACGTGAAATTGAAATATCAGGATTGATGAAACTATTTAGTGCTTCGCAAAACTCATACTGTGAACGAACATTAGTAGACTTCGCAGTACTATTCAAAACTTCAGATAACATTCGGAAAGTTGAGTAAATTTCATCTCGAATTTCTTGAGGAAGAGGAGAAGAATTGGAAGGAATAAGAGCAAGTTGTAAATTGTCTGGAGCAACAGCATTCAAAGGATTGGGAGTTAAGATAGGGTTTTCAAGAGAAGGGGATGAAAAAGTATTTTGCGAAGGTTGATTCTGAAGGAGTGTTGATAAATTGACATTTGTGGGAGACTGAAAACTGGGTAATGGAGTAGAGGTAGGAGTTTGCGAAGAAGTGCCTTCACGAGGAGGAGAGGGAAATTCCTTATCAACCTCAGGAAGGAAGTCATCAATTGAAATTATTGGTGTAGGTTTAGTCACTCGAGATCTCTTGTTGGGGTTTGATTTTTCGCCAACCTACGAATCAAAATGTAGATTAAAAACTGAGGCAACAATATATTGTTTAAAAAAGAAGACAGAGTATTTTAACTACCTTTTGATTCTCGGATTTCCTTCTTCGAAGATTAGGGATTGGATTTCTGGTTGGAGGTTTCACCTGAGGAATAGTTTTGCTAAAACAAACCAAAATCAAACAATAAATTATACATAAATCAAAGAGGAAAACAAGTAAAAGACGCGGAAGATAGAAGAAAATTACCTCGGAGAACTCATGATGATATAAACAGGAAGAGAAAAATGGTAATGGAGAGTACGATAAGAAGATAAAATTGCAGAAGTATAGAGAGAAAGTAAGAAAAAGATAAGGAAGAGAATGTAAAAGAGTTTATATAAGGGAATAACTGGAAAAGGACGGTTACAAAAGACGTATCCACATTCTAAAAGAATAAGTAACGGTTATGTTCTCACGATCATTTCTTCTTCGCAGAATTGACATGAGAAGAGGCAAGATGTAGGTACCGAATATCGCAAGATATTAGATTACGAACATCGTAATAAATATAAGAGGAAAGAGTTACAAAACGATGCGATGATAGAGGAATCACGGGGAAGTATGAAGATATGCGAAGATAGAATAATCTTACGAAGATGTATTGAGATACTTCGCAATACATATATAGTTGTACAAATTTCACTATAAATAGGAGTTCAAATGTAAAATTCAAGAGGTTATTTTAGTGAGTGTTAGAAAATATCTTAGGAAAGAGAATAGAGAAAGTTGTAACTATTCTAGTTCCATTTAGATACTTTTATGTAATCAATTGAGAAAATTAATAAGAAAATTGTCATTCATCATCAAGAACTTCTTAAGTTTTACAAATTCTACTGAGGGTGTAGTTGTAGGTAATTCTGCAACTACACACAAACAACATTAAAAGATGTTATTGTGAAATCTACTTAAAAAGCAACCTAAAGTGTAAAAGCACAATTAGATTTAACTCCCCAAGAGCAATAAGTTCTATGAAATAAGACTAATCGATGCAAACAAACGTGTAAAAGCACTAATTCGTTTTAACAAAGGTTATGATTCATATGCGATTAAAAAGATGTATCACTACAAGTATTAACCACAAGATGCTACTAGAAATCAGAGATAACAACTTTTACTTATTGAACACCCTAATATAGCTATAGAGATGAAAACAAATCCAATTGATTCCGGACTCAACCAAACTAGCATTCAAATCATATGATAATATAAATGATGAATCATAAACGATAAAATTGAGACAAAACTAATTCATAGAATCAAATAACATGCTTGAAGAAATTAACTTTTATCCCATAACCAATTATTGTATTTAGATACTCATATTCATGGAGTTCATCATCATAATATTCAAAGAAATAAGATGAAACATAAAAGAAAGCAAACCCTAGAAGTAGTTCTCTGCAAAAGCTCCAAGAATAGAATAAAACGTTGTATCTAAAATTGTGTAAAAAAACTTCCTTTTTATAGCCTTTTTTTCCTCCCAAAAATAGGTTTTGTCTTCAAAGTCCATTAGTTGGAAATCCACCAAGCCCACGTGTGAGAGAAACCCATGTAGAAAATATGTCCCAAAAACGCTCGCCGGAAAACTGGGTTTTTGGCCGGAACCCGGCGCCGGAAAGTTGTCGTCGGCCACCTGAAAATTCAAACGGTCAACGGTCCAACTTGGTCAGATCGGGTCAGGTTGAGTCAACTCAGGTCAAGCATACCGATTCAAAACTGAGAGTCAGAGTCAATCTTTCTAGGCCAAAGTTGTTGCAGTCTTGTACTCAGCTGCCTAGCCATAATGGCTGTGCCTCTGCAGCTTCACTAATTTATCCAGCCATGTTGGCCCTGTATTGCCACTCCCAATACCTTCTCTTTCTGCAACTCACCATTCAAGCTCAACTCAGCAGTTACACAACAGCATCAGTGCACCAGCTCAACTCCTATCCTGCGCAACCTCATTCCAACTCAATCTCCATCGTCACAATGCCACAATCTACCACCTGCAAATGATTCAAGTCCAGCTGTACCTCATTCTCTGCAATACAACCCTGCAATCTTCAAGCCTGGGACCACCAAATCCATCCTCTTGAGAGGGTCTTGCCTGAAATTTCTCCTTTAGCACAACACCAATCCCAACTGCAGAACAGTACCACCATTGCTCCAAAAAGAGCCACTGCCACCTGCAATGCATAGCTCATTCATGCCAGCTATCCAATTCCAAATGCTCACCTTTTGTAATTGTATTGTAACCTGTAGTTCTTCCACAGCCTTTGCACAATAGCCGCAGTAGCTCCAAGCTCCAACTGCATCTCTGCCTCAAACCATGGCATCATTAATGACATCTTCAACTCATCGTCACTTCCATGAACCACCAGCTACTCAAAACTACCAGAACCTGCAATTCATTGCCATACTTTCACAACCAACAAACCAGCTGCTCACTGACCATCATTTGCACATTAATACACTGCCAATTCAGTGCACAACCTTTCATTCACATCCATAACCTCCTCCAATTTCAGTTATTCCCCACCTGCAATGCTTCATAACCTCCTACCTGCAATTCCAGCTCCATATTGAACTCAAACCTTCACTGAAAAAAATTCACTCATCTTCATAGCACCACTAGCTCAAATCTCTTCTTCCTTGCCTTGCCTCAGCTCTGCATTCTTCCTTAGGCCACATGCAACTCAGTACCAGACATCTTTCAGCTACTCGAGTCCTTCCATGCACTGTCAATTCAACCATTGCATTCATTTTCTTACTCACATAACCAGCAAGACCATTATCAACCATCTGAGACTACACAACCTCAACTCCACAACTGCAGCTCCAGATTCTTAACTTATTGGCAATATCGAACAAACTACGATCAGCATCTGGAAACCAACCAAAAATAGCATGGCAACTGCATCTTTATTTCTGCAGCGAAGCCATCCCATACATTGCAACACACCTGCAATCCAACGCCAACTGCAATAACAGATTCACTGTGTAGCACATGTACTTCATTCACTACCTACAACTGCAGCTTCAGTACAATATCACCATTGCTATACTCCTGTAAATCTGTGTAAGCACCTTCACATACATCTAAGATCACCAGTACCCATTAGCTCAGTTCAATAGCACAACACCACTGTATCCAACCACTTCAATATCTTCTTGAACACCACCGGAAACACAATAACATCAACTCCATTCAGTTCAGTTTAACTCTTTGCAATTTAGTAGCAGCTGCAATAGACATCCATTCTCCTCATTGCATAGTATCACCTCCAACACTCCATAACCAGCTTGACCTGTTCCTAAGCATACATCTACCAAACCATCTCTTCAACTCATTCAAAGCTTCCAAAACAGCATCAACAGCAACACCATAATTCCAATTGCTTCATGGAACCCTAATTTCTTCTCTGATTGGACTGTGGGAAAAAACCCATCTCTAATTCATCTTTAGAAACCCATTACATACCCATTGCATCACACTCACCCATCCGTTCTCATCACCAAAATAATCACTAGAACCCTGTTGTGATTTCTCGATCCCGATTTCTGAACAGCAACCTCAAATTGAGAACTATCCTCATTTTCTTCTCAAACCCTAGACGACAGCAGCAACAATCACTCATCGTCATCTCCTCTCTATGAATTCAATTTCATGGCTACTACGCAGCTTTTTCTCTGAATTTCAGATGATGTTAATGATTTAGAAGATACACTTCTCGAGTTAGGGTTGGGTAATACTTACACCTAATGATAATTGCACCCTATGATAAATGATAAGGGATACCCTATCTGACAACCCCTTAACCTAGGATGATTTTTGTTTAGCACTCCTCCAAATAGAGTTTGCCCCTTAACCTTTACTGGGCTCCAGATAGTGCTCGCCCATGAAATGACAATCTCGACCTTTTTGCTCCAAATGAACGCTCTTCCACCAGCTGTAGCCGCCTCCTGCATCTCAAGTCCACTTCTTCTGTTCATATCTTAACATCATTAAAGCCGCCATGCTTTTCAGACATAATTCGCATCACTAAAGCTGGCATACTTTTCAAACAGAGATGAAGAAATAAAAGCAATTAATGAGACGCAATCCGCCTCCAACGCTTTTGCCATGTTTCTTTTTCTTTTGATCCAAATGACTCCAAAGTACCTAAATACTCAAAAACAAAACATAAGATACATAATTTACAAGAAAACTAGCAGAGAAAGCATAAACAATAGATAAATAATACGGTGTTTTAGACACCTATCAGGGGTTGGTAGTGTTGCTGATTATGGTGAGAATGTCTTGAGATTGAACAAAGAAGAAATAAGAAGGTTTAGCTGGAGTGGTGAGCTGGTATTGCAGTGAGCTGGTGTAACTGGAGTAATTAGTGTCTAAGTGACAATGAGGCAGAGAAGTTGCAGAATGGTTGTTTATATCGATGCAATGGAAGTTGGTGCTAGCATGAGTAATGAGATGATATTGTAGGTAGTAGCTGGTGCAGGTGATGCTGCAGATGTGCCAGGAAGGTCTAGCCATCATGGCTGGAAGTGCATTGATGATGGTGCAACTACATTTTTTGGCTTGTGCAAATTTGCAACAACCTTGGCATGTGACTCATGATCTGACTGAATCAAGTTCATTAACTCGGTGCTTGACCCGAGTTAACTTAGTTGACTCGTTTACCGGTGTGACTTTTCTGGTCACTTGAGTTCAGGTCCGATGCCGGATTCCGGACAAAAACCCAGTTTTCCGGCGACCACTTTTGGGACGTATTTTCTACACGGGTTTTCTCACTTGTGGGCTTGGTGGATTTTCATCTAATGGACTTTGAAGACTAAACCTAATTTTGGAACAAGAAGAGTTATAAAAAGGAAGTTTTCTACAACTTTTGGGATCACGTATTCTACTGGGAGCTTTGGAGGAGAGCAACAACTAGAGTTTGCTTTCGTATTTATTTTTCATCTTCTTTATTTGATTATTGATTATGATGAACTCCATAGCTATGAGTAGCTAAATTCTATACTATTGGTTAAGGATATAGTCCTATATCTATAACTTGTGCTTGATTAATGCATTAGTTTTCTCTCTTGATTATCGTTCATATCTCTGTTGTTTTTAATATCACATGATTGATGTATTGTGATAGGATTTTGGTGTTTGTTTAGTTAAGTGGCCAATTATTTGAACTTGCATCTTGTCCATAGCTATTTTAGGGTTTTCTTCGAGCGATAACCCCAAATACAAGTAGCATGATATGGTTACGGTTTGTAGTGATACACTCTTGTAATCATATGTAGAGTTTGACCATTATCCGAATTGTCATTCGCAATGTATGACAATTGCATTGATTAGCCTATTTCCTAAACTTAATGCTCCTAGGAACTGAACTTAATTAGCACAAGGCGTTAGGTTATTCTTTAGGTAGAATTCACATACGCATCTCTAATGTGTGTGTTGGTGAATTTAGGAAATTATTGGATTATCTTGCTCTCTTGATATTTTAGGCTTTTGATAATATAAGAGATTAAATTGTAATTATAATCATATATACAAACACATGTTTAAGATTGAAGATGAATTCCTTGACCAATATATTTCTCTCATTGATTACTTCCAACTATTTACTTTGCTTTTATTTTACTTTTATTTTACAAAAATCAGAAAACCCCCCTTTTGGTTACTAAGAAACTAGAATTTGATAACAACAATCGCCTCTCTGTGGATACGAACTCTTCCTTACTTTATACTTTATTTATATTTTGTTGAGTAAGAAAGTAAAATTATTTTTGACGCATATGACATCTATCAAATTTTGGCGCCGTTGCCGGGGAGGCATTCGGCTAGTTATTAAGTTTTTAGTTTCTTTTTATTATTTCTGCTTGCATATTTGCCTTTCGTTTCTTGTCTTGTTTCTCACTTGTTTGCGAGAATTGTTTTCAGGTACCTAATCCCTGCATTCTAAAGATTGGAATTATCCAAGGTGCGGGATAGCTACTCGAAAAGGCACAATACTCCAACCAAGGCAAGGCACAACGGAAGAACAAAACTTGGAAGTAGAACACGATACTTTCCAGCAAGTAGAAGAAGAAGTTGTAGAACAAGAGGTTCCGGTTGAACAAGAACCACCTTTTGAAGAAGAAGAAGAAGCAATGGGTGATGCAAATCGTACACTCAAGGACTTAGCTTCTCACAAGATGGATACACAGCAGGGTTGTATTCAAACAAAATCTACTTTTGAGATCAAGCAGGGGTTGCTTAGGGAATTGCCAAAGTTCCATGGCATGGTGAATGAAGACCCAAACAAGTATCTTATGGACTTCCACACCATTGTCACGGCCATGCTTCCAGCTGATATAGAAGCGGATGGTGGAATGTTAAAAGTTTTTCGATTCTCTTTGGCGGATAGTGCTAAGGATTGGTTATACTATTTTCGTCCGGGAAGTGTCACAACATGGAATGGGTTGAAGAAACTCTTTCTAGAGAGATGTTTTCCTACATCAAAGGCTACTCAAATTCGCAAGGAGATTTACGGAATGAAGCAAAATGTGGGAGAATCCTTATATGATTGTTGGGAACGATATAAGAGATTGTTGGCAAGCTTCCCTCACCACCAATTCAGTGACGCGATGATTATCCAATACTTCTATGAAGGACTCCAATCAAGTGATAGGAATCTTATTGATGCTGCGGGTGGTGGTGCACTAGTGAGCAAGATGGTGGCACAAGCTAGAGAATTGATTGAGAACATGGCAGCAAACTCCCAATAATTTTTGAGTTGTAATTCGGATGTGCTTCTTAGGAGAGTCAATGAAGTGAGCGAGGTCGAGGAACTTCGTCAACAAATGGGTAACATGACAGCCATGATGCAACAAGTTGCAGCCGCAGTAATACCAAATTCTCATCAAGGATATGAAAAAGCCAATGAACAAGTTAATGTGATCTTTCCAAATCATCAAAGACGGTATGATCCTTATTCCAACACTTACAATCCGGGATGGAGAGATCACCCCAATTTTAGCTATGTGAACAAGCAAGGAGCGGTTCAACAATCTAATTTCAACAATTCAAGTGGATTTCAACCTCAACAACAATAATTCCAGCTGCAACAACAATTTCAACAACAACAACAACCTCAAAATCAGGGGTCAAGTATGGAAGAGTTGATGAAATATTTTATGCAAAGAACGGAGAGCACGGTTAAGGAGTTGCAAACCCAAGTGGGTTCCATGGCTACTGAGTTGAGCCAAGTAAAGGCAAAAATTGGTGGGAAACTCCCTTCTCAACCTATCAACCCAAAGGAGGGTGTCAATGCTATTATATTGAGAAGTGGTACACAACTTGTGCAACCCGAAGTTACTGATTCGGGCAAGGTGGAAACACCAAAGGAACCTGTTTTGGAGGAGAAGAATGAGGATTCTCCCCAAACTTCTGAGGTACCTATTCCTAACTCTAAAACTCCGGTTTCTACTTATGTTCCTCCTTTACCTTTTCCTCGCAGATTTGAAAATTCCAAGAAGGAGGCACTAGAAAAGGAGAATTTAGACGTTCTCAAGAAGATCCATGTGAACATACCACTCATAGATGCAATCAAGCAAGTTCCAAAATATGCAAAGGTGTTTAAGGATTTGTGTACCAATAAGCAAAGGCTCAAAGGTAATAAAGTGCTAAGTGTGGGGGAGAATGCTTCGGCAATCTTACAACACAAACTCCCACTGAAATGCAAGGACCCGGGTAGCTTTGACATTCCCGTCACAATTGGTAATACTACATTTAATAAAGCTATGTTGGATTTAGGTGCATCCGTAAATGTTATGCCTGCATCTATGTATAACTCACTTGATCTTGGTCCTCTTAAAAAGGCTGGAATTATGTTGCAATTAGCCAATCACTCGAATGTTTACCCAATGGGTATTGTTGAGGATGTTCTTGTGTAGGTTAATCAACTAGTATTTCCAGCAGATTTTTGTATCTTAGAGATGGATGAAGGTTCATCGGACTCGTCTCTTCCATGGCTACTTGGGTGTCCCTTCATGAAAACGGCGAAAACCATTATTGATGTTGACAAGGGAATGCTGACTATGGAGTTTGATGGAGAAATAATATGTTTCAAAATTTTCGAGACGATGAGATATCCTAGTGATGTCCACTCTTGTTTCTCTATTGATGTGATGGACACATTGGCGCAACAAATATTTGAGTTGAATGGCGCTAATTCTTTGGAAATCGTGCTCACTACACCTATTGATAATTGTTTGGAGTACGGTGATGAGATTAAGGAAACCATTGGTTCTCTTGACTCATTACCGGAAAAATATGCACTTAAGAATATTTCATATGTTTCTTTACCTTGCAATGATAAAAAACTTTTGCCTTCCATTGTTAAATCTCCAAAGTTAGAATTGAAACCTCTTCCAAGTCACTTAAAGTACTTGTACTTGGGTGACAATGAAGAATTACATGTGATTGTTTCTAACGAGCTTAGTGAATTATAGGAGAAAAAACTTCTAAGGGTGCTAAGGAAATACAAGACGGCCATAGGATGGACAATTGTCGATATCAAGGGTATAAGCCCTGCCGTTTGTATGCACACGATCTGTTTGGAAGACGATGCAAAGACTACAAGGGAAGCGCAGCGTCGTTTGAACCCTCTCATGATGGAAGTTGTGAAAAAAGAGATACTCAATCTTTTGGAAGTGGGTATTATCTACCCCATATCCGACAGCAAGTGGGTAAGCCCGGTACAAGTTGTACCAAAGAAATCAGGTGTGACGGTGGTGGAGAATGATAAGAATGAACTTGCCCCAACTCGTGTGCAAACCGGTTGGAGGGTTTGTATAGATTATAGAAAATTGAATGCCATTACTAGAAAAGATCACTTTCCATTACCTTTTATTAATCAAATGCTTGAACGTTTAGATGGACATTCTTATTATTGCTTCTTTGATGGCTATTCAGGTTACAATCAGATTGTGATAGCGCCGGAGGATCAAGAGAAAACCACTTTCACTTGTCATTTCGGTACTTTTGCTTATAGAAGGATTCCTTTTGGCTTAAGCAATGATCTATCTACCTTTCAAAGGTGTATGGTAAGTATCTTTTCAGAATATATTGAAAACATAATCGAAGTGTTCATGGACGACTTTAGTGTCTTTGGTGATTCATTTGACCTTTGCTTGAAAAATTTGTCATTAATCCTTGAACGATGTGTTGAAACAAACCTTGTGCTGAATTGGGAGAAGTGTCGTTTCATGGTAACTCATGGCATAGTTTTAGGCCATATTATATCTTCTAAAGGCTTGGAAGTTGATAAATCTAAGATAGACCTTATTCGTGCTCTAACCCCTCCCACTACGGTGAGGGAGATACGTTCTTTCCTTGGTCATGCAGGTTTTTATCGTAGATTCATCAAGGATTTTTCCAAGATAGCATCACCACTTTGCAACTTATTTCAAAAAGATGTGGTTTTTAAATTTGATGAAAAGTGTGTGGCGGCATTCAATCGTTTGAAAGAACTTTTGATTTCAGCCCCTATCATTAAACTACCGGATTGGAGCAAGCCTTTTAAGCTTATGTGTGATGCAAGTGACTACGCGGTTGGTGCAGTTCTTGGGCAGCGTGTGGGGAAGATACCTCATGTTATTTATTATGCTTCTAGAACGTTAAATGAGGCCTAGCAAAACTACACAACCACTGAAAAAGAGTTGTTAGATTTTTTTTTTTCTTTGGAAAAGTTTCGCTCTTATCTAATTGGTACAAAAGTTGTTGTCCTTTCTGATCTTGCAGCGCTTGGGTACTTGCTAATGAAGAAAGAAGCGAAACCAGGGCTCATACGATGGATTTTACTCTTGCAAGAGTTTGATATTGAGATCAAAGATAAGAAAGGAATCGAGAACACCGTTGCGGATCACTTGAGTCGGCTTGCTATGGACAAGGAAGCTATCCCATTGCGTGAAAGTTTCCCGGATGAGAAATTATTCTCAATTGCCTTTGGAGAACCATGGTACGCTGATATTGTTAATTACTTAGTGTCTAAACAAATCCCAAAGAACTTGTCTCGTGCTGAGAGAGATAAACTTAAGAATCTAGGAAACCAATACATATGGGATGATCCATACTTATGGAAACATTGTAGTGACCAAGTAATACGAAGGTGCGTTCCTGAATCCGAATTTAACTCTATCTTGTCTTTTTGCCACTCTTATGCATGTGGAGGACACTTTGGGAGCAAGAGAACCACTCTCAAGGTACTAGAATGTGGTTTCTATTAGCCGACTTTGTTTAAGGATGCACATGCATTTTGTATCACATGTGATAGGTGCCAAAGAACATGCAATCTAGGTGCCCGAAATCAAATGCCACAAACTATTATTCAATTTATTGATGTCTTTGATGTATGGGGAATTTATTTTATGGGCCCTTTTGTTAATTCTAGTGGGAATTATTATATCTTGCTTTCTGTTGATTATGTCTCGAAATAGGTGGAAGCTAAAGCCACCCCAACTAATGATTCTAAAGTTGTTTCAGATTTTGTGCAAGCAAATATATTTGCAAGGTTTGGAATTCCAAAGGCTATAATTAGTGATGGAGGTTCACACTTCAAAAATAAGTTCTTTCAAACCTTGTTAAGGAAGTACAATGTGTCGCATAGGATTGCAACACCTTACCATCCACAAAAAAATAGACAAGCCTAGGTTTCCAACCGAGAGGTGAAATCCATTCTAGAAAAGATGGTGAATCCAACAAGGAAAGATTGGAGTTTGAGACTCAATGATGCTTTATGGACGTATAGAACCGCATACAAGACACCTATTTGGATGTCTCTCTTTATGCTTGTGTATGGTAAACCTTGTCACTTACCCGTTGAAATTGAGCATAAGGTGTTTTGGGATATTAAGCAATGCAATATGGAGTTGGATGGTGCTGGAAAGCAAAGGAAGTTGCAACTCCAAGAGTTAGAAGAGATTCTCAATAATGCATTTGAAAGCTCACGGATTTACAAGGAAAATACGAAGGCATTTCATGATAGTATGATTACAAAGAAACAATTTTGCATTGGGCAGAAAATGCTTTTGTTTAATTCTCTTTTGCAATTATTTCCGGGTAAATTAAGGTCACGTTGGATTGGACCTTTTATTGTGACTAATGAGTTTTCTCATGGTGCAGTTGAAATTCATAGTTTAGCTACAAGAAATGAACTTAAAGTGAATGGGCACTGGTTGAAACCATATTATGAGAACTTCTCTTCGGATGTCGTGGAAGGAGTTAACCTTGTGGAAGTGCTCCCTCTGGAGGAGTCTTAGCAAACAAGGAGCACGTCGGGCTGACGACTTTAAACCAAGCGCTAAGTGGGAGGCAACCCACCGGTTTTGTATTGTAGTTGCAGGAATTCCCACACTACACCCTATTCAAGAATTTATCAATATTTATGACATAACTTGAAGATTAAAGACACTTTTTCATTAATATGATCTTAAGGAATTTTACAAAGATCAAGAACACAAAATACTTGATAAAGATTTTCTCTCTCCTAAAAATCTTCCTGACTCTCAAAAATTCATCCCCTTCTCTGGAACTATTCATTTCCTTTATATAGGCATTTACATAGTGGATTACAGCTCATGACAGCTCATTTACATCTAAGATTCCCTTTAATTTCGGATCTAGGCTCCTGCGATAAATCGCAGGTGGCACCGCCATAATATTTCGTAGTCTTAATCGATTCATCGCAAATTTGTCACGCTCTTCTCATGTTTCTGTAGTTTTCATCCAACATGTCATTTCTTACGTCACCTTGAGATGTTTCGCAGAATATCATTGATATATCGCAGAACTGTTGCTTATTATTGATGTGTCGCAGATCTGTTGTTTATTTCACAGGAATATTGTTGTAACAATATTATGATCCTACATCTTGCCTCTTCTCATATATTTTATGCGAAGAAGATAAAGATCATGAGAACTTAAGTTTCTTGATTTGCCGCAACTCCTTGTCTTTTCACATTCCCTTCATTCAGACACGTCTCTGCATCCATCGCTAAATATTCTACGCGTGTTTTTTCTCTCATTTATCCCTTGACACGTTTTTTTTTCAACCGTTGAATTCTGACCATTCATGTCTTTTCTTCATTAAATGCATTGATGTTCTCAAGAATCTTCTTTCCTTATAAATATCTTCTTCGCTAATCTCCCCTCTTCTTTTTACTCTCTCTTTTTCTTTTTTTCTTCTTTACTTCTTCTCTACAACTCTATTTTATTTCTTCATCTTCTTCGCAAATTCCGGATCTATTACTGTTTCAATTTTATTTCCTTATTCTTCTTCATCTAAATCATCATTCCCATACTAAAAAATGGCCCCTTCTAAAAAATTAGGTCAACCCACTTTAATAAAACACCAGCAGAAACTTCAAACTTTAGGTTTTACACTTTCTGAGATCCCTGGTAAATCTTCAGACTCTGACCTCTCCATTGATCTAGCTTCAAGATTTCCTTCTTCTAATGAGAAGATCCTTATTTCGCTAGGTCAATTAGAAGATGGCCTTCCTATCCCTCTTTATGACCCAAAACTCCCTCTTTTTTATAAAATTATTTATCATGCCAAACTTTCATGAGCAATCTACCAGTTAAGTGGAGATTGTATTCATCTCATTCTTGAATATGCCTCTCGTGGAGCTGGTAAAGGATCTCGCTATCCTGATTCTGCGAGACATCCTTATTTTAAAGATATCCCAATTATTCCAGCGAAATATACCGTGGAGAATTTCTTTGCGAATTATCAAGTAATTCCCATGAAGAAAGAGAGCACGTGTTGGGATGTTCGTTTAAATAAGGATAAAAAAGTTGCGAAAGATAAAATTCTTATGCAAGATATAGATTATCATTCAAGTAAAAACCAAGGTCCACGCTTCTCAAAATATGACAAGTGGTGCAAATTTCCTCTCCTCCTTGAAGGTCCATATATTTTTGGCACTCTTGATATTCCTGCGGATCTTTCAAATCTTGCGTCGTATTGTCCTTGGGTTTTTAATTGGCCTGAAAAGAATTCTGAGGTATATCCCGCAAAGTTTATCATTATTCGCAAATTTAGTTAAATATATTATTCTTACTAATTATTGAAATATCTTTTATCAGATTGAAAAAAATGAAGGCTAGTTACGCCAGTACTGGGAATCCCAATCTCCTACAAATTTTGAAAACCTTCACAGATGAAGTAAGAAACATTCTTTTATAACCCTTAACAATATATTGTTGCCCCTGTTTCTTATCTTTATGTGTGATTGTTTTCAAGGAAATTCCATTTGTCGCGGTGGTTGAAGCCAAAGATAAAGGCAAAAGAGTATTAACTCCAAATGAAAATTCTGGTGCTTCCCCTCGCCGCAATAAAAATCAAACCACAGACGGTCCTCCAGAGAAGAGAATAAAAACTCAACCACTTCTTCCACTTAGAGAGACTCCTATTATCGCTGAAAAAGATAATGAACTTGAAGAAAATGATGGGGTAAACCATGACGTCACTGTGGGCACTTCAACACATTTTTCTTCCACAAGAATTAGATCTGCGATGGGTTTCTCTCAACCTGAGACTCCAATGGATCAATTATCAAATATTTTTAGGAATCCCATGCAAGGTGTTGGTGAGGATGATATCACTCGTACTTGCGATTATCTCTCGAAAATCTGCGATGCTTCGATCTTGACTAATAATAAAGATCTTAAAGGAGTTTCCATATTTATCGACTCAAGTTTTCTTCACGCGCCAACTTCGCTGGTATGCCCCTTTCCTTTATTTTTCTTGTAGTAAATTTTACATTTATCATGTGTATCGAAGATCTTTTACTTATCCTTACTCATTTTCTCTTTTCTGTCGCAGACTGCTAGAGCTTCTTTTTCTGTTGCTTCAGAATTAGAAAATAGATTATCAACATCGCAGAAAAGGCTTACTGATTCACAATCTGAATCTACGAAACTTCGTGAAAGAAATAAACAATATGAAGCTGAAATATCCCTTCTTCGCGAAAAATGCAAGCAATTGGAAGTATCTGGAAATACTGAGCTCATTAATAAAAACAAATCGCTTGAAGTAGAAGTTGAAGTTCTTCAACAGAAATTAGTTGACAAGGAGAAGTTCTGCAAACAAATTATTGGTATAAATCTTTTCTCTCTTTAATATTTTTTTTTTTTTTACTTTTCTTCATTCTTGCTATTTTATAGCTTATTTGAGCAACCATTTTGCAGATGCATATAATCTTACTGATGAAGCTCTTATTCTCAATTCTTTTGATGAACCCATAGATGAAACCACTCTTCTTTAGCGTCTTAATGACGCTTTAAATAATTATTCAGACGAAAAAATTAATACTCTGTCCCTTGATGAGCTTAAACATCATGTTTCCCTTATGAGAATGGACTATAGATCTACCTTGAGTATTCCAATAGTTTAAAGACTTGCAGAGATGAATTTAGAGAAAAAAATCAAAGTCTTAAAAGCCAAGAAGAGTGTACTTGAGAAGGATAAAGAACGCATTACTCTTCAAGGCGTTGAAGCTCTATCAAAATTTCACAATACCCTTATTGATACTGAACTTGAGAGAGATAGACTTAAGGATGAAAATTTTAAACTTCTTAAAAGAGAAAAACAAATTTATTCCCATCTTCTCATTCAAAGTGATGATGAATTCGCATGGGCTGCGGCAATTCTCGATAATGCTAGGAAAAACTTAGCAATAGATGTCAATCTTCATACCGATCAAGCAACCTTGATACAAGAAATGATTCATGAGAGAGAAGGTTATTTATTGCTCATCTAACATCTTTATACTTTTTGTAGATTTTCAACGAATTTCTAATTTGTTATTGTACCATCGCAGAATCTGAAGAAAAACATTCCACAAGGATAGCATAACTCGAAGAAGAAAAGAGTGGTCTTGCGAAAAATCTTGCTTCCCGCAATGATAAAATCTCTAGACTGCGAGAGAAAATAAAGATATCCAACTCCAATTTGCGTAATAATCTTCTCATCGTTCGCAATAATGCTATTGAGAAAGTTTGTAAAGATAATGATCTTCCTCTTAGTTTATATCCTTGTCTCTTGGAGAATATCCCAGCCAGTTCTGAAGTACCAGTTATTTCTGACAGTGAGGCTGATATAGATGAGAATGAAAGCGAAGATGAAGAAGGAACTAACGATGATGAAGATGAAGATAAAGATAAAGATGAAAATAAATCTCAATAGTTTTGTTTTTTCTTTTTGATCTTCTCCTGTATTTATCTCTTTCTTTCTTGCGATAATTATCTGCGACAAATTGTAATACTCTTTCTGCAAGGTATTTGCAACTCCTGATATTTTTCAATATATAAATTCCCTTTTTGCTTTCTATCTCATACATTATTTATATGAATTTATCATATAATGATGAATAACAATACTAACCATTCTATGCATCTTTCCCATACTTGCCTCTTGTTATTAATCTGCAATATGATAAATGAATTATCGCAAATATTTCTGCGAAGAATCTGTTATATGTTTCAAAGATATAATTTTGCTTGTGGTATTATTTCGCCTTCCTAGTTAAAGGTCTTATTATGCCACTTTTATGCGACAAGATCGCAGGACATTCTTACTTTTACATGTAATAATCCCTTGATCTTGCCTTATCATTTTAATTTTAATCTTTGCGACAATATGATAAATCTAAGCCACCTTGTGAGATTAATCTCTCTTTGATTTTTAAGACTTATGACATTGCCGTCTTTGCGATGAAATCGCAGGACGTCTTTGCGATTTATATCCTCTTATTATTAATTTCATTTATTACATCTTTTGATCTTATCGCAAAAACCCATTGATCTCATCTTAACTTTTCTCTTTAGGCTTTTTGGCCAGTTACGCGGCAATATGACGGGCCTAAATATTCTTGCGAATATAAAGTCCCATGACATTGCTGTCTGTGTCACGCGACAATACGACGGGCCTAAATATTCTTGCGAATATAAAGTCCCATGACATTTCCGTCTTTTTTGATACACAACTCCCTAATGGAGGGTATCGCCCTTATCTCTCCCCCCGGTTGCCCCTTCAAGGATTATACATCGGCCATACAAGACTAGCACTTTCTTATCCGGTTCTGCCAACAACCAGTTGTTTTCGCAATCTTGTCCTTTATGCCTTATATGGCTTATAGTTACAAGACTGCACCCTAATTGGGGTTTTCTTCGGGCCGAACACATCGTAAGCCAAGACTTGCCGTGGATGTCCAGGTTAGGTTCATCCATCCCGGGCACCCACAGCTCAACCGTGTACCTCGGCACCTTGACCATACGTTGCATTCCTTAGGAGAAACTCTCGGGCGCCCAACCAGGGTATAACCTTATATAATTGGGAATCCAAGTTATCTCTCCCGGATGGACTTTCTATAATCCCAATTCTCCGTAACTAGGTTCCAGCAGCGGTATAGCCTTTCCCATAGCCATGCAAAGAGATACCCCCCTTATGACGCACTTTAAGGACATTGACTCTTACGGAATAGAATCCGCGAAATAAGGTGTACGCCATAAAAGTTCGTCCCATTCTTATATATTTTTAGGCGATTTTCGCCCGTCTTATGCATTTGCATTAAAAATTCTTATATATGATTCGAAATCATCATCTTTTTCTTTTAATAGAGAAATTCTTATTTTTGAGCAAAGTTTTTTTTTTTTTTTCTTTTCGCAACATGATATTGTTGCACTTCTTTTCTTCTGTGACGAATGATTATTCGCAATTTCTTGATACTTGATTTATCGCAACACCTTATACTTGTTTGTTCTCCTGCGAAGAATGAAGATTTCAACTTTTTCCCATATTTGCATGATTAATCACTATTGATTCTTTTGGGACAAACTATTCTTGTAATATATCCTTTCCCCGCAACTCTATATTGTCCACCATCAATTTTTCAGCTCTCTGAGTTTGCCTCCTGTTATGTTGCCAATCACGATTTCGAGCATTTCTTTCTTCGCAAGTATTAATGTAAACTTCATAACACTTTTTGCCTTCAAACCAATCGCCTTTAATTATCCCAATACCATGAGGATGTGGAAACTTTATGCATTGATGATATGTTGATGCTATGCCCAAGATCCCATGGAGCCATCCAATTAAGGCATTGTAAGGAGATTCTATATCCACTACACAAAACTTGATTTTTGAAGATATCTTGTTCAACGGAATTTCCATAGTAATTTCTCCTTTTGGCTTGTTTGCAGTTCCATTAAAACCATAGATCTTGTAAGTTGAAGGGATTAACTCATCATCTCTTCCACCCATTGTGCGATATGTATGATAAAATAAAATGTCTACCGAGCTACCAGTATCAATTAAAACTTTATCTATTGCCCAAGAATCATTTGATGCGTCATCATCATCTTCTTCTCCTTCTTCTCTGTATTTTGGATTTATCTCTAACTTCACCACCAATGGGTTGTCATGCATATTCCCAGGCTCTGGTATCTCTTCCGAAGTAAAAGAAATAACTTGTTTCTGCCATTCTTCTAACGGAGAAATCTTCGCAATATTCATCACCTCTCTTCCCTCTATATCCCTTGCAAATACTCTGCTTAGCACATTGTCATGGAAATCCTCTATCGTTTTCTGCGAATGTACAATTGAATTGCAAAATATATTTTTTGTTGTAGCTCCTACTTCAATGACAAATGTTTCGGCTTCTTTTGCAACATTAACTCTGCGAATTTCTGGTGCTTTCGGCAGTTGCTGCGGTTGTAAATATCTTGCTAGAAAATGATTTAATTTCCCATGTTCAATCATTCGCAAAATAATTCTTTTTGCATTTCTACAATTATGCACAGAGTGGCCATGAAAATGATGATAAGGACAGAACTCTTGATTTTGGTGGTTAGGATGTGGTTCTTTCCCCATGTTCCAGGGTGAGGGTATATTCTCCATCAGAATAATCGCTTCCCAAATCTTGTATATACCGGTATTTAAAGGTGGCAATTTGATGTCTTCCCACATATTCCTCTGACCTCTTTGCTCTCTTGAATAATTCTGCCTCTGTCCACCATAAGTCTCCTGCGGTTGATCAAACCTTGGGACCTTATTATTGTTATTGCGATTATAAAAATTTCTCTCCTTTTACAATTCTCCTGATCTCTACTCCCCATTGCTACTATCTTATGTTGATTATCAGTCTCCATTTTCTCTCGCGGGTTTTGGGAAGTACTTGCTACTGTATTAATCATCCTTGGTAACAAACTTCCATTTGCTGCGGATAAACTTGTGCCTATGTGAATTGGATAAGACTCCATCTCATTTTGTTTTTCCTCCAAAGCAATATATTCTTCTTGCAATTCTCGCAGTTTTGTCATGGTAATTGTGTTTTTAACTCTGAAGACCTGGATGTATAATAGATTCGTCTCAAACATAGCATTTATGAAGGATAAGATGAGATATCTTTCATCTACTCTTCCTGCCATTTCACTACACATTGTCCTCCATCTTATCGTTAAGTGCTTTAAACTCTCACCAACTCTCACCAACTCTCTGTTTCAATCCAAACACATCTTCAATTCCAGGTCGCGTAAAGTTATTGCTGATGTATGCTCCTAAGAAAGTAGTTTGCAAATGCATGAACGAAGTTATTGTATTCTTTGGAAGACTTTCGAACCACTTCAATGCTTCTCCAGTTAAACTTGACGCAAAATATTTGCACAAAAAGACATCATGGTTCTCCCATTGTAGCATACATCGAATATAAGCTTTGATATGTTGGACAACACACGTAATCCCATCAAATATACTGGTCAACACCGGTAAATTGCATTTTGGAGGTATCCCTCCTAATTGTACCTCTTGAGTAAATGGAGTTTTCGCAGCTTCTTCGATTGCCTCATCAAGTTGTCTTCTTCCTCCTTCTCTTCTGTTATTTATCATTCCTCTCATTTCTGCTAATTCTCGCAAGATTTGTTCATTTCTATCAGAATTTTGCTCCATTGGCCTTTTCAACGCAGCCTCTCTTCGTCTGCGTTCATGTCTTTCTTGTCTTGCGATGTTTCGCGCTTCTTCTCCAACATCTTGGTTTTGCCTTCTTCTGCGATTTTCTTGTTCTTGCAAGTTAATTTGTCTTTATTCTCTTCTCCGCGAATTTCCTCATCCCTTATTGTTTCTCTTTGTTGCCTTTCTATGTCTCTGCGAATTCTCTCATATTCCTCATTGAGATTATCATTATTACGATTTTGTGCACGTCGTCGTTCTCGATTATCATGATTATTCTGACGCAACGCTGTTTGAATTTCTTGTTCTTCTACTTCTGCTCGCAATTTCTCTCTTTCTCCCGCTAAATGTACTTGCTTAATATAATGCCTCTCAATATCATCTCCGATTATTCTGCGATTTCTTCGAATCTCTTCATCACGTAACATTCTCCTTCTCTCTTCTTGATTTTCTCCCTCATCCTGATTATCTCTAATGTCTAAAGTTTCACCGCGTGGAATGTAACGATCATTTATCACATTCTCTCCAATATTTTGTATAGGGAGATTTTGTCTTGTTTCTTATCTATATGATCTTGAATTTGATCTCATGCTGCTTCTCGATCTTCTATTTTGCAACCTCAAATTTTCCATTCTTAATTCATGATTTTTCCTTGTAAGATTGGCACGTTCTTCTGCCTCTAATCTTCTTTCTTCCTGTATCCTTTGTCTCAAATCATCTACTACTTCATGCTCCTCATGAATTAGTCTTCCATCCATTTCTTGATTTCTTTCCTCTTCTTGATTTTCCGCTTCTTCTATCGAATCCGACCTCCAAGTATGCACACTTACTCTATCATAATCCACATTTCTATCTTGTGCTCGTGTTTGTTGATTCGGTGGTTGGATTGATTTTTCTGCTCCATTTCTCACTCTTCTTCTTCCTGATCTGATCCTTAAAGATCCTTCCAATTCACCTGTTCCTTCCCCTGCAATTCTTTTACTTCTTCTCACTGTTGTTGGTGGTTTTGATGTATTTCTTCTCCTTCTAGCCATTTCTTCAATTCTAATAATTTCTTCAAATCTTCAAGCTGTAATTTGAAATTTCTCAAATTGATTCCTCCCTGTTTCTGGGCGCCAAAATGTAGTTGCAGGAAATCCCACACTACACCCTATTCAAGAATTTATCAATATTTATGACATAACTTGAAGATTAAAGACACTTTTTCATTAATATGATCTTAAGGAATTTTACAAAGATCAAGAACACAAAATACTTGATAAAGATTTTCTCTCTCCTAAAAATCTTCCTGACTCTCAAAAATTCATCCCCTTCTCTGGAACTATTCATTTCCTTTATATAGGCATTTACATAGTGGATTACAGCTCATGACAGCTCATTTATAGCTAAGATTCCCTTTAATTTCGGATCTAGGCTCCTGCGATAAATCGTAGGTGGCACCGCCTTAATATTTCGTAGGCTAATCGATTCATCGCAAATTTGTCACGCTCTTCTCATGTTTCTGTCGTTTTCATCCAACATGTCATTTCTTACGTCACCTTGAGATGTTTCGCAGAATATCATTGATATATCGCAGAACTGTTGCTTATTATTGATGTGTCGCAGATATGTTGTTTATTTCACAAGAATATTGTTGTGTCGGTTGAGTTGATATAGAATTAAGATTTTTGACCGCTGGTTCCCTTGTATATGCCAGTGTGTTGACACTAGAATTCAGACCAGTAGCTCAATCCAATAGGATGCATAGGTTCATCTTGGCGGTGACCTTCAGACAGATATGGGAAACACCGATCACTTGAAAACATTCGCAACATATACCTATATATCCATCTTCTTAATCTTTTCATTGTGATTGTGGTTAGTCAGATTCCGAGTATTTTGGTTTGTTCAACTATCTTATTAAAGCTTTATTTACTTATATATGAATTGAATTTGCGCAAGGCACCTCCTCCTGTAGTCATTTTGGATTCGTTCATTGATTTGTCAAAAATAGACGGAGTTATAAATATAGGTTTTGTAGGCAGACCTCTTGTAAACCTTCACGAGACTAAAACTCGTCCACTAGGGGAACCTAGGGGTTCAAAGGCTTGTTATTTATGCTAAAAGTGACCGTAGCCTCGACGACACGGAGTTGTATGTATGTTTTAAAATTACTTTGTTTGATTTGCTCGAGGACTAGCAAAGTCTAAGTGTGGGGGAATTTGATAGGTGTCTAAAACACCTTGATATTTATCTATTTTTTATGCTTTCTTCGCTAAATTTTCTTGTAAAATATGTATCTTATGTTTGTTTTTGATTATTTAGGTACTTTGGAGTCATTTGAAAAAAAAAGAGGAGGAGACAGAGAAAAAGTATTGGAGGCGGATTATTTCTTATTATTTGATTTTATTTCTTCATCTCTGTCTGAAAAGTATGTCGGCTTTAGTGATGCGAATTTTGTCTGAAAAGCATGACAACTTTATTGATGAAAATACATTGAAGATAAGAAGTGAATCTGAGAAGTAAGAGACGGATAATGTTGGTGGAAGAATTCGATAAGAGCAAAAGCGTCATTCATAGGAGGGCGATGTTTGGAACCAGCTAAGGTGCACAAAGGACCAATTTATAGGCGAGCGAAGATGGGCGTGTTAGTTCTCTGGAACCGACAAACAATCTATCATTTGGTTACCCCTTATCCACCCTCACTGGGTGGCCATATCCAAACCAATTCCTACAGCAAACCTAAAAATCAGAGAGTAACAATCATTTTCTCTCTTTCACTCTGCTTGAAACCGAGAAAGCCATGGCGGCTCTATTAGAGAGAAGAAATTATAGTTAGGGTTTTGTGTGATTTTGACACGGAGAAATGGAAGATAGGTTGTCACCCATTTTTAGTGAGAAGAATGAAATCGATTAGAGATGGAAGTGATTTACCAGAGAGTGCGGCACCGAAATTCAGTATAAGGAAGAAATTGAGAAGATCAGATTAATGATTCTGCAAATAGGGTTTGTGGTGGAATTTGTTTCTGAAGCAGCTAGAAGGTACTATTGGTTTGAAGGAGAAATTAGGGTTTGAATAAGATAGAATCAATGAATTTAAGTATCATCTGGGTTCGTGGTTGTATATGAATGATGAGTACTCGAGATTTGGTGGATTATTTAAATTGAATCCAGGGTTTGTAGTTGTTGCCTTGATTCCGATTCGAGTTCAAGAAGGAGGAATTGATGGAGGATACTAGTGATAACAATGGGTTCGTCTTTGATTTCGAGATGGCAACGGATGGACTCAAATTAGTGAAAATTGAGAGTGGTTTTCAAATCTTTTTTGACTGATAATAAATGGGTTTTGCAGCTGCAAGGAGTTAACTGGAGATATAAGTAATGGCTAGGAAGTTAGTTTGTATGAACAGCAGGTTGTGATGCATTTTTGCAGGTGGACTGTAAGGTGGATAGAGGTGTAGATCAAGGAGTCATGATGTTTTGTTGCTGGAATTGGAGTTGTGAAGTATTGATGTTGTTGTCCAAATGGAAGCTAATTGTCACAAGGAATATGATGCCATGATTGGTAGTACACTTGAAATGGATGCAGTTTCAAGTGCTGCAGCTGTTGATGCTGTCATAAAGAAATTAGTGAAGCTGAATTGCAGGTGCGGAGTGGTTAGGTTGCGGCATTTGTGATGACTCAGGTGGTTGTAATTGGAGACAGTTAGGTCAAGGAGTTATGTGATGTTGGTATTTGCGAATATGTTGTGTTATAATGCCGAAAATGGCAATGGAAGCAATATCTGGTGAAGATGCAGCAATAGAATTAGAAGTTCAGCTGAGTTGTTGGGGAAATGGTTGTTCGTGGTGGTGGTAATGATATTGCATGAAAGGACAAGAATTCCGAGCATCTCAGGAAAGCACGAAACAACAAACAAGGTGGTATGTTTTACAAGGATTTGGTCTTGTTGGTGCTGTGTTGTGATGCCAAGAGAATGGAACCGCAAGATAGAGATGTAATGATGCTGAAACAATTGTGTTGGGTTTGCAGTCAAGCATTGAAGGCAGTTCAGGTGTAAGTGGTGGTGGACTAACATTGCAGGTGCAGTGGTTGTGGCTGTTTTATAGATGAATGATTAGGAAAGTGTGCAGAGATGGCCAAGTCAAGTGGCTTTGATGGTGATGGAAACAACTAAGTGGTTATACAGGTCAAGATTGATGTGGACTGAATGCTCAGAAGAAAGGGGGTTGGTAGTGTTGCTTATTATGGTGAGACTGTCTTGAGATTGAACAAAGAAGAAATAAGAAGGTTTAGCTGGAGTGGTGAGATGGTATTGCAGTGAGATGGTGTAACTGGAGTAATTAGTGTCTAAGTGACAATGAGGCATAGAAGTTGCAGAATGGTTGTTTATATCGATGCAATGGAAGTTGGTGCTATCATGAGTAATGAGATGATATTGTAGGTAGTAGATGGTGCAGGTGATGCTGCAGATGTTCCAGGAAGGTCCATCATGGATGGAAGTGCATTGATGATGGTGCAACTACAGTTTTTGGCTTGTGCAAATTTGCAACATCCTTGGCATGTGACTCAAGTTCACTAACTCGGTGCTTGACCCGAGTTAACTTAGTTGACTCGTTGACCGGTGTGACTTTTCTGGTCACCTGAGTTCAGGTCCGGTGCAGGATTCCGGACAAAAACCCAGTTTTTCGGCGACCACTTTTGGGACGTATTTTCTACACGGGTTTTTCTCACTTGTGTGCTTGGTGGATTTTCATCTAATGGACTTTGAAGGATAAACCTAATTTTGGAACAAGAAGAGCTATAAAAAGGAAGTTTTCTACAACTTTTGGTATCACGTATTCTACTGGGAGCTTTGGAGGAGAGCAGCAACTAGGGTTTTCTTTCGTATTTATTTTTCATCTTCTTTATTTTATTATTGATTATGATGAACTCCATAGCTATGAGTAGCTAAATTCTATACTATTGGTTAAGGATATAGTCATATATCTATAACTTGTGCTTGATTAATGCATTAGTTTTCTCTCTTGATTATCGTTCATATCTCTGCTGTTTTTAATATCACATGATTGATGTATTGTGATAGGATTTTGGTGTTTGTTTAGTTAAGTGGCCAATTAATTGAACTTGCATCTTGTCCATAGCTATTTTAGGGTTTTCATCGAGCGATAACCCCAAATACAAGTAGCATGATATGATTACGGTTTGTAGTGATACACTCTTGTAATCATATGTAGAGTTTGACCATTATCCGAATTGTCATTCGCAATGTATGACAATTGCATTGATTAGCCTATTTCCTAAACTTAATGCTCCTAGGAATTGAACTTAATTAGCGCAAGGCGTTAGGTTATTCTTTAGGTAGAATTCACATACGCAGCTCTAATGTGTGTGTTGATGAATTTAGGAAATTATTGGATTATCTTGCTCTCTTGATATTTTAGGCTTTTGATAATAAAAGAGATTAAATTGTAATTCTAATCATATATACAAGCACATGTTTAAGATTGAAGATGAATTACTTGACCAATATCTTTCTCTCATTGATTACTTCCAACTATTTACTTTGCTTTTATTTTACTTTTATTTTACAAAAATCATAAATCCCCCCTTTTGGTTACTAAGAAACTAGAATTTGATAACAACAATCGCCTCTCTGTGGATACGAACTCTTCCTTACTTTATACTTCATTTATATTTTGTTGAGTAAGAAAGTGAAATTATTTTTGACGCATACAACTGCAATCACCTATCATGGTGAGGGAACCGATCCTAGTACCATGTCATGGTAAGGGAACCTATCCTAGTGAGAGGTCCCCTTACGAAGAAGTGTAAAACTGTTTTTCCCATAACTTCTTCGTCCGAACTCGGAGTGAACTCATTCTTTTTGCGTTGTTTTGATAATTTAATTTCCTACAAGATTGAGGTAATTTCAATACTTGATTTTATGTTGAACATTTGGTTTATTTCAAAGTGATTTATGAGATATTTGATTTCGGTTTTACTACCTTAATATTCGATCTCATATGTTGTGAACCCTTATGGTTTGGGTGACTTTTTGATTTAGCAGGATTAAGTTCTAGCCCATTTTGGTAGGCTTTATCAAAGGATCATGAGTGTTTCCTGTAGAAGCAATATGTGAAAAAGTCACAATATGTTGAATCGGATTTGGTTTAGTATAAAAGCATATGTGTTTCGACAGCTTTCAACTTTTGCTTGCAATTGTTAAAACTGATTTTCAACCTTTCTCTGGTAAAGGTTGGTTGTTGTTATTTTTTTGTTTTTGGCATAAGGATGACAACATAATGGTATTTCAATATCAATTCTCCCTGGAAGAAGAAGATGCGATCGTATTGGAGAAGTTGGATGCGAAATTGAGGTAACAATCTTGTTAGTTAATTTTTTTCCTATTTTAAGAAAAGCCTATTTTTATTTGATATATATATATTTCTTTTACTTAAACAAAATTTTCGGTACAATTGATGTGTTTATTCCATTATGTATGTGTGGATGTTTGTGTGATTCAATTTGTTCTGGTTAAGTAAAACTATTGTTATCTTGCTTTGTTGTGTGATATCAATCGTTTAGGATTACGAAAGGTTGGTGCAATTGCGGTGCTTAACTTTTTATGTTATTTCAATTGCTTCTAGTTAAGTAAAACAATTATTATTTTGCTTTAGTGTATGGTATCAATTGTTTAGGCTTACAAAATTTCGGTGCAATCGTGGAACTTTAATGATATATGTTGTTTCAATTGCTTCCGGTTGAGGTGAATAATTATGCAAGTTTATTTATTTGTTTTTATAAATTATTTATAGCTTAATGAATGAATATATTGACGGGATGAGTTGTTTAGTCCAATTCGATTTCGGATAAGCTAAACTAAGTTAATTCTGATATTAGTTAGACTTATCAAAGTGGAGGTTTCTGTTATTCAAGTCTAGCCGAATGCCTAAACAAGGAAATGCTAGTTAACTAACCTAGTATTTGGCTTGTTTGAAATCTAAAGGTCTAAGTTATATGGATAATTAGAACCTGATGAGAAAAATGGAGTTTATCTTTGTTTTGGTCTTATCGAATGAAGTGGTTGTATTTATACAATCGGTTTAGCAAAGGAACTAAGTTTCTTAGTTAATTTTTGGTTTGCTAAACTAGTTGGGAAAATTGCTTTGGGAAATTATTTCCATTATAACATATCAAAACATGATTACCTTGTAGTTTTGGTTTTGATATTGGTTATCAAAAATGGTATGTAAAACCCTCGTACTTGACTCAACAGGTTGCAAGTCTATGTTGAGATTTGTAAGATCCTTTTCGTGTTGTCCTTTATTTTTTCGCTTCTTTGTCATTTTTGTGACAAAAATGACGAGAAATATATGGAGTAAACAGATGATGCTGGTATCAATTTTATGTTGATTGGTGTCACTAGGGAAGAGGACAATGGTGATTGAAACGTTTATCTAACGAATGAGGAAAAGCACAGACTAAGGGGGAGTAACATATCATATGATTAGGATAACAAAGACGTGCGGATTGAAAATCTACCTATCTCACCATTAGGGGGAGTATGAGCTTTGTTATTATAATGTCAACATAGACATTCTTAAGGATTGAATGAATGCAGGTTGTGTGTTGTTGAATTCAGGAATCAAGCGTAGGTGTAATGAATTATTGTAATTTGTTTATCCATATGATTGTAAGAGTTTTGTCACTAAAATTGACAAAGGGGAGATTGTTAGAGCATAGCTCGATTGAACCCACCAAGCGTTGGTATGTCAAGTTTGGTTGTCATATTTTAGTGAACCAAAACTCATTTAAGAGTCGCTTGATTTAAATGTACTAGAGTCAACTTCGTATAGGTTAGCTTGAAAGTATTAGTGTGAGACATTACAAGTATTTCGAAGACTTGATGAAGTGAAGAAGTACGGAGCTACAACCACAACATCATCCTTCCACTTGAGGTTAGTGATATTTGACTTGAACTAATTCATTCCATTACGTATCTTTCAAGTCGTGCATATTGAAAACATAAAACTGCGAAGCATGAACACTCTAGATATACATAGTATTAAGGAATACAATATGAAGTTTCTTGCTTAACCATTAAACTTTGTATATAATACATCGACATAATCGTATGAATGCTATTGTGATTATGTATGGGTATGAGGTAAGGATTTCATCCTAGGAAACAATGTTTTTATATGTGTTTTAAGGAACTAAGTTCATGATATGTGTTGTGAACCGAAAAGGAAATCGTCAGGCGTTATTGGGGATGTTCTTCATTGCAAATCTTATGAATGACCAATATGTGTGATTAGTATAACCGCTCATGACTTGTTTGTGTTCTTGGTAAAACTATTCACATGAGGCCTGACTTATGTATTGGTATGAATTTTATTAGTGAAACCGATCTTAAGTAATCACCCGAGGTATGATTGGGTTTGTGAGTGTCTGTATGGGCTGTCGTAGGCTCAACAAATTAATAAGTATATTTTCCACTAATTAACTGGTAATATAGCGGTAGTAAGAGATCGTTCCCACAGGGAGATGTGTAATTGATAGGTTATTTTAATTATCAAGATAAAGTAAATAACAAAAGGGGGTTTTGGTTGTAAGATAAATATAAATAAAGACAATAAAGAAAATAGATGATTAAGGAATCCTTCGCCGTTACCAAGGGATAGAAGGATTAGAATACTTATCTATTGTTCATAAGAACCATTCATCACCAACCGTAGAATAATAGCTAGCTCAGTGTTATCCCCAAAACTCATTTTACCACTGATACAGAAGCTTTCCAATATCATATTTTATTCAACTGAACCACCAAGTAGTAGCTCACTCAAGGTGTAATCCAATCGAATGCTTTAAGCTTTGTCAATTAGGTTGATCCTATTAGTTAAACTATTAGTTCAAGGTTTACTTGATGGTGTTATCTTCACACGATTGCTACACAGAATCCCTCTGTAAGGTCTCGTGACTTATACTTGTGTAGAGAGTTATTCGACGATTACTTATCTCCTAATCTCCACTAGCAATAGAATGATCAATAGACTAATCTAGTATGCATCCCAAATCAATCTAAGAATCACTCATAAACCCTACATATGGTAAAGACAAACCATGATGATAAAAACTCTCAATAGATTTGTATTATTAATAAATCTTCACGCTTGGAACATTGAATTCATCCTTAATCAACAAAGGATTTAGCTACTCATATTACAAAGAAAATAAATAATGGTGGTTCCCCCTAAAGGGGTAAACCCTAGGTTTTTATGTAGAACTTGTTATATGAGATGATGATTATTTATTTACATAACCTAATACCTTTTTATAGGTTTACATTGCTTGGTCTCCAAGTATTTAGTTAGGTTTAGGAACCCGACCCGAAATAACGTTCCCAAACGTGCCCTTAGGCTTTCCAAGGTGTGAATACACATTTCCCATTTGCTAAGTTTGCGAACCCAGTCCGCAAACTTCAAATTCCAGCAGATATTTTCGGAAATATGTCTGCGAACCCCGTCTGCAAACCCAGTTCGCGGACTTCACTGTCTTCGGTATTTGATAGAAACTGTTTTGGCCACAACTCCTTCATCCAAACTCGGAATGACCTCATTATTTTTGCATTCTTTTTATATTTTAATTATCTTCAAGATGGTGATTATAAATCCTTAATTTTAATGAGTTAATCTCGGTATTTGGCCCTTCTCTTGATTATGAGCGTTTTGCTCCTTTTCGTCGCCTTTCTTCCACTTCTCTTGGACTTGGGCACTTGGATACTTGGAATACTTCTCTTTATAGATATTTTCAGCACTCTGTATTCTCCTTTTTGGATGATTCACCTATTAGAGGAAAATAAGAGAAAACAAGGATAATAATACGAATACATGCAAGAATAATAGCTAAAGCAAGTATGGAATGGACACTAAAATGATATGAATTATGCACTTATCAGTGTCTGACCAAATTTGGGAAAGGGGAACCGATCCTATGAAGAGCTGCAGTACATCACAAGGGGGAACCGATCTGTAGCGCCCCCTAAGCTAACAGCTGATTAATCCAAAGAATTAACTAAATAAAGAGGCACTAAAATCTAAAACATGTACTTAAGCATTCAATTAAGAAATGCGATACAGAACTTAACCCAAAACTAACCCCGCTCAGAAATATAAATACAAGAACTCCTCTCCAATGATAGATATAAGATAATCATTTAGTTTACAAATAGAATTTACAACAAAGTAAACATATCAGAATATAAACAAATAACGAAGTTAACTTCTCGGAGCTTTCGCTGCGCAACTCCGAAACCTAAATGGGGAATCATTAACATGAAAACCGAAATGGGGAATAATTAACATTTAACATCTAAGTAATCATATGCAGATTTGGAAAACATAGTTGGAAAACATTACATGTTTTCCAGACATTAAAAGACAACATAACCACTGAAATAAACAATCATGTATATGGACCTAAACTCCTCCTTTAGTTTCTGCGGTGACATTTACACACCTTAAAATAAAGACAAGTTAGTCTGTGGTGATTAGTATACTCACCCGTAATATTGATGCCCATTTCCACACCTATTATTAATATTGTGGTGTATCTCCCTAGCCATAAATTCTGAAGGAGCAGTATCCAATATACCACAGATGGAAATTCTCATTTCCCAAAGACAATCATAAGGATAAACAAAGCATGAAATAAATGAATAGAAAATGCATGAGTTTATAAAATAAAGACTTTCATAAAAGAAATAACAATGATTACAAAACTGTTAAATGCATTCCCACACCTTTTTGATGACCAGCCACGCCTACCTCGAGATCCAAGATCCACGGTCCATTCTTTGAATCGATCGTCGTTAAGACAGACTAACTGTTAAACACACAAGGAGTCTAAGAATCTAGCCAAAAAGGCTCATACAAGAATCATACAAGTCTATCTAATGATTTTATAGTTCGTAGCTAAGTCTTATGAATATCTACAACTTTTTACAAGGAGTCAAAGGGTAATTCAGACCATAAGAGGTCCAACTCAACTGTGTGAGATAAGATAACTACTCAAGCCCAAGTTCTCTAAACAGGCCCAATAACTAAGGCCCAGCCCATATGGTCAACAAACGGTCACTAACAGTCCACTTGGTCAACTGACGGTCAACGTCTAAGGTCCAGTCAATAGTCATGGTCAAAGTATAGTCAACGGTCAACAAAGTCAACGGTCAAAAGGGTTAACTCGGTCAACGAGTCAACACGGGTCAAGATAAAGGAACTCAGTGAGTCAACAGATCTAACTCAGTCAGAAACTGAGTCAGCTAAACATAAAATCAGTCAAATAATCTGACTGGGATGACTAACAGGTTAAAGTCTTAAGAAACAGAAGTTCATACATCCATTAACACAATACAAACAATTTCAGCAAATACAAGCCTAATTGCATATACAACATCTAGGAGATATGGCTAATTCCTAGATTGCACCCACTGCAACTCAAACACATCCATCCATCCTCTAATCACTGCACATTCGACCTGAATCCCAACAGCAACATCATTAATACTTCAACCAATCCCAGACCACACCAACTCTGCAACTGCATCTCCATTCTTGATCTTACTCCAGCTCAACTGCAACCTCTTAAAGACAAACTCATAACTCAATCCACTTTACAGAACTTGTATCATTACTTGTAACTTGAACTGTAGCTTCAATCTAGTATACTCAACCAAACCAACTACACCTCTATCACCAATACCAGATCCCCAATGCAGCTTCCTGTGGTCATTTCGGTCACTACAATTGACCTTCCCACAACGCCAGTAACTTAACCCCATTTCTTCCTCTACTTCACTTTCACAGTTCACACATCTAGATAGACTATAAGTCATAGCTCTATTACATATACACAACTCTTCTCACTAACCACCAGTTTTATAAACCACAATCCCAGCATCATGTAATCAATAACTCAGCATCACTAAGAAGACACTACCACCCCTAACTTCATCAATTGTAACTCAACACAACATCTCAGTTGAGGCCACCACTGGCATTCATCTAAATACCACCAAAAACTCAATACATCTTCATTATCATCTGTAACTAACCCAACAATACTTCATACACTTCAACTCCTAACAAATTATTAATCCCCCAACTCATTTCAGTTCTCCATTAGTTACATTTATAATCCAAATATCAACACAATTCTTCATCTCAGACCTTATTTTCATTCTTCCATCCCTTGAAATTCAACCTACAACTACAATCAGCAACCACCAACATCTCAGTTAAGTTCAACTGAACCAGCACCTCAACAAAATGTCTGCAATAACAATCTCACCTTCATTAACTGACTTCATGAATTGCAATTCTAACCCAACTCAGATCATTTAGCTAATACATCACCACCTGTTCAACACAACTATCATGCCATGTCCTGCATCAGTGACCCATCTAGTATCAACACCAATTCTATGAACCCTGTAATTCAGTACTACCCCAACATATAATCACAGTCATAACTCTTCTACCCAAAACACCATCTTCATCTTCAATTCTATATCAACAGCTCAATTCTCTAAACCCTAATTTCTAATTCAATTAACTGAGAAATTGAAATCAAACCCTATAGAGTCAACTATACTTCAATCAAAGATAAAACCATCTAATAATTCAATCAAACAACAACAATTTCAACAATAAAATCGAATTAATCTGAAACCCTAAATTAACTTACCCAAATATCCGTTGTTTCCATAACCCAATCGGCTTCAGTAACATCACCTCCTTCCTCACATCATCAAGCTAACTAGGTCTACGATAATTTCACGAACCAAAGAATCTCAAATCTCTGAAATTGAAATCAGCAGAGAGGAGAAGACGAAAAACAGAGAAGAAGAAGAATAGAAGAAGAAGAAAAGAGAGAATGAGTTTCTCTCGATTTGGTTTGAGATAAGGCCAAAGACAATTGCTAAAGATACTCTACAAAATGATATGGGGAACCCATGTCGGCTAAGCTGCAAGATGACTATTTTGCCCTTCATACTCATCTGGTGATTTCTTCTTCGTCCGGTATCCGAATGACACGTGCGAGTAGTCCAATTCGCATAACTTTTCGAGATCTTTCCAACAGTGTTAAATTCGTATCTAGATCGTTGTTAGATTAAATTCTAATAATTAACATTGGTCTCTAATTAATCGAGTCATTATCGGTTAAATCGACGCTTGACCGGTCTAATAGCGTTGACGAGCTTGAGGGTCATTACATTCTCCCCACCTTTAGACATTTTCGTCCTCGAAAATCGAACTACCTTTTAGTCTTAAAAACTCCCCACCTTTTAGAGAAATACTATCTCTTGACTAAGCGCAAACAATAGGAATTAAAGCACAAACTTAAATGGCTTCTACAACTAATATTTGTAGCTCTAGGTTGAACTATGTTGATTTAGATTCTATCAAATAAGAAAGTCTAAGTTTCTTAAAATAATTTCTATTTTTATAAGATATTTGTCTCTAACTTCAAGGAAGAATCCTACAAATCTTTTTAAGGTTGAAATAATAGGTTTTCTAAATTAAAGCACATCATACTTCTATGATCGGTCCTCTCTGAATGCAGTTGCCCTGTCAAGGTTGGCCAATCCCAACAATGCCTTCCTACGAACAGAGAAAACACAACCTTCGCTACTCTCCAGTGCTAGATACATTAATTATTAATTTATTAAAATTAATTAGTATTTAAACTTTTATCGTAACTGGTGTAACTTAAAAAATTTACTTTGTAAAAATAAGTAAATAGTTCACCGCATTTTAAGTAATTTAGCTATCTGAATTAATTATTTTATTTTATTTTTATCAATATAAGTACTTCAAATTCAGTTTCAGGTGAATTTATAATATCTGATAATTTAACTTTACTGTACAGTTATATATAAATTTTCCAAGTATTATCTATTATAAATTTCCTACTGGTTTAATTACTCAATTACTTTTATCAACTGTATTATTATTTTCAATATTCTTAAGTTGACAGTCTGGATGATACATTAAACCTTAATCTTTTAATTATAATTCTTCATTCATGTAAAGGTTGATATAATAATTTTTATTTATTTATTTAGATTGAATCTGAATATCATATGTTGTTAAACAATATCGTTGGTAATTTGATATGATTTAAACTGAGTCTGCATAAATTACAATGAATCCTATTAGTTTTTGCTATTATGTAAAGTTAATATATAAATTTATTTTCCTTTAATCATAATATTACGCTGAGCATTCGAATATTTTTTTTTTTTTTACTTCATGTATATTTGTTTCATTTTATAAATTTACTGAATCATTTGTTAAATTAAAGATAATTTGCAATTTAGTTCAATTTACAAAACTTAATTGTAGATAAGCGTAAATAATTTTCTATAGTTATTTAATCCTAATAATTATTATTATTTCTGTTGTTCTATATCCTTATCGGAATTTCGTTAAATAAAGTTGATACTAATTGTGAATGCAAACATTACTTTATTAAAATTATTATTAAATTATTATCATCTACAATTAGCAATTATTAATATTGATGGTTGAATTATTATTTTAACTACTCTTACAAATATTAATAAGTCCCAAAAATTATTATCTACATTTATGTGGTTACTCCATAATTTATTTACTCTTCACATAAGTCCATGTGTTCAGTAAGTTTCTATTTGATTTACAAGTTATATCAATTATACTAATTTCACTATTATCATTATAGTATTAGATTGTTTAACTGTTCATACTTTTTAGATTAATTATTATCAAATCCTAAAGTATTGGTGTGCCCTACAATTTTTTTACTTCAATAAAATTACAAACAAATCAATCAATCAGATAAATCTTTTAGTTATTGATAACTTTTAGTGATTAAGATTTATCTCACAAACCCATCTCAGTTCTAACTAATCTAGTTCACTAACTGGCACTGGCTATTCCCATATAAGATCTAATAGTGAGCTCTGATACCAACTTTGTAGCGCCCCCTAAGCTAACAGCTGATTAATCCAAAGAATTAACTAAATAAAGAGGCACTAAAATCTAAAACATGTACTTAAGCATTCAATTAAGAAATGCGATACAGAACTTAACCCAAAACTAACCCCGCTCAGAAATATATATACAAGAACTCCTCTCCAATGATACATATAAGATAATCATTTAGTTTACAAATAGAATTTACAACAAAGTAAACATATCAGAATATAAACAAATAACGAAGTTAACTTCTCGGAGCTTTCGCTGCGCAACTCTGCTCTGTCACTGAAACTGAAATGGGGAATAATTAACATTTAACTCGCTTGCCTTCTATGTAATAACTCATGAATCTGTTTCAATGTTTATTAAATACTTATAAGTAATCATATGCATATTTGGAAAAACATATTTGGAAAACATAGTTGGAAAACATGTAATGTTTTCCAGACATTAGAAGACAACATAACCACTGAAATAAACAATCATGTATATGGACCTAAACTCCTCCTTTAGTTTCTGCGGTGACATTTACACACCTTAAAATAAAGAAAATTTAGTCTGTGGTGATTAGTATACTCACCTTTAATATTGATGCCCATTTCCACACCTATTATTAATATTGTGGTGTATCGCCCTAGCCATAAATTCTGAAGGAGCAGTATCCAATATACCACAGATGGAAATTCTCATTTCCCAAAGACAATCATAAGGATAAACAAAGCATGAAATAAATGAATAGACAATGCATGAGTTTATAAAATAAAGACTTTCATAAAAGAAATAAAAATGATTACAAAACTGTTAAATGCATTCCCACACCTTTTTGATGACCAGCCACGCCTACCTCGAGATCCAAGATCCACGGTCCATTCTTTGAATCGATCGTCGTTAAGACAGACTAACTGTTAAACACACAAGGAGTCTAAGAATCTAGCCAAAAAGGCTCATACAAGAATCATACAAGTCTATCTAATGATTCTATAGTTCGTAGCTAAGTCTTGTGAATATCTACAACTTTGTAGAAGGAGTCAAAGGGTAATTCAGACCATAAGAGGTCCAACTCAACTGTGTGAGATAAGATAACTACTCAAGCCCAAGTTCTCTAAACAGGCTCAATAACTAAGGCCCAGTCCATATGGTCAACAAACGGTCACTAACAGTCCACTTGGTCAACTGACGGTCAACGTCTAAGGTCCAGTCAATAGTCAAGGTCAAAGTATAGTCAACGGTCAACAAGTCAAGTTCAAAAGGGTTAACTCGGTCAACGAGTCAACACGGGTCAAGATAAAGGAACTCAGTGAGTCAACAGATCTAACTCAGTGAGTCAACAGATCTAACTCAGTCAGAAACTGAGTCAGCTAAACATAAAATCAGTCAGATAATCTGACTAGGATGACTAACAGGTTAAAGTCTTAAGAAACAGAAGCTCATACATCCATTAACACAATACAAACAATTTCAGCAAATACAAGCCTAATTGCATATACAACATCTAGGAGATATATCTAATTCCTAGATTGCACCCACTGCAACTCAAACACATCCATCCATCCTCTAATCACTGCACATTCGACCTGAATCCCAACAGCAACATCATTAATACTTCAACCAATCCCAGACCACACCAACTCGCAGAATCGCATCTCCATTCTTGATCTTACTCTCACTCAACTGCAACCTCTTAAAGACAAACTCATAACTCAATCCACTTTACAGAACTTGTATCATTACTTGTAACTTGAACTGTAGCTTCAATCTAGTATACTCAACCAAACCAACTACACCTCTATCACCAATACCATATCCCCAATGCAGCTTCCTGTGGTCATTCCGGCCACTACAATTGACCTTCCCACAACGCCAGTAACTTAACCCCATTTCTTCCTCTACTTCACTTTCACAGTTCACACATCTAGATAGACTATAAGTCATAGCTCTATTACATATACACAACTCTTCTCACTAACCACCAGTTTTATAAACCACAATCCCAGCATCATGTAATCAATAACTCAGCATCACTAAGAAGACACTACCACCCCTAACTTCATCAATTGTAACTCAACACAACATCTCAGTTGAGGCCACCACTAGCATTCATCTAAATACCACCAAAAACTCAATACATCTTCATTATCATCTGTAACTAACCCAACAATACTTCATACACTTCAACTCCCAACAAATTATTAATCCCCCAACTCATTTCAGTTCTCCATTAGTTACATTTATAATCCAAATCTCAACACAATTCTTCATCTCAGACCTTATTTTCATTCTTCCATCCCTTGAAATTCAACCTACAACTACAATCAGCAACCACCAATAGCTCAGTTAAGTTCAACTGAACCAGCACCTCAACAAAATGTCTGCAATAACAATCTCACCTTCATTAACTGACTTCATGAATTGCAATTCTAACCCAACTCAGATCATTTAGCTAATACATCACCACCTGTTCAACACAACTATCATGCCATGTCCTGCATCAGTGACCCATCTAGTATCAACACCAATTCTATGAACCCTGTAATTCAGTACTACCCCAACATATAATCACAGTCATAACTCTTCTACCCAAAACACCATCTTCATCTTCAATTCTATATCAACAGCTCAATTCTCTAAACCCTAATTTCTAATTCAATTAACTGAGAAACTGAAATCAAACCCTATAGAGTCAATTATACTTCAATCAAAGATAAACCCATCTAATAATTCAATCAAACAACAACAATTTCAACAAGAAAATCGAATTAATCTGAAACCCTAAATTAACTTACCCAAATATCCGTTGTTTCCATAACCCAATCGGCTTCAGTAACATCACCTCCTTCCTCACATCATCAAGATAACTAGGTCTATGATAATTTCATGAACCAAAGAATCTCAAATCTCTGAAATTGAAATCAGCAGAGAGGAGAAGAAAAGAGAGAATGAGTTTCTCTCGATTTGGTTTGAGATAATGCCAAAGACAATTTCTAAAGATACTCTACAAAATGATATGGGGAACCCATGTCGTCTAAGCTGCAAGATGACTATTTTTCCCTTCATACTCATCTGGTGATTTCTTCTTCGTCCGGTATCCGAATGACACGTGCGAGTAGTCCAATTCGCATAACTTTTCGAGATCTTTCCAACAGTGTTAAATTCGTATCTAGATCGTTGTTAGATTAAATTCTAATAATTAATGTTGGTCTCTAATTAATCAAGTCATTATCGGTTAAATCGACGCTTGACCGGTCTAATAGCGTTGATGAGCTTGAGGGTCATTACACGATCCTTGTATGAGGTGCAACAAGGTTTATAGAAGAAAGGGGAACCGATCCTATGAACATGTGCAACACGTTTTTAGGAAAGGGGGAACCGATCCTATGGACATGTGCAGTGCATACAAGTTAGATACCAAATATATGTGGGGAACCGATCCTTGTACCTAGTCAGCCGAATTTTGGTAAGCTAGTGTGACTATGCACATTACTCACATGGAGGTAGAACCGAAACTTGTTTTGGTAGAACTGTTACACCCATGGTTTGTGATTGAGTGTTACTTGATCAATCACATACTTCTTGAAAGTCAGATGAACCAATTCTAAACTTGTTTGGAAGTGTGGTAAATCGGTTTCAAGTGAGTAAGTATGAAAAAGGAGTTGCAAGAGTAGGATGTCGACACACTTTGAACATGCGCATTAATGTTCATTCTTTTATTGTTCAAAGATATTCCTTAACAGGTAAGAAGGAAGTAAATCCCAAGATCGAATTTAAGTAAGTTAAGAATCTTTTAATTAAGATTTTTAATTATATATGGAAAATAAGAATTAGTAATGTGCATTTTATAGTTAAATATTTTCCAAGGAGATCTCAATCATTATTATTGGACAGTGCATTCACAGGAATTATGAAAACCGAATTTGGGTTAATATGGAAAAATATCTTGAGAATATTTTCGGTTTTGGAAATTCCTTGGTGTCCAAACTTCCTTGTCTATAAATACTTTGAGTTTGCAATTCTAGAAAACTAATCCTTCGTGATAGTAAACTTCTTATAATGTACTGTTAATGGTAAAGCCGCCTATCGGAGAGGAGAGTAATCTAATTAGGTGAAATCTCTTATGACCGCTCAATTTAAAGTTTTCTTTGGGATTGAGAAGCTCTAGCACGACCCGTTGGTGGGAAACTAGATATTGCGGTTTATCTTTAGTTTTTGTATTGATTTGATTGACTAACGGTGGTTGAAATTTGATTGCACCTAGTTTGTTTATGCTTGAGAATCTTCTCTTCTGATATAAGATTCACCCAAAATAATTCAAGGTTTAGACATGGATCTTTAGACTGTTGTTATATCTAAAGACGATCTTATGATAATCCATTGTTAACAGACTCTGTTCTGTATGTAATTGATCACAAGAGATTCAAGTAGTTGTGTGCAGGTGTTTATTGAAGATCTAAGAAGATTTGAAGACAAAGAAGAGATAGAAGATTTAAGACTTGGTTTTATAATCTTTGGTGTGCACAATACTTGTTTTGGTAAAGAGGATCCAGTTAATAATCAGTTTATCCTTGTGGTATATTGGATTGATTAATTGAGAAGATCGACATCAACACAATTCTTTGGATTTAGAGTGTTGTTGGCTTAATCTTAATGATTACCTTTTGGTGATTGAACATAAGATAGATCTTGGAACCTGGAAAAGGATTTTATGTTAAGATAAACAGAAGAGTCTTTGTGCAACTCATATCACTTGGTTGAAGAGAGTTGATACCAAACATATTTGTTGTTCCTTTATTGTTTGGAATACGAACCAAAGGAATTGGTCCAAGTACGTGACTTGTTTACAGGTTGGAGGCGTGGGAATACAGACGGAACTAAGTGAACTATAGGTTTAGTTTCTTGGTATCAACTATACAAAGTTGGTCTATTTTGTATAACGTCTTAATCCTGAGAGTATTCAATTTTGGACTAGGTCCCGGGGTTTTTCTGCATTTGCGGTTTCCTCATTAACAAAATCTTGTTGTGTCATTTACTTTATATTTTCGCATTATAATTGTTTTATTATAATTAAAGTAAATTGAACAAACGTTAATTCGTATTTACTTGATACGTGAATCCTATTGAGTTTGGTTAAGTCTGCACCTTTGTATCAAGTAAACATACTTTGTTATTGTATTATGTCGATCTTGTATCCATACACGATCACACGAAGTGTGAACCGTTTAGTTGCATTGTCTCGACTCAGTCCATAGACAATCACTTTCATAGACAGAACTTATAGGAAGGAAAAGTTTTAGCTTGAGGTATATTTGGGTACCCTCGCCTTTTCAATGGGCTATTCTTCGGGAATATAAGTTCGGGTTATCAATTGGTTCCTATTCACCTTGATTTATCAAAAGACAGAACAAAACTCGTAGGTTTATCTGTGGGAGACAGATTTATCTATTCAATAGACTTTTCTGTGTGATATAGATTTGTTTATCAAGTCTTCGACTTTGGGTCGTAGAAACTCTTGGTTGTGGGTTAGTTCAGGTAATTAAGGGAATCAAGTGCGTAGTATCCTGATGGGATCAGAGACGTAAGCAACGAAACTATACCTTGAATCAGTGTGAGACTGATTAGGGTTCAACTACAGTCCGGACCGAAGTTAGTTTTGTAGTATGCTAGTGTCTGTAGCATCTTAATACAGCGTGGTGTTAAAATCTGGACTAGGTCCCGGGGTTTTTATTCATTTACGGTTTCCTCGTTAACAAAACTTCTGGTGTCTATGTTATTTCTTTTTCACATTATATTTTGATATATAATTGAAATGTCACAGGTTGTGCGTTGAATCGATTAATTGGTAAATCCAACCTTTGGTTGTTGATTGATCCTTAAACATTGGTCTTTGGTAGTTCAAGTTATTTCTCTTGCATTCGATCAGGCTCGCAAATTACTATTTGTTTGATTGCTGATTGAATCGAGAAATTGAGATATAACTCTTTGATATACTTTTTATTAATATTGAGTCCGACTATCTAGTTGATTCTCTTGAAATTGCTAAGAGAAATATTAGGTGAGGTTGTTGTACCACCACTTTTTCAATTGGTGTCAGAGAAGGCAAACACTATAAACCTGATAAGTTTGTGTTTGATTGATCCTTAAAGTTTGTCCCCATGGGATTTTTTTTTTTTGGGAAACTTGCTCTTGGCATCTGTAATGCACGCCATAATTCCTTAAAGATTGTTCAGAGATTATTATGGACTAAAACTCTGGTTTCTCATGATAATCTCGTTCCATCTAAGACTTTGGAAAACTTAGATGATAAGAAACAATCTAGAAGAAAAATCAAAAGTTCTTCTAAGAAAGGTAGCTTGGAAAAACGTGTTCAACGCTCAAAGATATGGAATCTCACTAGGTTCACTCTTAATCTATTTGAGGAATATTATCGTGATGGATCAATTGACAAAGATCTATTTAGAGCATTAAATATTTTCAGAGTCTTAGAAAAACTTCATTCGATTAAGAATAAGAATCGCTCTAATAAAAGTTTTGTACCTGTTTATGATGTACGAACTAGACTTACTACCAACTCATGTGAAATAGATAAAAAGATGTCTGATGAGTTCTGTGTAGGTTCTAATTGTCAGAAAAAGTCTTTTCTTAGTCATAATAAAAGAAATTCAAAAAATTATATTAACCCTGAGTACCATCATGGGGCAAGTAACTGTTGGATTTTTATGTGTTTGGGTTAATTTATTTTTCCTTCTCTTTCCTTCTTTCCAAGGAAAATTAAGGTGCTGAAGTTTTTCATACTTTCCTTTACTGCACGGTATTGTTCCTTTCAGTGTGCAAACCTTGGATTAAGAAACCCTTCTATTTTGTGGGTTACGATTTAAGAATGGGTCCAAGCCCATCCTCCGGTATATGAAGGTAGTGGTACGCGTACCTTTCTTGTCCGCGTACGTGAACTATTATAGGGTTCATGATTTTTCTCCATTAAATCACCCTTGGATATCAAAAAGAAAAAGGGTTTTCAAGGAACACATCAAGTAAGCCAATTTTTCCTTTAATCTCTTAATTTCTAGATCTCATGAAGAATTTTAAAGTTTCAAAGGAGATTTCAAAAAACTTTGGTTCTTCATCTTCTTCTAGCATGAACTTACCAATAGATCAAAGTTCCATTAGAATTAGATTTGTCAATGATTCTTGTGAGAAAGTTTTTGAAAGAATTTCATCTAATGGTTTTATTTTAGAATAGAAGTTGGATTTTACTAGTGGGCATAAAGAGGATTTGATTTGTTTTGAAAAATTCAATCTTGGAAACATCTTTGTTGGTCTTGGTGAAGGTTTTGACACTCTTACAAGAATCTTCTATGCTAACATCTATGATGTTAATTGTGATGACATGGAATTTAAGACCATGATAAATAGACAAAGGATTCAAGTTAATAGAGAGTTAATTTCAAGGATTACTACAATTCCCTTAGGGAGTTTTCGCCTACCATTTCTATTGGTCTCTGTGGTAAGAGTGTTGATTGGAATTTGGGAAAATTCCCTACTAATAATCTTAGTATCTCTTTGATGTCCTTTGGTAAACTTGGTATATCTAATCTTTGTCCCTCCATGATTGAGAATTCTCTTTGGAGTCGTGAGTTTGCGGAGTTGGTCTATTTCCTTGAGTTGGAAACTCAAAGTCTCGACATTTGTGGGTTTATCATATACCAAATGTTGTCGATGACGTCTTCCAACAAGAAGTTAGGCCATCCTTGCTTGATTGAGCGAATTTGTCGCACCTTCTCTATAGCTATGATTGCCAACTCCATTGGAACTCCCAATCTTGTTCATCCATGTAATTTCAAACGTATGAAGAAGAATGCTTGCAAGATACAAAGATATGACACCCTTGATGGTTCGTGTGATTCTTCCTCCACGAATCTTCTTCATCAAATTCTCAAAGGTGTGTGTAAGATTAATGCCAAGGTAAGGTGTATGCAAGAACAATTACTTATGATTGCTAATAAGTTTCCAAAAATCAAGGATGACATGGATAATATTCAAGCCACTCTTATGGTCTCAGATGATGAAGATGATGATTAGCTTTTTGTACTTTATCAGTTTTTGGTTTAACGGTTGTCGATTTGTGTTCTTATGAGAATTTATTATGGTGTTTTAAGAAGGACAACTAGAGTTTGGAATATCAATTATTGTGAGTACACATCTATTTCCAACGATTTTCATCTTGGAATGTTTTTAGATTTATTTATTTAAATTCTAAAGTTTATTTGGAAGATGATTTTGCAATATTAATCTTTATGGTTTTATATATTGTAACTTGTTATGGGATATGTGTGTTTGCATCTATAAACTCTGATTTTCCCATACTGATACGTGTCGTAACTGTAGTTGTAGGATTTCCTACACTACACCCTTGTCAAGAATCTATGAAAACTAAGTCATAATTGTGAATGAACAACAACACTTTTTATTAATTCACCTTCAGGAAGATTTACAATAAATATTAAAACTCAGAAGTACAACTTTCTTTCTGGAGTTTCTCTCTCCTCAAAATTCTCTTAGCTCTCAAAAATGCATCATCCTTTTCTGGATCTATCGTCCCCTTTATATAGGGATTTACATAATGGATGACAGCTAAGTTTTCCTCCTATTTCGGATCTATTCTGCGATCTTATCGCGATCGTTATAATATTTCTCTATCGCAAGCATAATGACCATCGCAGGATTAGTCTTATTCTTCTTTTACTTCTTCCATCGTCAGTTTCTTTTAGTTGTTCTGTAACGCTCGTGAAATGTCATTGAAGAATCTTGCGACGTTCTCGTCAAAGTGTTATTAATACTTGTAGAAATGTTTGGGTTTCTCGCAGAAGTGTTGTTTCCATCGCGAGAATATAGTTGTGGCGATATTCTGGTACTACATCTTGCCTCTTCTCATGTCTTTTCCGCGAAGAAGAGAAGATCATGAGAACTAATATTTATTATTATTCGCAACTTCTTCCTCTTTTATACTTTCTCATTGACAAGATCCCGTTAATCCATCCTTTCTTACACGTGTTGTGAATTCCTTCATTTACTGACATGTTCCTACTCCATAGGTCCACTCCCCTTTGTCTATAAAAGGTTGAACTAATCTCAAAATTATTTTTACTTTTATGTTTCTTCATCTTCTTCATCTTCCGTCTGCAACTTTGCCTCTTCTTCATTTGCTTCTGCTACTGTTCTAATGGAGTCCTCAAGGTTTGTTTCTTGATTTATGTTGTTTATTTTAAGCCAGTTTTTACTTTCATTCTACAATCTTTCTTATTTCCTTGTTATGTCTTCTTTTTAGTGGAAAGATTTCTAACACACAATCTACTACTCACAACCCTAATCCTCTCAAAAGACCGACTGAGAAGAAGAAGAAAAGTTCTGCGAATGATAAGGTAGTAAGAAACACCCTTTATTTTTTAATAACAATATTGTTTCCTCTGTTTCTTATCTGGGTTATTATTTGCAGAATTACGTGAATCCTGAGAAACCTCCCAAAAGGTCTCGCCATTTTAAGACACTCGGGGAAAATCTCATTATGCCCTCGTTAACATCTGTGAAGATTACTCCCACACAATTGCAACCAAATCTTTCTTCTCCTATTCGCGAGAATATCGATGTTCATACCTCTACCCCTTCTGACATTTTGACAAACCAATCTTCTAAAGATGCTGCGACTGAGGTTCCTTATAGTCCTTTACGGCCTTCAACTGTTGTTTTTCCACATACTCCTCCTGATAACTCAACCATCACAAATGATTGCCAACTTATTCTCACTACTATTTCACCTTCTAAATCCTTTCCTTTATCGAGCGAAACTTTCGCAAGTGTTGATGTTGCTTTTAAAGTCTTGTCTAATATTTTAGACAATGCTAGAAAGTCTTCCACTGACCCTCTCTAACAGGAAGCTTGTGAGACTCTGTTTAAGTATTTTGGCTCTGATCGTATGATTCACGAGCGGCTTTAGAGAATGAGATTGAAGTTCTGAGGAAAACTCTTCAAACTAAAACTTCTGAGTGTGATACCTTGAATCACATGCTCCGTAACTCTTCTCTAGATTGCGAGGATCTTCGCAGAAAAAATGACGGGCTGAAAGGTGTATCTTTCTTGCCTCTGCTCTTTTTGATTTTCTGTTTCATATACATACATTTTGTACTTAGACCTCCTTCTTAAATTCTTGATTCATATATTAGTTTCAAATCGGGCTCGTTTCATAGAAAGACTCGAATCTGAATCTATTGCTGAAGAAGTTCGCGTTGAAAGAGATTCTTGGATAGATCAACATACTAGACTAGACAATCTGTACACTTATTCAATTGATCGCATAAATAATCTTACTAATGAGAACAATCAATTATTGCAAAGGCAGAATTTTTTGAGTGGCGAGCTTGATCGCCTCTCATATTTGCTTCTTAAGGCTAATTTGGCGATGGAATCTTTATCAGATGAGAATAAAACCATGTCCCAAGAAAAACATAGATTTTCAAGCTTGATGATGATTTCCTCGCAACAAATAAGTAATCTTCAAAGTACATGTAATAGTCAAGAGCAATCTCTTCATTCTCTTAAGAAGGAGCTCAAGGAGTTAACTGAATCATCTGCCGCCGAAAAGGACAAGCTTATCAAGGGTAGATTAACTCTTAATTTAAGAGCCAGCGAACTTCAAGACCAATACTCTCAGTTAAAGGAATCTCATTCTTCATTAGCAAAGGAAAATTCATATCTTCGCAACAAAGAAGAAAACATGAAATCTCGTCTAAAGGGTATGGTTGGCGATAAATTTGATGATGCCATGAATCAGTGGGAGAACTGTTTATTTGCTTTAATCCAAAACTTAAATTGGCAAAAAGAAGGTAGCCAGTTGACTGCCTCTCTTGTTGATCTTCTCATAAAATCTACATTATGTTCCTTGTGAGATTCTTGTCTAACTGATTTTCTATTTTATTGCTCGCAGAATCCGAAAGAAATCTTCATTCTACCATCACTGATCTGACCGCTACATTGGATAAAGTTCACAAAGAAAATAAATCTCTTGCTTCTAATTGCCTTAGTGCTCACGACAAAGCAGAAAGAAGACTTGATTATCTTGAATACTTTAAGAATATAGAAATTAGAAATCGTGAAAGAGCTCTTCTTCGCCAACTCCATCTTAGGGATGAAGTTCTCGTGAACAATATGCTGCTTCCCCATTCTCTTTCTCCTGTTTCTGTCCCTCCTCTAGAGGTTGACGATGATGAAATTCCTCTTCCCATGGATGTAGAGTTAGAGTTTACTAATGATGAAGAAAATACCACTCAAGAAAATCAAGAAGATGGTGAAGAAGAAGAAAAAAGTCCTCCAAAGGAATTAATCGCTGATGAAGAATCCAGAGAAGAAGAAGCTCGCGGTGAAAAGGATGTTGATGAATCTGACAAGAACAATAAATCTGGCGAGGCTTGAATTTTTCTTTTGTTTTCTTTTCCTTCTTCTTTCTCAAGTGATGTAATTTTTGAAACCTTTTTAGAATATCAACTTTTAACTTAGTTCTCTTGGAAGATTTTCAAGGAAGATAATGAAATGTCACTTTTCCATTCCCTTATCTGCCCCCTTATTATCTTTCTTGACATGGTGAAATATCTTCTGTATATTCTGTCTTTATATAAATATCCGTGATATAATAAACGTAGCTGCGATGTTCTGAAAGACTATGAAGGAATCTGCGATATTAAGAATTTTGGCTGAATGTTTCCTGCAATCTTAAAGTAGAATAGTTAATTTGTAAGATTATTCTTTTGGTCTTATTTTGCCTTCCTAGTTAAAGGTCTTATATTGCCAAACCTTTTCTGTCTGCGACAAAATCGCGGGATTTCTTAACATTTTCATGTAAAGACCCTTTGATCTTGTCTTATCCATGTTTCTTTCAAAATCTCTGCGACAATATGATAAGCATACATTCTCTCGCAAGAATTTACCCTTTATGACATTGCCGTCTTGCGATGAAATCGCAGGACGTTTTTACACTTTCATGTAAAAACCCATTGATCTCATCTTAACATTTCTCTCGTGGCTTGTTTCCTTTGCATTATTTACGTCACGCGAAAATATGACAGGCCTAAATGTTCTTGCGATCATAGAGCCCCATGACATTGCCGTCTTCAGACACTTATCATCTCCCTAATGGAGGGTGCCGCCATTATCTTCCCCCTGGTTGCCCCTTCAAGGAGGGCACATCGGCCATACAAGACTATCTCCCCCCATCCATATTAGCCAACAACTAGTTGTGTTCGCAGCCTCTTGTCCTTTATGCATATATGGCTTATAGTTACAAGACTGCACCCTAAGTGGGGTTTTCTTCAGGCCAAGTGCATTGTAGCAAAGACTTATCAAGGATGGCAAGAGAGTTTTGTACTCTCCGGGCACCCTTGGCTAAACCGTGTACCTCGGCGCCTTGGTCATACTCTGCACTTCTTGGAAGAGATTCTCGGTCGTCCAACCAGGGTATAACCTTATATAGTTGGAAATCCAAGATCTCTTTCCCGGATAGGTTTTCTTTAACCCCATCGTCTGCATGACTCAGGTTCCAGCAGCGGTATAATCTTATCGCTGAGTCATGTCAAGAGATACCCCCTCATATGACGCGCTATTAGGTCTTACATTTGCCTCTTATGAAATTTTATTCTCGAACTAGGGTGCACGCCATAAAGGTTCGTCCCATTCTTTTAATCTCTGCGAAATTTTATTCGCTATTCTTGCGATGATGCTCGCATAAATTTTGATATTGAAAGAAGAATTTTTTAATTGTTTCATCTTACATTTGTATTTCTTACCTCGCAAAAACTGCTACTGATAATACCTTTTCAGAAACAATCTATTCCATGGTCTATCAAATCTTTGCCCAACATCTCTTCCCTCTGGATCCATTAATTTGTATGCTCCATTTCCAATTATCTCTTTAATGATGTATGGTCCATCCCATTTTCTCGCTAATTTTCCACCACTTTCTTGTTGATATATTGGTGTTTCTCGCAAAACTAGATCTCCAGGCTAGAATTGACGTTTCTTGACTCGTTTGTTGTACTCGCGAGCTAATCTTCGCTGGTAATTTTCCATATGTTGTAGAGTTTTTTCTATCTTTTCTTCTAGTTCATCTAACTCATGTAAAATCATGCCAGCACTTATATTTTTCTCCCATGCCTCTCTTTTTGTTGTTGGGATAGCAACCTCTGTTGGTAGGACAACTTCAACTCCATATGTTAAACAGAAAGGTGACATCCCAGTTGCCTCTCGCCTAGTTGTATTATATGCCCATATTGCATTATGCACTTGCTCACACCATGATTTGTGATAACCTTCTAACTTCTTTTTCAAGATATCTGCGATTGTCTTATTAGTTGCCTCAGCTTGACCATTTGCTTGTGGATATAAAGGAGTTGACTTTCCACATTTTATCTTAAATGCATTAAGAAGCAATTCGATATTCCTCCCTTCAAATTGTTTTCCATTATCGGACATCAACTGTGCTGGGATCCCAAATCTGCAAATTATATTTTCAAATATGAACGTAAAAATGTCTTTATCGCGAATGTGTTGTACTGCCTTAACTTCTCCCCATTTTGTGAAATAATCTGTAGCAACAATTAAATATCTTATTTGTCCAGAACCAGGCACAAATGGTCCCACAATATCCAATCCCCATTTTCCAAAAGGCCATACGCTTGACGAAGATGATAATGGTTCTCCTGGTGCATGTATCTTTTTCCCAAATCGCTGATAGTCTTCACAACGCCTTGAAAGTTTCTTTGCATCCTCATGCATATATGGCCAATAATAGACCTGCATATTTGTTTTATGCCAAAGATCTACCCCCGCTGTGATTACCAGCATCACCACTATGCAACATTTTTAATACCTTTTGTCCTTCTTCTCTCATCAAACATCTTAGCGATGGTCCACTAAATGATCTACAATATAATACCCCATCTCTTAGTTCATAATTGGTTGCTCTAATTTTTAATTTATGTACTTCTAATCGATTTCTGGGGATTTCTCCTCTCGCCAAATAAGCATGAAGACCTGCTCGCCAATCTGTAGCATTACTCCCTATTTCTTCCTCGCCAGATTCTACCATCATTACATCTACCTCTTCTTCTTCTTTGTTTATCGCTGGTTGCAAAAGTGTTTGAATTTTTATGCATCTCGCAAGTGGGTTCGTCATCATACTTGATATGAAATCAAAAGCATCTGCAAGCCTATTATCTTTCCTTGATATGTGTCTCCATTTTATTTTTGGAATTCTCGCAGACAATTCTTCAACAAGTTTTTTGTACTTCTTCAAAGATGGTTCATTTGTGGTATATTCTCCCTTTATCCGCGAATAACCAATTGTGAATCCTTTGGTGATTCTAGCATTTTCCAACTTCATTTCTATCGCAAACTTCAATGCATGGATTACATCTTCATATTCTGTCTCATTATTAGTGGATGCAAATTCCAATCTAAATGAGAAAGCTGTTTTTTCTCCTTCCGGTGAAATGAAAACAACTCCAATCCCATTTCCTTCTCCATTTGACGATCCATCCACTAGTATTTCCCATCTGTCAGGTTCTGTTAATAGCTTTTTTTGGGTCTCCATGTTCTTCTTCTATATCCATCATCTCTTCTACAGCTTCGTCATCTTCTAGAGGAAATTCAGCTAAGAAATCTGCGATAACTTGTGATTTTGGCGAGGATATAATTTCGTATTGAATATTAAAGTGCCCTACTTGCGCATTCCATCTCTCAACTCTTCCTGATCTTTTTGAATTCTTCATCACCGATTCGATTGGCACTCTCGTTAATACTTTGACCTTATGTGCTTGGAAGTAAATTCGAAGCTTAAAAGTTGCATGCACCAACACTAGAATTAGTTTCTCAATCTTTGAATAATTTCTCTATGCTGAATTAAATGTTTTGATGATATAATAAATTGGTTTTTCTACCCCTGCGTCTACTCGCAATAACACAGCACTTAACGCATATGGAGTTGTTGCGAGATAAATCAATAATTCTTCTCCCGGTTCAACTTTATGTAATATAGATATACTCGCCAAATGTTCTTTTATTCCTTGAAAAGATTTTTCGCATTCATCTGTCCACTTGAATTTTGTTCCCTTCTTGAGTATATCGAAAAAATGTTTACACTTGTCTGAAGATCGCGAAATGAACCTTCCTAGCAAGGCTAAGAGTCCATTTAGTTTTTGCACATCTTTTACCGTCGCAGGAGTTGGCATATCGCGAATTGCTTGTACCTTTTCTGGATCAACTTGTATTCCCTATTTCGACACAATATACCCCAAAAACTTCCCTGAAGTTACTCCAAAGGTACACTTATCAGGATTCACTTTAATATTGAATTGCCGCATTTGATCGAAAATCTCTCTCAAATCTTGCATATGATTCTCAGCTTCTTTGCTTTTGATCAGAATATCATCTACATACACTTCTAATGTTTTGTGGATCCACTTTGCAAACACCTTTTCCACCATTCTTTGATACGTTGCACCAGAATTTCGTAAGCCAAATGGCATCTTTGTATAACAATATAATCCTCTTGGAGCAAAAAATGCAGTATGTTCTTGATCTTCTTCAGCGAGAGGGATTTGATTATATCCTTTATACCCATCCAATGATGATATTCTTGCGTTTTCTGCTCTCTGATTCAACCATTTGTGGAATATCCGCAACGGAAAACTATCTTTTGGACATGCCTTGTTTAGATCCGTAAAATCTATGCAAATTCTTATCCCTTTGTTCTTCTTTGGGACCACCACCATGTTTGCAATCCATTCTGGATATTTTTCTTGTCTTATAATTCCTGCGTCGAGCATCTTCTGTAATTCTTCTTCTATTTTAGAATGATATGTTGTTGCGATCTTCCTTATTCTCTGCTTAAATGGTCTTATGTTTTTGTTGATTTCTAATTTATGACATGCTATTGACGGATCTATCCCTGGCATCTCATCCATGTTCCATGCGAAGATATCTGCATATTCTCGCAAAAGATTTATAGTTCTTTCTTCCTCATCTGCCTCCATTCTAGTCCCAATTTTCAGCATTTTAGGTTCTTCTTTACTTCCAATATTTATTTCTTTTGTTTGTTCAGCAGCAATGTAGCTGGCTTCAAGTTCTCCCATTGGTGTTGGCGTTTTCATAACTCTCGCGAACTCATCTCCTTCTCGCGAAACTTCACTTGGTATCCCTTTTCCTTCTTTTGCCCTTATCATGTAAATTTTAAATTCCTCTTCTTTCTTTGCTTCTCTGTTCAATTTTCTGCGATCTTTTCGCAGCTTTGGACGTTCTTCACAATTTCTTACTTCAATTTGGTAGCACAATCTCCCGAAATCCACATCTCCTCTAATCTCTCCAATTCCACTAGGCATAGGAAATTTAACACATTGATGTAATGTTGACGCCACAGCCTTGATTGCGTGTTTCCACGGTCTTCCCAATATCATATTGTATGGCGATTCCACATCTACCACACATAATGATATTTGTGTTTCAATTTCTCCTAGTGGAATTCGTACCATTATCTCGCCTTTAGGTTTTGTAGTTGCAGGAATTCCCACACTACACCCTATTCAAGAACTTATCAATATTTATGACATAACTTGAAGATTAAAGACACTTTTTCATTAATATGATCTTTAAGGAGTTACAGAAATCAAGAACACAAAACCCTTGATAAAGATTTTCTCTCTCCTAAAAACTTTCCTAGCACTCAAAATTTCATCCCCCTCTCTGGAACTATTCATTTCCTTTATATAGGTATTTACATAGTGGATTACAGCTCATGACAGCTCATTTACATCTAAGATTCCCTTTAATTTCGGATCTAGGTTCCTGCGATAAATCGCAGGTAGCACCGCCTTAATATTTCGCAGGCTTTATAGATTTATCGCAAAAATGTCACGCTCTTCTCATGTTTCTGTCGTTTTCATCCTATATGTCATTCCTTACGTCACCTTGAGATGATGTATCGCAGAACTGTTATTTATTATTGATGTATCGCAGTACTGTTGTTTATTCCACAGGAATATTGTTGTGACAATATTCTGATCCTACATCTTGCCTCTTCTCATATCTTTTCTGCGAAGAAGATAAAGATTATGAGAATTTAAGTTTCTTGATTTGCCGCAACTCCTTGTCTTTTCACATTCCCTTCATTCTGACACGTCTCTGCATCCATCGCTAGATATTCTACGCGTGTTTCTTCTTTCATTTATTCCTTGACACGTTTTTTTTTCAACCATTGAATTCTGACCATTCATGTCTTTTCTTCATTAAATGCACTGATTTTCTCGAGAATCTTCTTTTCTTATAAATATCTTCTTCGCTATTCTCCCCTTTTCGTTTTACTCTCTCTTTTTTCTTGTTTACTTCTTCTCTGCAACTTTACTGTTCTTCATCTTCTTCCGCAAATTCCGGATCTATTACTGTCTCAATTTTATTTCTTTATTCTTACTTCTTCATCCAAATCATCGTTCCCATACTAAAAAATGGCCCCTGCTAAAAAATTAGGTCAACCCACTTTGAAAAAACACCAACAGAAGCTTCAATCCTTAGGTTTCAAACTTTCTGAGATCCCTGGTCAATCTTCAGACTATGATCTCTCCATTGATCTAGCTTCAAGATTTCCTTCTTCTAATGAGAAGATCCTTGTTTCGCTAGGTCAATTAGAAGCTGGCCTTCCTATCCCTATTTATAACCCAGATATCCCTCTTTTTTATGAAATTATTTCTCATGTTAAATTTTCACGATCAATATGCCAATTGAGTGGAGATTGTATTCGCCTCATTCTTGAATATGCCTTTCGTGGAGCTGGTAAAGGATCTCGCTATCCTGATTCTGCGAAACATCCTGATTTTGAAGATATCCCAATTATTCCAGTGAAATATACCGTGGAGAACTTCTTTGCGAATTATCAAGTGATTCCAATGAAGAAAGAAAGCACGTGTTGGGCTGTTCGTTTGAATATGGATAAAAAATTTGCGAAGGATAAAATTATTATGCAAGATATAGACTATCATTCAACAAGAAACAATGGTCCACGCTTCTCCAAGGATAATAAATGGTGCAGATTTCCTCTCCTTCTTGAAGGTCCATATATTTCTGGTACTCTTAGCCTTCCTGTGAATCCTACATATCTTGCGGCGTATCACCCTTGGGTTTTTAATTGGCCTGAAAGGAATTCTGAGGTATATCTCGCGAAATTAATCATTATTCGCAGACTTAGATAAATATATTATTCTTACTAATTATTGAACTATCTTTTATCAGATTGGAAAAATGAAAGCTAGCTACGCTAGTACTGGGAATCCCAATCTCCTACAAATTTTGAAAACCTTCACAGATGAAGTAAGAAACGTTCTTTTATAACTTTTAACAATATATTGTTGCCCCTGTTTCTTATCTATATGTGTGATTGTTTTCAAGGAAATTCCATTTGTCGCGGTGGTTGAAGCCAAAGATAAAGGCAAAAGAGTATTAACTCCAAATGAAAGTTCTAGTACTTCCCCTCGCCGCAATAAAAATCAAACCACAAACGATCCTCCATAGAAGATAAGAAAAACTCAACCACTTCTTCCACTTAGAGAGGCTTCTATTACCGCTGAAAAAGATAATGAACCTGAAGAAAATGATGGGGTGGATCATGACGTTACCGTGGGCACTTCAACACATATTTCTTCCGCAAGAATTAGATATGTGATGGGCTTATCTCATCCTAAGACTCCAATGGATCAATTGTCAAATATTTTTAGGAACCCCATGCAAGGTGTTGGTGAGGATGATATAACTCGTACTTGCGATTATCTCTCGAAAATCTGTGATGCTTCGATCTTGACTAATAATAAAGATCTTAAAGGAGTCTCAAGATCTATCGACCCAGGTTTTCTTTATGCGCTAGCTTCCCTGGTATGCCCCTTTCCTTTATTTTTCTTGTAGTAAATTTTACATTTATCAAGAGTATCGAAAATCTTTTACTTATCCTCACTCATTTTCTCTTTTATGTCGCAGACTGCTAGAGCTTCTTTTTTTGTTGCTTCAGAATTAGAAAACAGATTATCAACGTCGCAGAAAAGGCTTACTGATTCTCAATCTGAATCTACGACACTTCGTGAGAAAAATAAACAATATGAAACTGAAATATCCCTTCTTCGCGAAAAATGCAAACAATTGGAAGTATCTGGGAACACTAAGCTCCTTAATAAAAACAAATCGCTTGAAGTAGAAATTGAAGTTCTTCAACAGAAATTAGTTGACAAGGAGAAGTTCTGCAAACAAATTATTGGTATAAATCTTTTTTCTCTTTAAATTTTTTTTTTTTTTACTTTTCTTCATTCTCGCTATTTTAGCTTATTTGAGCAACCATTTTGCAGATGCCTATAATCTTACTGATGAAGCTCTTATTCTCAATTCTTTTGATGAACCCATAGATGAAACCACTCTTCTTCAGCGTCTTAATGACGCTTTAAATAACTATTCAGACGAAAAAATTAACACTCTATCCATTGATGAGCTTAAACATCATGTTTCCCTTATGAGAATGGACTATAGATCTACCTTGAGTATGTCCAATAGTTTAAAGACTTGCAGAGATGAGTTTAGAGAAAAGATTAAAGTCTTAAAAGCCAAGAAAAATGAACTCGAGAAGGATAAAGAGCGCATTACTCTTCAGGGTGCTAAAGCTCTATCAAAATTCCGCAATACCCTTATTGACACTGAACTTGAGAGAGATAGGCTTAAGAATGAAAATATTAAACTTCTTAAAAGAGAAGAACAAATCCGTTCCCATCTTCTAATTCAAAGTGATGATGAATTCTCATGGGCTGCGATAATTCTCGATAATGCTAGGAAAAATTTAGCGATAGATGTCAGTCTTCATACCGAGCAAGCAACCTTGATACAAGAAATGATTCATGAAAGAGAGGGTTATTTATTGCTCCTCCAACATATTTATATTTCTTGTAGATTTTCAGCAAATTTCTAATTTGTTGTTGTATCATCGCAGAATCTGAAGAAAAACATTCCACAAGGATAGCAGAACTTAAAGAAGAAGAAAAGTGGTCTTGCGAAAAATCTTGCTTCCCGCAATGATAAAATCTCTAGACTGCGAGAAAAAATAAAAATATCCAACTCCAATTTGCGTAGTAATCTTCTCACCGTTCGCAATAACGCTATTGAGAAAGTTTGTAAAGATAATGATCTTCCTCTTAGTCTATATCCTTGTCTCTTGGATAATATCCCAGCCAGTTCTGAAGTACCAGTTATTTCTGACAGTGAGGCTGATATAGATGAGAATGAAAGCGAAGATGAAGAAGATATTGATGATGAAGATAATGAAGACAAAGATGAAGATAATGATGAAGATAAATCTCAATAGTTTTGTTTTTTCTTTTTAACCTTCTCTTGCATTTCTCTCTTTCTTTCTTGCGATAATTATCTGCGACAAATTGTATCATTCTTTCTGCAAGATATTTGTAACTCCTGATGTCCTTCAATATATAAATTCCCTTTTTTGCTTCTATCTGTCTGTTATTTATATGAATTTATCATATAATGATGAATAACAATATTTACCATGCTATACATCGTTCCCATACTTGCCTCTTGTTATTAATATGCAATATGATAAATGAATTATCGCAAATATTTCTGCGAACAATCTGTTATATGATTTGCAGATATAACTTCTCTTGTGGTCTTATTTCGCCTTCCTAGTTAAAGGTCTTATTATGCCACTTTTATGCGACAAGATCGCAGGACATTCTTACTTTTACATGTAATAATCCATTGATCTTGCCTTATCATTATTTTAATTTCTGCGACAATATGATAAATCTAAGCCATCTTGTGAGATTAATCTCTCTTTGCTTTTTAAGACTTATCACATTTCCGTCTTTGTGATGAAATCGCAGGACGTCTTTGCGATTTATATCCTCTTATTATTAATTTCATTTATCTCATCTTTTGACCTTATCGCAAAAACCCATTGATCACATCTTAACATTTCTCTTTAGGCTTTTTGGCCAGTCACGCGGCAATATGACGGGCCTAAATATTCTTGCGAATATAAAGTCCCATGACATTGTTGTCTCTATCACGCGACAATATGACGGGCCTAAATATTCTTGCGAATATAAATCCCCATGACATTGCCGTCTTTTTTGATACACATCTCCCTAATGGAGGGTATCGCCCTTATCTCTACCCCCGGTTTCCCCTTCAAGGATTATACATCGGCCATACAAGACTAGCACTTTCCCATCCGGTTCTGCCAACAACCAGTTGTTTTCGCAGCCTTGTCCTTTATGCCTTATATGGCTTATAGTTACAAGAGTGCACCCTAAGTGGGGTTTTCTTCGGGCCGAACACATTGTAAGCCAAGACTTTCCATGGATGGACATGGTAGGTTCATCCATTCCGGGCACCCACAGCTCAACCGTGTACCTCGGCGCCTTTATCATACGTTGCATTCCTTAGGAGAAACTCTCGGGCGCCCAACCAGGGTATAACCTTATATAATTGGGAATCCAAGTTATCTCTCCCGAATGGATTTTCTATAATCCCAATTCTCCATGACTAGGTTCCAGCAGCGGTATAGCCTTTCCCATAGTCATGCAAAGAGATACCCCCCTTATGACGCACTTTAAGGACATTGCCTCTTACGGAATAGAATCCGCGAACTAAGGTGTACGCCATAAAAGTTCGTCCCATTCTTATATATTTTTAGGCGATTTGCTCCCGTCTTTATGCATTTGCATTAAAAATTCTTATATGATTCGAAATCATCATCTCTTTCTTTTAATAGAAAAGAAATTCTTACTTTTGAACAAAGTTTTTCTTTTAATATTCTGTGTGCATATTTCTTGATGTTCTTGTTTTTCGATTGTTCTCAACATGATATTGTTGCACTTCTTTTCTTCTTTGACGAATGATTATTAGCCATTTCTTGTTACTTGTTTATTTATCGCAACACCTTATGCTTGTTTGTTCTCCTGCGAAGAATGAAGATTTCAACTTTTTCCCATATTCGCCTGATTAATCACCATTGATTCTTTTGGCACAAACTATTCTTGTAATATATCCTTTCCCCGCAACTCTATATTATCCACCATCAATTTCTCAGCTCTCTGAGTTTGTCTCCTGTTATGTTTCCAATTACGATTTCGGGTGTTTCTTTCTTCGCAAGTATTAATGTCAACTTCATAACACTTTTTGCCTTCAAACCAATCACCTTTAATTATCCCAATACCATGAGGATGTGGAAACTTTATGCATTGATGATATGTGGATGCTATGCCCAAGATCCCATGGAGCCATGGTCTTCCAATTAAGGCATTGTAAGGAGATTCTATATCCACTACACAAAACTTGATTTTTGAAGATATCTTGTTCAATGGAATTTCCATAGTAATTTCTCCTTTTGGCTTGTTTGCAGTGCCATTAAAACCGTAGATCTTGTAGGTTGAAGGGATTAACTCATCATATCTTCCACCCATTGCGCGATAAGTATGATAAAACAAAATGTCCACCGAGCTACCAGTGTCAATTAAAACTTTATCTATTGCCCAAGACTCACTTGCTGCATCACCATCATCTTCTTGTTCTTCTTCTCTGTATTTTGGATTTATCTCTAACTTCACCACCAATGGGTTGTCATGCATCTTCCCGGGTTCTGGTATCTCTTCTGCAGTAAAAGAAATAACTTGCTTCTGCCATTCTTCTAACGGAGAAATCTTCGCAATATTAATCACCTCTCTTCCTTCTATATCCCTTGCAAATACTCTGCTTAGCACATTGTCATGGAAATCCTCTATCGTTTTCTGCGAATGTACAATTGAATTACAAAATAGATTTTTTGCTGTAGCTCCTACTTCAATGACAAATGTTTCGGCTTCTTTTGCAACATTAACTCTGCGAATTTCTGGTGCTTGCGGCAATTGCTGCGGTTGTAAATATCTTGCTAGAAAATGATTTAATTTTCCCTGTTCAATCATTCGCAAAATGATTCTTTTCACATTTCTACTATTATTCACAGAATGACCATGAAAATGATGATAAGGACAAAATTCTTGATTTTGGTTGTTGGGATGTGGTTCTTTCCCCATGTTCCAGGGTGAGGGTAGAGGGAACCCGGGAGTGGCTAGGGCAGGTGCTGTGGCGCGTGACCATCATGCTAACGTGATTGGAGCTATGAGTATTGGTTTGGGCACAATGACAAACTATATTTCTGAAATTTCTGGTATTCTAAGTGGTTTGGAGTGGGCGATTCAATGGGGATACCAAAAAGTTTGTATTCGTTCAGATTCTATGGGGGATGTGTTGGCCTTTTCTAGCGACAAGCTTCCTTGGTTTGTTCTTCAACGCTGGAAGGAAATCTCTTCGCAATATGAAGCTATTCATTTTGTTCACGCTTATAGAGAAACAAATTTTGCTGCGGATAAGATGGCTAAGACTGGCTGTATTCTTCCTAATGCGGAGAGAAGACACTATCTTGGTCGACCTGTTTTTTTGAATTCTATTGAATTACCAAATGTATCTTATTTTCGTTTCAAATGAGGACCAAGTTTATAGGGGTTTTCTGACCTCTATTCTTCCTCTTCATTTTGTTTTGTAATCTAGTTATCATTTAATACATTTTGGAATTACCAAAAAAAAAAAAAAAGGGTGAGGGTATATTCTCCATCAAAATAATCGCTTCCCAAATCTTGTCTATACCGGTATTTAAAGGTGGAAATTTGATGTCTTCCCACATATTCCTCTGACCTCTTTGCTCTCTTGAATAATTCTGCCTCTGTCCACCATAATTCTCTTGCGGTTGATCAAACCTTGGGACATTATTATTGTTATTGTGATTATAAAAATTTCTCTCCTTTTCCAATTCCTCTTGATCTCTACTCCCCATTGATACTATCTTATGTTGATTATCAGTCTCCATTTTCTTACGCGGATTTTGGGAAGTACTTGCTACTGTATTAATCATCCTTGGTAACAAACTTCCATTTGCTGCGGCTAAACTTGTGCCTGCGTGAATTGGATAAGACTCTATCTCATTTTGTTTTTCCTCCAAAGCGATATATTCTTCTTGCAATTCTCGCAGTTCTGTCATAGTGATTGTGTTTTTAACTCTGAAGACCTGGATGTATAATAGATTTGTCGCAAACATAGCATTTATGAAGGACAAAATGAGATATCTTTCATCTACTCTTCCTGCCATTTCACTACACATTGTCCTCCATCTTATCGTTAAGTGCTTTAAACTCTCACCCACTCTCTGTTTTAATCCAAACACATCTTCAATTCCAGGTCGCGTAAAGTTATTTCTGATGTATGCTCCTAAGAAAGTAGTTTGCAAGTGCATGAACGAAGTTATTGTATTATTGGGAAGACTCTCGAACCACTTCAGTGCTTCGCCAGTTAAACTTGACGCAAAATATTTGCACAAAACGACATCATGGTTCTCCCATTGTAACATACATCGAATATAAGCTTTGATATGTTGGACAGCACACGTAGTCCCATCAAATATACTGGTCAACACCGTTAAATTGCATTTTGGAGGTATCCCTCCTAATTGTACCTCTTGAGTAAATGGAGTTTTCGCAGCTTCTTCGATTGCCTCATCAAGTTGTCTTCTTCCTCCTTCTCTTCTGTTATTTATCATTCCCCTTATTTCTGCTAATTCTCGCAAGATTTGTTCATTCCTATCAGAATTTTGCTCCATTGGCCTTTTCAACGCAGCCTCTCTTCGTCTGCGTTCATGTCTTGCGATGTTTCGCGCTTCTTCTCCAACATCTTGGTTTTTCCTTCTTCTGCGATTTTCTTCTTCTTGCAAGTTAATTTGTCTTTCATTCTCCTCTCCGTGAATTTCCTCATTTCTTACTGTTTATCTTCGTTGCCTTTCTATGTCTCTGCGAATTCTCTCATATTCCTCATTGAGATTATCATTATTACGATTTTGCGCACGACGTCTTTCCCGATTATCATGATTATTCTGACGCAACGCTGTTTGAATTTCTCGTTCTTCTACTTCTGCTCGCAATCTCTCTCTTTCTCCTGCTAAATGTACTTGCTCAATATAATGCCTCTCAATATCATCTTCGATTATTCTACGATTTCTTCGAATCTCTTCATCACGTAACATTCTCCTTCTATCTTCTTGATTCTCTCCTTCATCCTGATTATGTCTAATGTCAAAAGTTTCACCGCTTGGAATGTATCGATCATTTATCAAATTCTCGCCAATATTTTGTATAAGGAGATTTTGTCTTGTTTCTTCTCTATATGATCTTGAATTTGATCTCATGCTGCTTCTCGATCTTCTGTTTTGCAACCTCAAATTTTCCATTCTTAATTCATGATTTTTCCTTGTAAGATTGGCACGATCTTCTGCCTCTAATATTCTTTCTTCTTGTATCCTTTGTCTCAAATCATCTACTACTTCATGCCCTTTATGAATTAGTCCTCCATCCATTTCTTGATTTCTTTCCTCTTCTTGATTTTCCGCCTCTTCTATCGAATCCGACCTCCAAGTATGCACACTTACTATATCATAATCCACATTTCTATCTTGTGCTCGTGTTTGTTGATTCGGTGGTTGGATTGAATTTTCTGCTCCACTTCTCATTCTACTTCTTCCTGATCTGATCCTTAAAGATCCTTCCGATTCACCTGTTCCTTCCCCTGCAATTCTTTTACTTCTTCTCACTGTTGTTGGTGGTTCTGATGTATTTCTTCTCATTCTAGCCATTTCTTCAATTCTAATAATTTCTTCAAATCTTCAAGCTGTAATTTGAAATTTCTCAAATTGATTCTCCTTGTTTCTGGGCGCCAAAATGTAGTTGCAGGAATTCCCACACTACACCCTATTCAAGAACTTATCAATATTTATGACCTTACTTGAAGATTAAAGACACTTTTTCATTAATATGATCTTTAAGGAGTTACAGAAATCAAGAACACAAAACCCTTGATAAAGATTTTCTCTCTCCTAAAAACTTTCCTAGCACTCAAAATTTCATCCCCCTCTCTGGAACTATTCATTTCCTTTATATAGGTATTTACATAGTGGATTACAGCTCATGACAGCTCATTTACAGCTAAGATTCCCTTTAATTTCGGATCTAGGTTCCTGCGATAAATCGCAGGTAGCACCGCCTTAATATTTCGCAGGCTTTATAGATTTAGCGCAAAAATGTCACGCTCTTCTCATGTTTCTGTCGTTTTCATCCTATATGTCATTCCTTACGTCACCTTGAGATGATGTATCGCAGAACTGTTGTTTATTATTGATGTATCGCCGTATTGTTGTTTATTCCGCAGGAATATTGTTGTGACAATATTCTGATCCTACAGGTTTTGTTATAGACTTTCCAAAGCCATGAACATAATACGTTGAATGAGACATTTCTTCATCCTTATATCCCATCTTCTTGAAGGTATGATAAAATATCATGTCTACAGAACTTCCTGTGTCTACTAAAGTTCTATTCACATCCCATTCTTCATCAGATTTTATCGATTTCTTCTTTCTCATTGGTATAGTGGTCACTGTGACCACCAATGGAGATGTATGACTTGAATCTTCTTCTGGTATTTCTGCTGCTGTAAACGTGATTTCTTGTTTTTCCCAATATTTCAATGATGATATCTTCTCTACTGTCATAATCTTTCTTCCTTCAAAATCCCGTTTATGTATTCTTCCTTTGATATTTTCATGAAATTTATCAATCATTTCTTTGGTTATTACATCACCTTTCAATTTTCTACAATCCTTTTTGATTCTGATCATTCTTCCTTCAATTTTCTCACCAATTTACTTTATAATTTCCCTAATCTTGAACAATTTTTATCTTCTTCTTCGCTTTTTCTTCTATTTTCGTTAATTCTTTCCCTGTAGGAGCGAAATATCACAACAAATAATAACTTACGAAATTGTGGAGAGAAAATACATTTTGCGAGCAAGAAGGACATTTTGCGAGCAAAGGAATCCACGAAGGTTCGCAAGATAATCTTCAAATCCGAAATGGCGGGACAACACAACTGTCATCTATTGTAAAATCATATAAATAGCCATTTAGGCATGAGAAGTGGGAGGGACACATTTTGAGAGAGGGGATGATTTTAGGAGGAGAGAGAAATTTTTAGAGAGGAATTTATTTTCTTTATCATCTTCTTCCCCAAAATTCTAGAGCTCCAAATATTCATTAATGGAGTCTCAATTGTAAAATCATGTAATCACATACAATCACTAGTGAAGCACCGTGGATGTAGATCACATTGATCGAACCACGTAAAAATCTTTGTGTCTCTTTATAATTTTAGTACCTTAATTCTTAGTTTCATATCAAATAATTGAGATCATCATATTGGATTCTTATGAGGGTGTAGTTGTGAGATAATCCGCAACTACATAATTGGCGCTAGAAACAGGGACCTAATCTTGTTGGTTCAAGAAAGTTAGAAAAATTGGTTATTGATGGTGATGAATTGTACTGGATTTATGAGTTTTGAAGACAGAAATGGAAGTTCTTTTATTGGCATCTTCAAACAACAAACACATTAGTAGTAGTTCAGGAAGAGAAATGTGGATATGGAGAAATCGTCAAGCAAAATGAAATTTACACATGCTACGTCAACAATCGCTTCCAAAAAGGACAAATTTCTTCTCACTTTTCTTATTCTTTGTTTCATTTTTCAAAATTTGGGAATTTCAAAACACAAATTGAAAAATAAATTGTTTGCGATCTAAACTTTGCTTTTTGTAGAAATTGGATTTATTATGGAAGTTTTGAATTTAAAAATGTTTTTGCTATAAAGTTGTAGTAACTAAATCTCGTTTTACAAATTTGTTTAAAGAATTTCTGGCAAAGTCAAATTTCAAGATTTTCTGTTGGTTAGAGATTTAGAGATTTACATTTCGCAAGAACAAAAACAAGAAGAATATATGTAAAGTTTTCATTCTTCATACGCAAACATTACTCATCTTAATGATCTATAAACTGCTAACCAAATTTACTAATCGTTTGCAGCAAAAATTTTGCAAAAGTTCTGCGTCACTGATGAAGAAATATCATTCCTACGAAGAAACGGGATAAATGTCATCGTGGGTTCGAATCTTACGAACGGAGAAGAAGAAGAAATTCAGTAGGACGGGGTGAAGTTCAGTAGTTCACTTTGCACAAGACAATTCGAGTTACATAAACTATCCAGGGAGATATACGTAAGTAAATAGCTGAGAACTCTTTATACGAAGAAGTATGTTTTCTCTGTCAAATGAAAAGGAACGAATATACGAAGAAGAATTTAGTTCATGATTGCTTTCATGCGAAGAAATAATTTGATAGACATATAATTTCACACCAAATGGCTAAGAAGTGGATGCTGCATGATGAGAGGAACAAAGGATGGTGAAATCCAAGAAGACTACAAACTCATGAAGTGGACTCAGAAAATAGATAAGAAAGGGAGGTGGAAAACTTCTGCGAAGATGAAAGACCAACTCTACTAGATTGCTATAGGCGAAGATAAATGTGTGTGTTCATTTCGCATGATATAGGAAGTAAAGATGCAGTGGACGTCGTCAGTTTCTTCGTTACCAACTAATACGAAGATAGAATAATTTATTAGCAAGACATTTGCAGTACAACGAAGTAGAACAATGATAGATGGAAAGAAGTCGGATTCACGAGCCATAAATGTGAGCCAACCATCCTAATAGTTTAGGCAAAGCCAGCTAAAATCCTAAAGCAACGAGCTAAGAAGAAAAATGCAGTATTCCATCGAATACCAACTAACGAAGACAAGACAACAAACTCGTGTTAATCAGAGTATAGCACCGGTAACAAAGTCTGGTGAAGGCTCATCAGATAATTATTCAACAACTAATAAAGAATGAAGAAAGACATCTTTCCATTTTCCTACCTACGGATGCAGAAAGACATCTGAGAGTTTGTAAAATATTTGCGAAGGTAATAATTCCTGCGAAGTTAATAGTTTCTGCGAAGAAGAAAAACCAGCAAAGGAGGGAAATCAAAACGTATATGCATCAGTTCAACATCATACTTCTACTAAGAAACTAAGAATTCCAGGCACGTATTTGTTCAACATCGTTAAGGGAAGCGTGTGAATTCTTGTAAAGTTTCACCACCTATACGAATGAGCTGTTGGTGAAGGTTGCTGCGATTGTTCGTAAAAAAAAGGTTGTTAGTGAGCTTTGCGAAATTTCTTATACGATTGTTCGTAAAAATTGACGGAAAGATGGAAAAATGGTTGTTGAGAACAGAATATTGACGTCCTTCACGGGAAGTCTTCTTCCCAAGTGCCTGCATAAAAAAAAAGTACATTATACCTCAGGTTCAATTTGAAAGAGTTACTTACTCGAGAAGTTCAGGAAATTCGTGATACCCAAGCACTTCCTCAAGAGGTATTCAACCATAGAAGACAAATGAAGTTTACAATGGTGTTCACACAAACCCTATTGCGAGAAGAAGTCTAAATGTACACCAGACACTACTCATGAAATAATGGTTCGCAGTAAAGAACTTTCCAAGAACTATGAACTCAGAGAACTCAGTAGTGGTTCGTGAAGTTTAATGAAGAAGTTTACTCGTGAAGTTTACAAGATAACTCAGAAATCACACTGCCCGGCGTGAGAACAATGTTACATTTCAAGAGAAAATAGGGGGTTATGGAAAAACAAAAGTTCTGTGAAATTTATCTTCTCAACAAAAAAAGTATTTAAAATTCAAGCAAAGCTTAATTAACAATCAAATCTAGAAGGAGACGTACGATGAAGATGGGAGACAGTCATATTTCACTCCGGAGCAAAGAAATAAAGAGGGAAATTCGTAAACATTTACTTCGTGGAATTTTACTTTAAGTACCGAATTTTCATTTTCTTTGTTCGTAAATTTTAACTTCGTGAAAATTTACTTCGCAACCATTTACTTCGCGAATATTCATTTAAGTCCGCAATTATTTAACTTCGTGAATGTTTACTTTGTATATATTTTCCAAGGCTTGCATCAACATAACCTACTTCGGGAAGAAGAAAACTACTTCGTGAAGCAAGCAATCCAACAGAAGTATGAGTTTCATGGCGGGTCAAAAATTTAATTCTCATTCTTTCTCATTTTGCAAGCAAGCAATTTACTTCGCAAGAGAAAACAACAAGCTGTAAAAAGGCTTGCATCAACATAACCTACTTCGGGAAGAAGAAAACTACTTCGTGAACAGCAAGCAATCCAACAGAAGTATGAGTTTCATGGCGGGTCAAAAATTTAATTCTCATTCTTTCTCTTTTCGCAAGCAAGCAATTTACTTCGCAAGAGAAAACAACAAACTGTAAAAAGGTAAGTAACATTTCCTTGAATACTTTATTTACGGAAGACAAAAGATTTTTGATTTTATTTACTAAAACCGATATACTCGAAAAATTTCTACAATTTTTAAGATTTCAAAACATTTCAAAGATTATTTTTTTTAGATTGGTGAAAAGTGATACGATCGCAAGATTCAAAAATGAGTTTATCGCAAAAATTTAACAATCTCAAAATTTTCAAAGACTTCAAAATTACAAAAAATAGAGAAAATTAAATTCCTATATTTCTATAGAACAATTTTGATTAATACTTCTCATACTTTTCATACTTCTTATACTAAACAATTCATGAAAACATTCAACATTTTATGTACATGAAAAATTTACAATGAATTTTTAAAAGGCGAAAAAATACCGCCATTTACGATTAACTTGCGAATAAAAGACCGCAATCTGTGATCAGCCTCCAAAAAAGAAAGAGAGCCGCAGAAAATTTTATACAGGAAAACCTTTGTGGCTTACACCCTAGTTCGCGAAGCTATATTTCGTAAGAGGCAAAGTCCTAAAGTACGTCATTTAAGGGGGTACCTATAAACGTGGCTAAGGGTAACCAGAACACCACCAAGGACCCTTAGTACATGGTAAAAATTTTGGGGTACAACCCAATAATGGGGTACCTATCCGGGTTAGACACCTTGGATTCTCACCTAATCTAGCGACATTACGCAATATAAAATGCGGTGTAAGAGGATTTAGGTTGGGCGACTAAGGCATACTGTCTTTCCCAAGAAGTGCAGAAAACGATCAAGGCGCCGAGGTACACGGTTGAGTCAAGAGTGCCGGGTGAGGTTGAACCACATCTGCCATTTTTGACAAGTCTTGGCAAATGATGCACTTGGCCCAAAGATACCCCATAGGGTGCAACCTCGTAACTATAAGCCCTATAGGCAAAAAGGATAAGAGGTTGCGATCAAAAGGCAGTTGTTGTTGGCAGAACCGGATGGGAAGAGCTAACCTTGTATGGTCGATGTACGCTTCCTTGAAGGGGCAATCAGGGGGAAGATAAAGGGAAGCACCCTCCATTAGGGAGCTGATATGTGCTATAAGACGCAAATGTCACGAGGCTTCTTGTTTGCGAAAACATAAAGGCTTGTCATATTTGTGCAACAAATGAAGTTCTGCGAGCCTTCTAAAAAAAAAAAAAAAAAGAAAGAAAGAAAGAAGAAAAGAATAAAGAACTCGCAGAACATAATAAAGAAGTTAAGATGAGATCAATGGGTCACTACATGAAAGTGTAGAGACGTCCTGCGATTTCATCGCAAGACGGCAATGTCATGGGGCTTTATGTTCGCAAGAATATTTAGGCCTGTCATATTGTCGCAACAATTCCTGAAGAGGCTAAAATACTATTCAAAGAAGTTAAGATGAGATCAATGGGTTTTTGCATGAAAGTGTAAGAACGTCCTGCGATTTCATCGCAAGACGATAATGTCACGAGGTTGTATGTTCGCAAGAATGTCCAGACTTGTCATATTATCGCAAATACAAAAGTTTACTACAAAAGAGGTGGCAAAATAAGACCTTTACTTAGGAAGGCATGATAAGACCACAGCAACTAATGAAATTCATTACAATCATTGAAGAAAGTATACAAGAATATACATCATGAAGTTTTGAAGAGAAGACAACTTCGTCAAGATCATTGAAGAATTTTGAAGAGAATATATATCAAAGAAGACAATTCCATCAAGATCATTGAAGAATTTTGAAGACAATATATATCAAAGAAGACAATTCCATCAATACCATTGAATAATTTTTACAAGAATATATATCATGAAGTCATAGCAAAAGAGGCGATTTCATTCGCGATCAAAGACGAATTTATAAGAAAATACACAAATAAACTTACGAAGATAATTATATGAATAGATGCAATTCAAAGATATATCAATTTTACCGCAGCAAAATGAGCTAAGTAACACAAACATTATCTATGCATTATAATAGATAAGTATTCACATCATACAAACATCATACAAGCATCATATTTGCATCATATACGCATCATACTCGCATCATTCAAGCATCATATTTGCATCATAAATGTATTGCATAAAAATTTCATGGCATAAGAATCGCATACGCATTTCATAACATGATCATTACATAAATATTATATTCGCACAAGTATTGAACAAAATTTTACAGGAAAATACCACGAAACTTAGCAGAAAAGTTCATAATTCGCAGGACTATTCATAGTTCGTAACACTATATTCGTAACATTATATTCGCAACACTATGTTCGTAACACTATACTATATTCGCAAGTACATTCGGTATGATTCGCAAAAGATGTTCGCAATAGTACATTCGCAACAAAGATGTTCGCAACACTATTCGAAGTTCAGAAATGCGTGAGAAAAACTCAGGAATTCGTAGAAATATTCGGAAGATAATGGGGTTACCACTTGAGGAGAGGCAACATAACAATAGAGATGCAATTTAATTATTCAACATTTTCTCAAGAATTCTCCTTCATAGATAAAGAACAGAGGCAACTATGGATACCCAAGAAAATATTTGATGTTCTTTATCTTCTCAGCAAGAATCCTCACCAAAAGTGGAATCATAATTTCACATGAACAGAGGAAATATTTATCACTCTCATCAAGGATATTTTATACTTCTTATATAATTCGAGGATTAAATACTTCTTATACTTCTTAAGGATATTTCATACTTCATATATAATTCGAGGATTAAATACTTCTTATTCTTCTTAAGGATACTTCATACTTCTTATATATTTCGAGGATTAAGTACTTATTATACTTCTTCAAGGATATTTTATATTTCTTATACTTCATACTTCGCAAGATGATACTTCTAATTACTTCTTAAAGCTTCAGAACTTCGCAAAAGAATAGAGGCAAGTATATACTTTTTGAGTTTGATATTTTTTAGCTCGTTCCTTCATCAACAAAGATCAAAGACTACTCCAACAACCACAACAAGTGATTTTTTCTTAAAGATCGCTCTTCAAGCAATATTCAAGAAAAAAGAGGCAAGATGTAGGAGCGGAATATCACAGCAAATAATAACTTACGAAATTGTGGAGAGAAAATACATTTTGCGAGCAAAGAATATTTTGCGAGCAAGAATGACATTTTGCGAGCAAAGGAAGCCACGAAGGTTCGCAAGATAATCTTCAAATCCGAAATGGCGGGACAACACAACTGTCATCTATTGTAAAATCATATAAATAGCCATTTAGGCATGAGAAGTGGGAGGGACACATTTTGAGAGAGGGGATGATTTTAGGAGGAGAGAGAAATTTTTAGAGAGGAATTTATTTTCTTTATCATCTTCTTCCCCAAAATTCTAGAGCTCCAAATATTCATTAATGGAGTCTCAATTGTAAAATCATGTAATCACATACAATCACTAGTGAAGCACCGTGGATGTAGATCACATTGATCGAACCACGTAAAAATCTTTGTGTCTCTTTATAATTTTAGTACCTTAATTCTTAGTTTCATATCAAATAATTGAGATCATCATATTGGATTCTTATGAGGGTGTAGTTGTGAGATAATCCGCAACTACATTCCCTGTTTCGGGCGCCAAAATGTAGTTGCAGGATTTCCTACAATACACCCTTGTCAAGAATCTATGAAAACTAAGTCATAATTGTGAATGAACAACAACACTTTTTATTAATTCACCTTCAGGAAGATTTACAATAAATATTAAAACTCAAAAGTACAACTTTCTTTCTGGAGTTTCTCTCTCCTCAAAATTCTCTCAGCTCTCAAAAATGCATCATCCTTTTCTGGATCTATCGTGCCCTTTATATAGGGATTTACATAATGGATGACAGCTAAGTTTTCCTCCTATTTCGGATCTATTCTGTGATCTTATCACGATCGTTACAATATTTCTCTATCGCAAGCATAATGACCATCGCAGGATTAGTCTTATTCTTCTTTTACTTCTTCCATCGTCTGTTTCTTTTAGTTGTTCTGTAACGCTCGTGAAATGTCGTTTAAGAATCTTGCGACGTTCTCGTCAAAGTGTTATTAATACTTGTAGAAATGTTTGGGTGTCTCGCAGAAGTGTTGTTTCCATCGCGAGAATATCGTTGTGGCGATATTCTTGTACTACAGTAACCACAACAAATTAATTAATATTTTACTACCTAATTAACAAGTAATATAGGTTAGTCAAGTTCGTTCCCACGAGGAGCAATAGGTTTTAGTTGTCTTATAATTTCACAAAAGGGGGGGTTTGGTTTTAGATTTTATAAGCAAAGGAAAGTAAATAAAGCAATTAAAAAGATAAAGGAAATCAATAAGAGATATTAGATCAAGGAATCCTTCTTCGTTGCAAAACAATGATTCAAGTTATGTTCTTTTCCACTTTTTATTAGTCACAGATTATCACCAACTGTAGGATAGCAGGTTCGCTTAGCTAACCCCAAAATTCCTTATATTACTGAGTAACAGGTCTGCTTAGTTATCAGATTCTATTCAAAAGAACCACCTTGAGGTTCGCTTACAAGATGTAATTCCCTGAACGCATTAAGATTTATGAATTTAGGTTTAGTACTAGTAGTTAGACTTGGTTCAGTTGGTCCACTTTCTAGCATTGTTTTCACACACAATTGCTCCACGGAATCCCTCTGCAAGGTCTCGTGTTTTCTACTTGTGTAAAGAGTCAAGAAACTATTACGTATTCCCTAACTTTCACTAGTATGGTTTTATATATTGTAGCGTTAGATCAATTAAAAAATCAATTTAGTATGCATCCTAAACGACCTATCAATCAAGCATAAACATTCTTATTAGCAAAAACAAACAATAATCATGTGAAAATTCAAAGTAGATTTAAAACAAAACTCAAAACATGTTAATAACTAGGAATTCATCCTCAATCAATAAAATTAGTTACTCATATTAAGGAGTTCACACAAAGAATAAATAAAAGAAAAGTGTTGTGTGTGTAAAAGGTGTGCAAAAGATTGTCTAGAAAAGTAGAGAACTTCTCTATTTATAGGCTTTAATGCTCTCCAAATCTTCCAAGAAATAGAATCCCTTTCCCTTTGTAGCTCAACTTCCAAATCCAAGTCTTTTTCAAATCTTCCATCTCCTCTTTCCATGTTCAAGCCCAATTCTCCATCCAATTCCAAACCCATGTCTTCACATCCCATGAGAGAAACTCACACAAAAATCTGCAACTTTGGGTCACCGGAAAACTGGATTTTCTGCCGGAAGGTTGCCAAAATCCTTCACCGCCGGTTACCTGATATTCTCCCCCGATTAGGGAATATTTTGTCCCTGTTCTGTTAAAGTTAATGGTCGCTCTGGTCAGACCGTTAGTCAACCAGGTCAGAGTCAGTCGAGTTAGCTTTTCTTTCTCGGTCTTACTGGCTGAGTTGCATAGAAGGATCGGTCGTCGTCGGATACTGAGTTAACTCGCCGGAATAGACAACCGGCCGAGTTTCGGCTATTTATAAGATTTTCTCAGGCCAAATTCAGGCCATTTTTCTTCCATATAACAAACCTAAACATTCATCTATTCATTTAGGCATACCCAATTGCTGCTACTGCAACATCATTCAGCCTTCACAACAGTAAACTGATGCGTGTCGTATGCGTCAAAAATAATTCACTTCCTCACTTTACTAATTATAAATATAGTATTCGATAAGAAAGAGTTCGTATCCACAAAGAGGTGATTGTTGTGCAATTTTCAGATTCTTAAGTAACCAAATAACCCAAGGTGTGTTATTGTTTTTATCAAAGTAATAATACTAAATAAAGCAAATTAAATAGTTGGAATAATCAATAAGAAGAAGATATTGGTCAAGGGATATTATCATTCACAAACATGTATTTTTCATCTATGATTAGAATTGGTATTTAATATCTCAATTATCAAAAGTCCTAGGATATTTTGATCGCAAGAGTATCCCATTTATTTCCTGATTTTATCACGAACAACATTAAAAGATGCTATCGTGAAATCTTCTTAAAAAGCAACCTAAAGTGTAAAATCACAATTAGGTTTAACTCCCTAAGAGCAATAAGTTCTATGAAATAAGACTAATCGATGCAAAAAAACGTGTAAAAGCACTAATTCGTTTTAACAAAGGTTATGATTCATATGTGATTAAAAAGATGTATCACTACAAGTATTAACCACAAGATGCTACTAGAAATCAGGGATAAACAACTTTTACGTATTGAAAACCCTAATATAGCTATAGATATGAAAACAAATCCAATTGATTCCGGACTCAACCAAACTAGCATTCAAATCATATGATAATAAAACAATGAATCATAAACGATAAAATTGAGACAAAACTAATTCATAGAATCAAATAACATGCTTGAAGAAATCAACTTTTTATCCCATAACCAATAATAGTATTTAGCTACTCATATTCATGGAGTTCATCATAATAATATTCAAAGAAATAAGATGAAACATAAAAGAAAGCAAACCCTAGAAGTTGTTCTCTGCAAAAGCTCCAAGAATAGAATAAAAACGTTCTTTTTTCAAATTGTGTAGAAAACTTCCTTTTTATAGCTTTTTCTCCTTCCAAAGATAGGTTTTGTCTTCAAAGTCCATTAGTTGGAAATCCACCAAGCCCATGTGTGAGAGAAACCCATGTAGAAAATCTGTCCCAAAAACGCTCGCTGGAAAACTGGGTTTTTGGCCGGAAATTGGCCGGAATCCGGCGTCGGAAATTCGCCGCTGGTAACCTAAAAACTGCCACCGGCTAGAGAATATTCCGTTCAGATTCTGTTATCTTTGAATGTTGACTGACGGTGTTTAACGGTTGACCGGGTCAAGAAAACCGAGTCAGAAACGAGTTAGCTAGCTAACTCACCGACTAAGTCACTTGCACAGGCCAGAACAGTCACGGCCAAGATGGACGTGACTTCCATGCCATTCAGACATTATGGTTGTTCATTGCAAACCAGCTCTCACAGCCTTCCACTCTCTTCATTGCCATTATAACCTCGGACTCAACTCCACTGCTTCTCGTGTTATCACAGCTGGAATTCTCCGTCCAATACTGCCATGCTCAACCATTCACCAAACTCTCGTGCTCTTACATTTCAGTGCCATTATAAACAGCAGCACCTCCATCTGTTACCAGCCATCAATGCATAACCATCCACACCAACAGCGCTCATACACCCTGCATTCCACCAATAGCATACCACCCTCACCTGCACTTGCTTACAGCCTCCATTCAACTCTGAGCTACTGCAACACTACCTCATTCACCATCTACAACTGCAGCTGATCCAATACCCAGTTCTCAGCATCACAGCCCTCAGTAGTAGCTCCTTAACCAATCTTCATCAGTGCTTCATCATCCATTACCACAGCAAATTCCAACCAGCTACAAGACCCACCTGAACCAGTCCACCTGCAATGCCATCTAGCTCTCAGCTGCATCTCCTATTTTTATTCAACCCCTTGGCCACAGCATCAGTTCCAGCTTCATGTGTCACCAGCAGATACCCATGTGACCAGATGCACCTACTCTTTGCCACCACTTGTTCTGAAAATCCAGCTACAACTCACTCCCAGTTTTGTGACCATTCCATCTTTTGCGCTTTTACTCTTTAGCAGCACTACCAACATCTCCACCTGAATTGCCTTTCACAGCACCAGTACTGCCAACATTTCATCCATGAGTTCAAGACAACCCATTTCAGTTCTCATTCATCATTGCATCTCCATTACTTCTTCCACTGCATCACTGCCTCCACCTTCATAGATAACACAATGGCATTAGTACCATCCATTCACCACCTGTGTATCTACCTGAGCTTCACTCTCTCAAACAAACCAGTTATCCCAGCAATTTCTGCAACAACACCACCTTCTTCTCCATCTCCTCTCAGCTACCTGCATCACCATTTGAATCACCCAACAAATTCTAAACCAAACCCTGTAGAAACCCATCTTTTCTGAGCTTCACCAATCATATCAAACTCAACACCCCTTCAAACATCATCTCAAGTTCAGAAACAAATCCCAATTTCCATCTTCTTTTCTCTTGTTCTTCGATTAGAGACTCAAATTGAAACCATGATTCCATCTTGACCTGATTTCTCTCAAAAACACATAATCAATCCACTCTGATTTCAGCAGCTTAGCATTCAGAAACCCTAGTTTATGTTAAATCTTTCTCTGCTGTTCTTGTTTCCTCTCTCAATCTCGATCTGGATTTGATAATCGCAGCAGATTCCTCCTCCTCTATTTCTGGTTCAATGATTGAAATGATTTTTAGAATTTCTCGATTCAAGGTGTAGTAACTAGGACTCAATAATCACACCCCACTCATGAGACACCCCAGTAGGTTCCCTATAACAAATGGTCACCCCTTAACCTCAGCTAGCTGCTTTTTATTTCTCTTCCACAAGAGTTGCTCTTTAACCTTGATTGGGTTCCCGAAAATATTCGCCTAGAAAATGACAGCTTTGCCCCTTTATGCTCCAAATGAACGCTCTCTTTCGCCTTCCTCCAACAACAGCCGCCTCTTACTTCTCAAATCTACTTCTTCTCTTCAATGAGAGTCATACTAAAGTTGTTGTGATTTTCAGACAGAATACGCATCACTAAATCCGACATACTTTTCAGACAGAGATGAAGAAATAAAAGCAATTATGAGAAGTAATCGCCTCCCAATAACATTTGCACCTTTTGCCTTATTTCTTCTTCTTTTGATCCAAATGATTCCAAAGTACCTAAATACTCAAAAACAAAACATAAGATACATAATTTACAAGAAAACTAGCAGAGAAAGCATAAACAATAGATAAATAATACGGTGTTTTAGACACCTATCATAAACCTCCATCATCTTTTCCTGCATCTGTTCATGACTTCAACTGAGTCATACCCATTATTCTTTTCATTCTAATCTCAATTCATCTCATGTATTTCCTCTATTCCACAATCGACCCTTTAATTCACTAAAACTATTTTCTTTCTTCTCTGAGTTATAATATCCACAGCAACTCGAACTTCATTCGAGTCTCTTCTCAGTTTGTTCAAATTCCACCGGATCCTAAAATCAACAGCTCCAACCGAACCCATCTTCACTGTTATTTTAATTAACACATCTATGAGCTTCTTCTTCTCGATTCCATTGACAGATCGAACCCATCTCTTATCTCTTGATTTCCCTGAGTTTAAATCCCTAAACTTGATTTCTGCCATTAAGAACTCAAACCCAATCCTTAATTTCTTTGATCAAATCAAACCCTAAATCACCTTCAACAGCACCACGATCTTCAATTCTTCATCTCTGACTCCATCCGAATCTCACCATCAACAAACCCTTCTTCCATTTAGATCTTGATTCAACAACAAACACCCACTTTCTCTGTTCTTGATTCACTGAAGCACAAACTCATTCTTCCCTCAATTCTCTGTGTTATTTTCTCGATCTAATCTCTCCCGAGAACAACAGCAATAGTGGCTGCTTTCTTTTTTTATTTCAGCTGCTAATGATTTGGGAAGGGAAATGTCTTTTTGACTTAGGGTTAGGATATAAAAGCTGGGTTTGGATCTGGGATGTATTATGGGCCACCCAAATGACATACCCAGTTAGCTAGATAGGCGCCATGAGTATCTAACAAGGTGTTATTAACACTTAAATGGGTTTCCCCTTAACCCTGGCTCAGTCCCAGATAGTGTCTGCCCATGAAATGACAATTTTGCCCTTTCTGCTCAAATTGGGCGATTTCTTCTTCTTTTCCTCCGTGCGACTCCAGAGTATCTATAAAACTCAAAACACGCGTAAAATACATATTTTACAAGAAAAATAGCAAAGAAATCATAAACTCTATAGATAGTAAATACGCTGTAATCTACACCTATCACATACGTAGTCAAAAGTTAAGTCTTTCATATGTCAGTATGCAAGTATTGTTAAAAGATTGAATGAACTTTTGACAAACAAAAGTTAAGCATATTATGTCTTTATGCAAATATTGATGAAAGATAGGATGAATTATTGTTTACAAAGATTAAAAGTATATTATATGTCATTGTGCAAATAGTGTAGGACCAGAATATCCCTACAACGATATTCTTGCGATATTAATAACACTTATGCGAGGACATCGCGAGTATTTCAACAACATCTGAAGAGTGTTGCAGAATTTCTTAAGGAATGACATAATGACTGATGAATGAAGAAACATGTAAAGAGCATGTGTTGACCCGCGACAGTTATAAAGTTAGCGAGAATGAAAATCATGGTTGTCACAATGATGATCGCAGTGTAAATCCGAGATAAAAAGAAGACTTAACTGTCATCCATTATGTAACTACCCTATAAATAGAGACCCATAATGTCCAGAAAAGGATGATGTATTTTTTATAGTTAAAAGAATCTTGAGGAGAGAGAAACTTCAAGAGAATAATTGTATTCTTGATTTCGTCCAATTCTGTATACATTTTTGAGGATTAAATGATAAAGTGTCGTTTTTAATCTTCAATTGTGAGTTGATTATAGCAAGATCTTAACAAGGGGGTAGTGTGGGATTTCCTGCAGCTACATTTTGGCGCCCGAAATAGGGACTGAATTAGCGAAATCATATAAAAAGTGAAGAAGAATATGAGAATTGTTCAAGATTAAGAAAATCATAAAACAAATCGGTGAGATATTTGAAGGAAGAATGGTCAAAATCAAAGAGGATTGTAGAAAATTGGAGTGTGGTATGGTAACAAGAACCATGATTGATAGATTTCATGAAAATATTAAGGGGAAGATACACAAACGGGATTTTGAAGGAAGGAAAATTATGACGGTGGAAAAAATATCATCATTGAAAGATTGGGAAAAGCAAGAGATCACATTTACAGCAACAGAAATACCAGAAGAAAATCTAAGTCATACATCTCCTTTGGTAATCACGGTATCCACTATACCAAGGATAAAGGAAGAATCAATAAAATTTGTAGAAGAATGGGATATGAATAGAACTTTGGTGGATGCAGGAAGTTCTGTGGATATAATATTTTATCATACTTTTAAGAAAATGGGATATAAGGATGAAGAAATGTCTTGTTCAACATATCATATTCATGGCTTTGGAAAATCTTTAACAAAACCTAAAGGCGAGATAGTGGTACGAATTCCACTATGAGAGATTAAAACACAAGTAATATTATGTGTGGTAGACGTGGAATCACCGTATAACATGATATTAGGAAGACCGTGGATACACGCAATCAAGGATGTAGCATCAACATTGCATCAATGCATCAAATTTCTTATACCTAGTGGAATTGGAGAAATTAGAGGAGACACAGATTTTGCGAAATTGTGTTACCAAATTGAAGTAAGAAATTGTGAAGAATGTCCAAAGCTGCGAAAGGCTCGCAGAAAATTGGCGAGAGAAACAAAGAAGGAAGAAGAATTTAAAGTTTACATGATAAGAGCAAAAGAAGGAAAATGAATACCCAGTGAAATCTCGCGAGAAGGAGATGAACTCGCGAGAGTTATGAAAACACCAACACCAATGGGAGAACCTGAAGCCGGTTATACTGCAGCAGAACCAACAAAGGAAGTAAATATTGGGAGTGAAGAAGAGCCTAAAATGCTGAAAATTGGGACTAGAATGGAGGAAGATGAGGAAGAAAGAACTATAAATCTCTTGCGAGAATATAAAGATATCTTCGCGTGGAGCATGGATGAGATGCCAGGGATAGATCTATCAAAAGCATGTCATAAATTAGAAATCAACAAAAATATAAGACCATTTAAGCAAAGAATAAGGAAAATTGCAACAACATACCATTCTCAAATAGAAGAAGAATTACAGAAAATGCTCGACGTATGAATTATAAGGCAAGCAAAATATCCAGAGTGGATTGCAAATATGGTGGTGGTCCCAAAGAAGAACAAGGGGATAAGAATTTGCATAAATTTTACTGATTTAAACAAAGCTTGTCCTAAAGATAGTTTTCCGTTACCATACATCCCACAAATGGTTGAATCAGCAGCGGGAAATGCAAGAATATCTTCGTTGGATGGATATAAAGGATATAATCAAATCCCTCAAGCTGAAGAAGATCAAGAACATACCGCATTTTTTGCTCCAAGAGGATTATATTGTTATACAAAGATGCCCTTTGGCTTACGAAATGCTGGTGCAACATATCAAATAATGGTGGAGAAGGTGTTTGCAAAGTGGATCCATAAAAGATTAGAAGTGTATGTAGATGATATGCTGATCAAAATCAAAGAAGCTGAGAATCATGTGCAAGATTTGAAAGAGATTTTTGATCAAATGCGATAATTTAATATTAAAGTGAATCCCGATAAGTGTACTTTTGGAGTAAATTCAGGAATATTTCTTGGGTATATTGTATCAAAAGAAGGAATACAAGTTGATCCAGAAAAAGTGCAAGCAATTCGAGATATGCCAACGCCTGCGACGGTAAAAGATGTGCAAAAGTAGAATGGACTCTTAGCTTCGCTAGGAAGATTTTCGCGATCTTCAGATAAATGTAAATATTTTTTCAATATACTCAAGAAGGGAACAAAATTCAAGTGGACAGATGAATGAGAAAAGGCTTTTTCAGGGAATAAAAGAACATTTAATGAGCATAACTATCTTACAGAAAGCTGAACCGAGATAAGAACTATTGATTTATCTCGCGACAACCACATACGCGCTAAGTGCAGTGTTGCTGCGAGTAGATGCGGGGGGTAGAGAAACCAATTTATTATATCAGTAAAACATTCAATTTTGCAGAGAGAAATTATTCAAAAATTGAGAAATTAATTCTAGCATTAGTGCATGCAACTTTTAAACTTCGTATATATTTTCAAGCACATAAGGTCAAGGTGTTAACAAAAGTGCCAATTGAGTCAGTAATGAAAAATTCAAAAAGATCAGGCAGAGTTGAGAGATGGAATGCACAAGTAGTACACTTTGATATCCAATATGAAATTCTATCCTCGCCAAAATCACAAGTCATCTCAGATTTCTTAGCTGAATTTCCTTTGGAAGATGATGAAGTTGTGGAAGAGATGATGGATGTAGAAGAGGAACATGGAGATCCAAGAGAGCTATTAACAGAACCCAACAGATGGGAGATATTAGTGGACGGATCATCGAATGGAGAAGGAAATGGAATTGGAGTTATTTTTATTTCACCAGAAGGAGAAAAAACGACTTTTCATTCAGATTGGAATTTTCATCCACTAATAATGAGACAGAATATGAGGTTGTGATTCATGCTTTAAAATTTGCGATAGAAATGAAGCTGGAAAATGCTAGAATCACTAGCGATTCACAATTGGTTATTCGCCAAATAAAAGGAGAATATACAACAAATGAACCATCTTTGAGAAAGTACAAAAGACTTGTTGAAGAATTGTCTGCGAGAATCCCAAAAATAAAATGGAGACACATATCAAGGAAAGATAATAAGCTCGCAAATGCTTTTGCTTTCATATCTAGCATGATGACAAACCCAGCCGCGATATGCATAAAAATTCAAACACTTTTATTACCATCGATAAATAAAGAAGAAGAAGAGACGGATGTGATGATGATAGAAGCTGGCGAGGAAGAATCAAAAATCAATAATACAGATTGGCGAGCAGATCTTCATGCTTACTTGGCGAGAGGAGAAATCCCAAGAAATCGATTAGAAGCACATAAATTAAAAAGTAGGGCAACAAATTATGAGCTAAGAGGTAGAGTATTATATCGCAGATCTTTTAGTGGACCATCGTTAAGATGTTTGACGAGGGCAGAAGGACAAAAGGTGTTAAAAATGTTGCATAGTGGTGATGCTGATAATCACAGTGGAGGAAGATCTTTGGCATATAGAACAAAAATGCAAGGCTATTATTGGCCATATATGCATGAAGATGCAAAGAAACTCTCAAGGCGTTGTGAAGATTGCCAGCGATTTGGAAAGAAGATACATGCACCAGGAGCACCATTATCATATTCAACAAGTGTATGGCCTTTTGGAAAATGGGGATTAGATATTGTGGGACCATTTGTACCTGGTTCTGGATAAAGAAGATATTTAATTGTCGCAATAGATTATTTCACAAAATGGGGAGAAGTAAAAGCAGTACAACATATCCGCGATAAAGATATTTTTACATTCATATTTGAGAATATAATTTGCAGATTTGGAATTCCAAAGACAGTTGGTGTCCGATAATGGAAAGCAGTTTGAAAGGGCAGAATATAGAATTGCTACTTAATGCATTTAAGATCAAATGTGGAAAATCTACTCCTTTATATCCACAAGCAAATGGTCAGGCTGAGGCAACTAATAAGACAATAGCAGACATCTTAAAAAAGAAGCTATAAGGATATCACAGGACATGGTGCGAGCAAGTGCATAATGCCATATGGTCTTATAATACAACTAGATGAGAAGCTACTGGAATGTCGCATTTTTGTTTGACATATGGGGTTGAAGCTGTGTTACCAACAAAAGTTGCTATTCCTACAACAAAAAGAGAGGTTTGGGAAAAAAATCTAAGTGTTGGAATGATTCTAAACAAATTGGATAAATTAGAAGAGAAAATAGAGAAGACTTTGCAACATATGGAAAATTATCAACGACGAATAGCTCGCGAATACAAAAAACATGTTAAATAACGAAAATTCCAACCAGGTGATTTAGTGCTGCGAGAAACACTGAGTTATCAGCGAGAAAATGGTGGAAAATTGGCGAGAAAATAGGATGGACCGTACATCATTAAAGAGATAGTTGGAACTGGGGCATACAAATTAATGGATCCTGAAGGGAGAAATGTTGGTCAAAGACTTGATAGATCATGGAATAGACTATATTTGAAAAGGTATTTTCAATGACAGCTTCTGCGAGGTAAGAGATACTGGTATATTGTATGATGAAATAGATAATAAATTCTTCTTTCTCTATTACAAAGCAAAGCAAGAGCTGCGATAATAATCGCAAGAAAGGCGAATAAAAATTCGCAGAGATTAAAAGAATGGGACGAACCTTTATGGCGTACACCTTAGTTCGCGAATACAATCTCGCAAGAGGCAAATATAAGACCTAAAGTATGTCATATAAGGGGGTATCTGCTAACATGATTCAGGGGTAAGGTTATACCTCTGCTGGATCCTGAGTCATGGAGAGGTTGGGGTTAAATAAAACCCATCCAAGATAGAGACCTTGTATTTACAGCTTTATAAGGTTATACCCTGGTTGGACGACCGAGGATCTCTTCTAAGAAGTGCAAAGTATGACCAAGGCGCCGAGGTACACGGTTGAGCCAAGGGTGCCCGGGGGGTACGAAACTACCCTGGATATTCTTGGTAAGTCTTGGGTATGATGCACTTGGCCAGAAGAAAACCCCACTTAGGGTGCAGTCTTGTAACTATAATCCATATAGGCATAAAGGACAAGAGGCTGCGAAAACAGCTGGTTGTTGGCAAATCTGGATGGGAGGAGCTAGTCTTGTATGGCCGATGTGCCCTCCTTGAAGGGGTAACCAAGGGGAAGATAAGGGAGGCACCCTCCATTAGGGAGCTGATAAGTGTCTTAAGACGGCAATGTCATGGGGCTTTATGATCGCAAGAACATTTAGGCCTGTCATATTGTCGCGTGACGTAAATTATACAGAGGCAACAAGACATAAGAGATATGTTTATATGAGATCAATGGGTTTTTACATGAAAATGTAAAGACGTCCTGTGATTTCATCACAAGATGGCAATGTCATGGGACTTTATTCTCGCTAGAGGATTTAGATCTGTCATATTGTTGCAGAAAATTCAAATAAAAATGGATAAGGCAAGATCAATGGATTTTTACATGCAAATGTAGAGATGTCCTGCGATTTTATCGAAAAAAGAAAAATTTGGCAAAATAAGACCTTTAACTAGGAAGGCAAAATAAGACCAACAGAATAATATTAAACATTAACTATTTTAAGAATGCAGGAAATGTTTGTTCATTGCAGGAGAATATATGAGAAGGCTGCTTTCTTCAGAATTTTTTAGAATATCGCAAGAATTCATTACATCGCAGATATATTCCTACTTTCGCAAGAGGTATAGTCACAGAGTTCGCAAAAAGAAGATGCAAGAAATAATTCAACATCTCAAGAAAGTTAATGAAGGGCAAGTAGGGGAATGAATAAATAAGATCTCATTATCTTCTTTAAGAATATTCAAAGTAAACAAAATTAAAAGTTGAATTCTAAAAGTTGAAAAAGTTACATTGCTGGCAAGAAATAAAAAGGAAAAGAAAGCAAGAATGAAATTCAAACTTCAGCGATGGTCTCGCCAGACTCGGGATTTTTACCATTATTGTCAGCATCACCAACATTTTTCTCATTACGAGTTTCTCCTTCTCTGGGAGAACTTTTTTCTTCTTCTTCTGGTTTATCTTGAGAAATATCTTCTTCAAAATCTTCTTCAACGGGTACATATTCTAAATCCTTGTCCATGGGAAGAGGGATTTCATCATCATCAACTTTTAGAGGAAGAAAAGATACAGGAGGGTAAGAATGGGATATCAGAATATCGTTCACAAGAACTTCAGCACTAAGGTGAACCTTGCGAAGGAAACCTCTGTAACGATTTCTAATCTCTATATTTTTGAAGTACTCGAGATAATCAAGTCTTCTCTCTGCCTTGTCGCGAGCTTCTATAAAATTGGAAGTGAGAATCCTGTTTTCTTTGCGAACTTTATCCAACTTATCAGTAAGATCAGTGATGGTAGAATGAAGACTTCTTTCAGATTCTGCGAGCAACAAAAATGATTAAATATTATTTAGACAAAGATCTTGCAAGAAACGTAACATAAAATTTGACAAAAAGATCAACAAATGAGGCAGTCAATTGACTACCTTCTTTTTGAGAGGTTAAGTTTTTGATTAATGTAAAGAAACAGTTCTCCCATTGGTTCATAGCGTCATCAAATTTATCGCCAACCATACCCTTCAGACGAGATTTCATGTTTTCTTCTTTGGTGCGTAGATACGAATTTTCCTTTTCTAATAAAGAATGAGATTTCTTTAATTGGGAGTATTGGTCTTGAAGCTTGCTGGCCTTTAAACTAAGAGTTAATCTACCCTTAATAAGTTTATCCTTCTCCACGGCAGATGATTCAGTAACTTCCTTGAGTTCATCTTTAAGGGAACAAAGAGATCGCTCTTGATTATTACATATTCTTTGTAGATTACTCAATTGCTGCGAAGAAATCGCCATCAAGTTTGAAAATCTATGTTTCTCTTGGGATAAAGTTCTATTTTCATATGATAAAGATTCTACCGCCAAGTTAGACTTGATTAACAAATATGAGAGACGAGTAACCTCGTTACTTAATAAATTTTGACTTTGCGATAGTTGATTATTCTCATTAGTAAGATTATCTATTTGATCGATCGAATATGTGTAGAGATTATCTAATCTATTATACTGGTCCATCCAAGAATCTCTTTCAACACAAGCTTCTTCAGCGATAGATTCAAATTTAAGTCTTTCCATGAAACGAGTCTGATTTGAAACTAATATATGAACCAAGAATTTAAGAAGGAGGCTTGATTACAAAGGATATGAAAGCAAAACAGAAAAACAAAAGGGTAGAGGCAAGAAAATTGTACCTTTCAGCTCGACATTTTTTCTGCGAAGATTCTCGCAGTTAAGTGAAGAGTTGCGAAGCATATGGTTTAGAGTATCACATTCAGAAGTTTTGACTTGAAGGCTATTTCTTAGAGCTTAAACTTTATTTTCTAAAGATGCTCGCGAAGCAGTACTATCAGAGCCAAAATATTTGAGTAAAGTCTCGCAAACTTCATATTGGAGAGAGTCAGTAGAAGATTTTCTAGCATCGTCTAAAATGTTAGATAAATTTTTAAAAGCAACATCAACTACTGCTAAGGTTTCATTTGATGAAGGAAGAGATGCAGAGGGTGAAGTAATAATGAGGACAAGTTGACGATATGATTCATTTGCGATGGTTGTATTATCAGAAGGAGGAGTATTTGGAAAAACAACAGCTGAAGGCAATAAAGGGCTAGAAGGAGTTTCAGTCACAGCAATTTCAGTAGCTTGATTTGTCAAAGAATCAAAAGAAATAGAGGTATTGGCAGCGATATTCTCGCAGATAAAAGAAAGAGGATCCGATCGCGAAGGTGTGGGAATAATTCTCGCAGATGTTAATGTGGGAATAATGATATCAGCATCAAGAGTTTTAAATTGATGAGGTCCTTTGGGAGGATTAGCGATGTTCTCGATATTCTGCGAATAATAACTTATATAAGAAACAGAGGCAACAATATTTTTATTAATAAATAGGATGTGTTTCTTACCACCTTATCATTCGCAGAACTCTTCTTCTTATCAGTTGGCCTTTTGCGAGCATTGGGGTTTTGAATTGAGGATTGGGTGTTAGGGATAGTTCCACTGAAGAGAAAACATAATATGGGAGTTATGAAGGATCAAATAGAGAATATCGAAGAATATAAGTAAAAATTGACTTAAATAAATATTATAATCAAAAAACATACCTTGATGACTCCATTAGAACAGTAGCATGAGAATATGAAGAAGAAGAAAAGTTGCAGACGGAAGACAAAATAAACAGATGAAGAAGATAGAGAAATAAAAGAAGAAAATTAGTTTTTAAGTCTAACTCTACCTTTTATAGGCAAAAGGGAATGACATGTTGAGTAGATACGTGTCAGTAAAAAGATGAATTTATAACACATGTAGGCGGTTAAGCTAAATTAACGGAGTCTTGTCGAGAAGAAAATATGGAAAGAAAAGAAGTTGCGAGCGCTATGAAGAGTCCGGAATTCTCATGATCTTCTCTTCTTCGCAGAAAAGACATGAGAAGAGGCAAGATGTAGGACCAGAATATCGCTACAACGATATTCTTGCGATATTAATAACACTTCTGCGAGGACATCGCGAGTATTTCAACAACATCTGACGAGTGTTGCAGAATTGCTTAAGGAATGACATAATGACTGATGAATGAAGAAACATGTAAAGAGCATGTGTTGACCTGCGATAGTTATAAAGTTAGCGAGAAGGAAAATCATGGTTGTCACGATGATGATCGCAGTGTAAATCCGAGATAAAAGGAAGACTTAGCCGTCATCCATTATGTAACTACCCTATAAATAGAGACCCAATATGTCTAGAAAAGGATGATGTATTTTTTAGAGTTGAAAGAATCTTGAGGAGAGAGAAACTTCAAGAGAATAATTGTATTCTTGATTTTGTCCAATTCTGTATACATTTTTGAGGATTAAATGATAAAGTGTCATTTTTAATTTTCAATTGTGAGTTGATTATAGCAAGATATTAACAAGGGGGTAGTGTGGGATTTCCTGCAACTACAAATAGATTGAATATTTTTTTATTCCGCGGTATTGATCTTCCTTGATCCATATTTTTATGTAAATACTATGCGGCTCCGTAAGTTTTCTTATGTGAGCATTTCCGATTAAATTAATCATGGGTTCTCTTGTGGTTAATTTAATTGAGATTTTTGGATACAAATTCATATTTTTATGTGATTTTTTAATGCCCAAAGATATCCTTGTTTTCTTGTGAAAGTAAGGTCGCTCTTGTTGTTCTTTCGGGAATGACATTTTATGGGGGAGAGTTCTTAATTGAACTTGTGCTTAATTGCCAAATCTTTGTGGGGAGTGCGGCTGTGGAATATTATAGGCATTATCTTGTATATTTATAAACTCCTTGATGAATGCATTTAGTTTCGTCTATATAATTGCATAAAAAAAAAGTTGACATGTGCTTTTCTTTTGGTCATGAAGTATCTTTATGGAAAATTCATTAGGATCCCACTAATTTTCGTACCTTTGCCAATTTTATTGATAAAAATGGGGAGAATTAATGTGTAGTTCACACTACAAATACAAATTCTTTTCGGATCATTATGTAAAAAGGAGTGATTTTCATGCGAGATGGAGTATTTACTAAGGGGGAGTAATACATATCACCATAGTATTATTGTCTAAGTTGTGATACAATTGAACTTTGATGTTGTGTAATAATATTATGATACTATATAACAATGATTGAGAGCTATTGTTTTCTCATTGTTATAGCTACGGATCTTCAACAAAAATGATGCGGAGTTGAACACATTTGGAATCATTAGAGTACTTGGAAGTTACGAAGATTTCGAGTTGTAATGATCCTCAAGCTCGTCAACGCTATTAGACTAGTCAAGAGACGTGTTAACCGATAATAACTCGATTAGTTTAACTCAAACGTTAATTATTATAAATTAATCTAACAACGATTTAGATACGAAACCATTACCACTCGATAGATCTCGAAAAGTTATGCGAAATGGACTACTCGAACGTGTGAACCAGATATTGGACGAAGAATAAAACATCAAGACAATATGAAGGGTAAAATCATCATTTCTGGAAAATGTTTTTGATATAACAAGGACACGTTGTGGCTTTCCCCTTATCAGATTCTAGGGTTCCTTTAACGACCCTGGTCAGCCTTATCTACACCTAACCGAGAAGATTATTCTTCTTTCTTATTTTTCTTCTTCTTATTTTTATCTTCTTCTTCTCGTTTTTTTTTTCATTCCCCTGTCATTCACGGCTACTGATTCTGAGAGAAGTGTGAGAATCGATTTGGAAGGGTTAATTTATGAAGGTGATACAAATCGAGTAACAACTATTACTGGTGGAGTTGGTTAGAATATATGATTCAGAGTGGATGAAAAAGTGAATCAGAGAATCGAAATTAGGGTTCTTATATTCAGTTTTAATTTGAAGATTGGAAGATGAAATCGATATCTTAGGAAGGAGATTTGAGATGGGTTTTGTTGATATGAAGATTTAGGTTGCTGTTTTGGGTTTGAATTAAGAGTTAGGGTTTCTGAGAAATCAATTGAAGTTCGAATAGGTGATGATTAAGAGTAGAATTGAAGGTTGGGTTTGCATTAATTGAAGACATGGATTGAGATTTTGATGTCAGGTGAAGTAGGAGCTCATGCAACCGTAATTGGAATTAGGGTTTTGTCTTGTATTTGAGATTAAGAAGTTAATTAGGGATTTAAGGTTTGATTGAACTGTAAATCGAAGAAGTTAACAGAATTATTGGATAGGTTTAGTCGATTTGAGAACTTGAATTAATGGTTGATCATATTCAAGAGTTTGTGGATGATTTAGGGTCTCCACAGTTGATGTTCTTGGAATTGTTCAAAGGAGGTAGGAAGGAGCAATATCAGTTATGATCCTCAAATGAAGAGCTATGGTTCATGGATTGAAATTACAAGTGAATTGATTCAATTGTTTGGAGTCAAAGCAAAGAAGAATTGATTCAATTATTTGGTGATATCAAATTGAGGTAATTGTTTTCTCAATAAACCTAGTTAAGAATTGATTCAATTTTAATTGTTGAATTTATGAGTTGTTAATTGATTTAAGATTTAAGATAGAAGTATGTGTATAGAACTGGAGGAGGAATTGTTATAGTGAACTGATGATTGAAGCAGTGAAGAACTGAAGATAGTGGATATATAATTGAGTTATAGTTGTAGCTTGTTGAATTGGTAGTGCTTGATGTGGTTTGGATGTATGTTAAGTTTCAGGGAAGTGGTACTGCCATGGTGATTCACAGTTGGTGTTGAAATGAGAAGTGGATTAGAGTCACAGCGGGTTAAGACTGAGATTTGGTTGTGAATGAGTTAGGAAAATGTAAGAGTTTGATTGCTAATAGTTGTGGTGATGTTTTGTTAGATTGTGAAGAATGGAAAAGCTGATAATAATGAGTTTGTTGATAGATGGTGAGGATATAGAAAGTTAATATCATGTATGAAGTTACAGTTCGAAGGATTGGTGATGTGGTCTTCGTATTTGAAGTTGATTGTATTGCTGTTGTGGTAAAGGCCTTAGTGAAAGCCTGCAACTGCAGACCAAGGTAAACTGTAATTGTGTTTGTAGTTAGAATTATGAAGTAATAAAATGATTGTATTGTAGAAGTGAAGGTTAGATGAACTTTGGAGTTGAACCTGTGCAGTGAGAGACTTGCAGTTACTGCCTAAAGGTAAGCTGAAGTTGAAATTGAAATTGTGTTATGAAGTTTACATAAGTTGAATGGAATGTAAAGTGATTGTATGAACTTCTATTCTTGAGTTTAGTCCATTAATCATCCCAGTCAGTTTAGATGACTAACCTGAATGTTATGGTATGACTGAGTTATATATGTAGACTCGGTTTTGACTAGCCTGACTCAGTTTGGTAACTGAGTCGACCCATTGACTTGACCTTTGACCCTGGACTTTGACTTGATGTGGACCGTTAATTGACTTCTTTGACCGTTGTTGTCCGTTAGTTGATACTGTTGGACCGGGATTTAGATTAATGGGCCGGTTTAGTGGACTTGGGCTTGGAACCTTTAAATAGAATTGTATGATTCTTGTGTGAGCCTTTTTGGCTAGTTTCTTAGAGTTCTTGTGTGATTAACAGTTCGTTATTAACAACGTTCGATTCAAAGGATGAACTAGTGGATCGTGGATCTCGAGGTAGGCGTGGCCTGTTATCAAAAGGTGTGGGAATGCATTTGACTCTTTTGTAATCATTATTGTTGCTTTTATAAAAGTTATGCTTAAGAAACTCATGCATTGTCTGTCCATGCATTCCATGCTTTGTTTAAAATGCATTATGATAATTCTGTTGATTCTGTGAATCTTTCCACGATTTGGAAAGGACTTGTATTGTTTGTTGTCAATATGAATTGTTATGGGAAATGAGAATTTCCACTTGTGGTATATAGGATACGCTCCTTCAAATTTATACCTACTTTAATTCAGATTTTATTGTTTAGAGTTGGTCACCATGGTCTTGGTGGCATCCATAGCTAAATAGGTGTGAATTGCCGGTTAGGAATTCACAACCATATTAGTACATTGTTTGACGAATGAGTTTGTTCCATATACATGTATGATTATTTCAGTGACTTAGTCACTGTTTAATGTTTCGGAAAAACATGTATTGTTTTCCAACTCTTGCCTTTGATTACTTAGAAGTTAAATGTTAATTATCCCCACTTCAGTTTCTGTGACAGATCAGAATTGCGCAGCGAAAGCTTCAAGGGTTGAGTTCGCTAGTTAATTAATTTCTGTTAAATTTATTATGTTGCTTATTGTATTTGTAAACCAAATGAATATTATATATGTATCATTTGAGAGAAGATCGTGTATATATATTTCTGAGTGGGGTTAGCTTTGGGTTAAGTTCTGTATCGCATTTCTTAATTGAATGCTTAAGTGTATGTTTTAGATTTTAGTGCCTATATATTTAGTTAATCTCTTGGATTATTCAGCTGTTAGCTTAGGGGGCGCTACACGAGTAATGTTGAAGAACCAAGAAGATCAAGCATTTGGATGAGAAGCTACAAAGTTTATTTATTTTTTATTCCATATGTATTGATAGTTCTGTCACTAAAATTGACAAAGGGGGAGATTTTTAGTGCATTGCTCGGTCGAACTCGCAAGATTTTCTATCTCAAGCTTGTTTGTCAAGTTTAGTCGCCAAAACTATAAGTCTTGGTTTCTAGTATACTTATAGCTAAGTCTCAGACTAGGATAGTAAGTGTAGTTGATCTCTAGACTCCACGGCGTTCATCGAATGAAGACGAAGAACTATTCAAGGGAACTTGTGGAACTTCATCAACAAAAGGTATGTGAAGACTTGAACTTATCTATCATTCAAAAGTCTATCTATTCTATATCATACTTTGAGACAAAAATCGTATTGTTATATAGATTTCAATTATACACATTTGCTATTTCGATCCGAGTTTATCTCGCTTATCTATTTCTCGAAATATGTGTTGGTAACCTTTCGCTTTAGCCAATTTCATCTTTACTCGTGACAAAAGTCATGTTGATTATTTCATTAACTTGAAAATCGCTTTGATGAAAATAGTTTGTGGATAACAACTATTATAACATCCTATAAGAAAGTTTCAATGATTGAAATGAGAGTTTAGATCAGGTAACCATGTTTGGATATAAACATAGTGTGTTCTCACATTTGTGTGAAAGTCCAAAACCGGGAACCCAAAGTATGCGTACCCATACGCGTATTGGCGGTTGTTGGAAATCCGGGTAAGTATGCGTACCCGTATGCATACTGGAGGAAAGTTCACGTCCGTGAATTTATGCTGGAGTTTAGAAGTGAAAAATAAACTCAATCTGGTTATTTAAGTACGCGTACCCGGTTGCATACTTAAGTAGGTTGCTTTCTAAAATTGGTTTGTTCATGAACTAAAACATTTATAAAGTAAGGAATGTAATCTCTGCAAACCGCGGCTATAATGTTCATGAATTGATTTGAGTGAATCAAAATCGATTTTTCTTCGATTGTGTCTTGTATACTTCTATGAGATCTAAGCAATTGAACAAATCTCTAAATAGTTCATTTGAGTCATTTGAACTAGTTATGGTGAAGATGAATAAAGTTGATATGAAAGTGCTCATATGGATAAGCATTGGTTAACTATTGTTAAACTGACTAGGTGTACACGTTTAGGTACGGTTACCCAAACCTAAATGAAGTTACATTTCATTTGTGTATAACAAGCTAAGTTCGATCTAACAGTTGATAGATATTAGCTTGAATCTAATCAGGTTTTCATGTAACGGTGAATATTGAATGTTTTGTTACCCAGGTAACTTAGATTGCAAACCCTGATTGGAAATCTATATAAAGGAGAACTCTAGCAACTGGTGAAAAAGCGTGGGTCTAACAACCTCACCCAATATTTCGCTTAGCAATCTGTATGGACTAACTCCAATATAATTTTAAGGGAATCAACTAGACAGTCAGACTCAATCTTAATAAAAGGTATATCAAAGAGTTATATCTCAATTTCTCGATTCAATCCTTACTCAAACAAGTAAAAATATACGAGCCAGAATGAATACAAGAGAAATTACTTGAACTGTACCAAAAACCAATGTTCAAGGATCTATCAATTTCAATCAACAACCAAAGGTTGGATTTACCAATTGATCGATTCAACGCACAACAGGTGATATTTCAATTATATAACAAAATATGATGCGGAAAAGAAATAACACATATAACGGAAATTTTGTTAACGAGGAAACCCCAAATGCAGAAAACCCCGGGACCTAGTCCAGATTGAACACATAATATATTAAGCCTCTACAGACACTAGCCTACTACAAACTAAATTCGATCTGGACTGCAGCTGAACCCCAATCAATCTCATACTAATCCAAGGTACAGTTACACGCCTTACATCTCTGATCCCAGCAGGATACTACGCACTTGATTCCCTTAGCTAATCTCACCCATAACTAAGAGTTGCTATAACCCAAAGTGAACAGGAACCAATCGATAACCCAGACTTATATAATCGAAAAACAACCTAGAATTATCAATCACCTCACAATAATATTAATCGACTAGCGAAACAAGATATTGTGGAATCACAATCGATAAGACGAAGATGTTTGTGACTATTTTTTTATCTTTCCTATCGAAGAAATTAATCTCAATCCAATCATACGATTCTACTCAAATATGATAGAAACAACAAGATCAGATCACGCAACTATAGAGAAAATAATTGGGGTTGTCTTCACAATCCCAATGAAGTATTTAAGTCGTTAACCTATAGGGTCTCGATAGAAACCTAAGGTTAAAGGAGAATTGACTCTAACTTATACAACTAGTATCACACAGGAGGCGTGGGGATTAGGTTTCCCAGTTACTTGAGTTCTCCTTTATTTAGTGTCCCAATTAGGGTTTGGAATCTAAGTTACCTTGGTAACAAAGCATTTAATATTCACCGTTAGATGAAAACCTGATTTGGTTCAAGCTAATATCTTTCAACCGTTAGATCGAATCTTAGCTTGTTATACACAAATGAAATATACTTCATTTAGGTTTGAGTAACCATACCTAAACATGTACACCTAGTTGGTTAAACAATGGTTAACCAATGGTTAGCCATATGAGAACTTTCATATCAACCTTATTCATCTTCACCATAACTAGTTCAAATGACTCAAAAGAACTAGTTAGAGAATTGTTCAATTGCTTAGATCTCATAGAAGTATATAAGTCACAATCAAAGAAAACAAAAAATCTCACTCGAATCGATTCATGAAAATTATAGCCACGGTTTGCAAAGATTGCATTCCTTAATATATATAAATAAGTGTTTAGTTCATGAATAAGCCATTTTTAGAAAATAACCCACTCAAGTACGCATACTGGTACGCATACTTAAGTACCCGGATTGAGCTTGTTTTTAGTTCACAAACTCCAGCAGAAATTCACGGGATGTGAACTTCCGGCAGTACGGTACGGGTACGTGGACTTAGATCCGGACATCCTAAACCAGTAAAGTACGCATACTTTGGTTCAAGGATTTTGGACTTACACAAGTATGAGTTCACATACAATGTTTATATCCATTCAAGGTTATATATTCTAAACTCTCATTTCAATCATTGAAACATTCTTAGGGGATGTTATATAGCGGTTATTCACACAGTACTTTTCATCAAAGCAATTTTCAAGAGATTAAAACAACCAACATGACTTTCGTCATGAGTAAATATGAACTTGGCCAAAGTGAAAGCTTACCAACACATATTTCGAGAAATAGATAAGCGAGATAAAATCAGCTCGAAATAGAAAATGTGTTTAATCGAAGTCTATGTAGCAATACGACTTTTGTCTCAAGATAGGAGATAGAATAGATAGACTTTTAAGTGATAGATAAGTTTAGGTCTCCACATACCTTTTTGTCGATTAAGATCCACTAGTTCCTTGAGTAGTTCTTCATCTTTGCATGATGAACGGATTGGAGTCTAGAGCTCAACTACACTTATTATCCTAGTCCGAGACTTAGCTATAAGTAGACTAGAAATCAAGACTTATAGTTTTGGCAACTAAACTTTACAAACAAGATTGAGATAGAAAACCTTGCGAGTTCGACCGAGCAGTTCTCTAACAATCTCCCCCTTTGTCAATTTTAGTGACAAAACTATCAATACATATGGAATACAAAATAAATAAACTTTGCAGCTTCTCATCCACATGTATGATCTCCTTGGTTCTTCAACATTACTCGAAATCTTCGTCACTTCCAAGTACTCCAATGATTCCAAATATAATTCAAATCAGCATCACCATTGTTGAAGATCCGTAGCCACAACAATGAGAAAAAAAAACCTCTCAATCATTGTAACACAGTGTCATAATATTATTACACAGCATCAAAGTTCAATTATATCACAACTTCGACAACAATACTATGGTGATATGTATCACTCCCCCTTAGTCAATACTTCATCTCACAATCACCCCCCCTTACATAATGATCCGAAAACCATATGTATTTGTAGTGTGAACTACACATTAATTCTCCCCCTTTTTGTCAATAAAATTGGCAAAGTTACGAAAACTAGTGGGATCCTAATGAAATTTCTATGGAGGTACTTCATGACCAAAAGAAAGTACATATCAAGTTTTTAAGATGCAATCATATAGTCGAAACTAAATGCATTCATCAAGGAGTTTATAAAGATACAAGATAACCCCTATAATATTCCACAGTCGCACTCCCCACAAAGATTTGGCAATTAAGCACAAGTTCAATTAAGAACTCTCCCCCATAAAGTGTCATTCTCGAAAGAACAACAAGATCGACCTTACATAAAAATAAGGATTTCTCTGGGCATTAACAAATCACATAAAAATATAAATTTGTATCCAAAAATATCAACTAAATTAACCACAAGAGAACCGATGATTAATTTAATCGGAAATAATCACATAAGAAAACTTACGGAGCTGCACAATATATACATAAAAATATGGATCAGGGAAGATCAATACTACAGAATAAACAAAGATTCATTCTATTCTTCATCACCATTTGCACAATGACATATAATAGACTTAATCTTTGTAAACAAAAGCTCATCCTATCTTCCATTAATATTTGCATAATGACATGATAGGCTTGTCTTTTGTTTGTCAAAAGTTTATTCAATCTGTTATGAATACTTGAATATCGACATATGAAGGACTTAACTTTTGACCACGTATGGGACAATCATAGTTCACAAGTTGCAATATATAAAACCATGAAGCTTAATACTGCAAAATCATCTTCAAAACAACCTTTAGAATTTAAATAAATAAATCTAAAAACATTGAAGATGAAAAACGTTGGACATAGCTATGTGTAATCATAATAATGGCTATTCCAAACTCTAGTTATCCTTCTTAAAGCACAAGAATAAATTCTCATAAGAATTTTCCAAGACATTGAGACCTCTGAAAAATTCTTTATCGTCCCTGAACTCATTGTCATCAACAACCATTGGAACATATGGTTCGTGAATATAGAAGTCAATTCCAACAAACGTTCTAGGCTGATGATGTCGAACCAGGGCCTTTGAATTTTAAGAGTTCTTATAACAAAAGCCTTTATTTGTTGAATCTCCTTCCTTGTTTCCTTCAACTATTCAAGAACATCAGAAAACTTCTGAGAATCTGAAGGAACAACTCTTGGCTTCCTCACATTCCTTCTTTTTCTTTTCAAAATTGGAGGTAACAAAGATTTTTCTTTTTCCTTCATGATTGATGGCTTAACAATCATATTAAAATATTTTGCATCAGAAGACATGATGCTTGGAGTATCCATATGAGTACGTGTTTATGAGGGGAATTCACAATTTAAACTCAACAAGTAGTCTTAAGATAAAAAGAGTTTCAGAGAAGAAAAAAGAACATAGGGTTACGAAACCTTTAAACACAGATTCGTGCATGCACAACTCACAACCCTAGGAAGGGTAGAATTGTTAAGAATAACCTTCTTTTATTAATTGACCAGGGAAGTCCTTTACAATATCAATTAGATGAGGAAGAATTTCAAAATTACAAAAACACAGCAATTCTAAGAAAAAGAAAGATAAGACAAAAAAAAAATCTTTTCCTAAAGCCCTAGGTGTGCACAATCTTGTCTCTTTTGATCGGGCACATGAGACAAGATGCACCAAGCAACACAATCAAGTTGTGCTGCGGTGAACAAAAATCTTTCCACCATGACTGTAGTACCATAATATCGCCACAACGATATTCTCGCGATAGAAACGACACTTCTGCGAGAAGCCCAAACATTTCTACAAATATTAACAACATTTTGACGAGAATGTCGCAAGATTCTTCAACAACATTTGGCGAGCGTCACAAAAGAGTGATATAATGAATGGTCAACGACTGAAGATATATGAGAAGAATAAGTTTGCTTCACGACGATTACAAAGCTGGCGATGGTGAAGACTAAAGTTATGGCGATGAGATCGCAGAATAGATCCTAATTAAGGGGAAATCTTAGTTGTCTTCCACTATGTATTTTCCTATATAAAGGGTTCGAGTAAATACATAGGGGGATGATGTACTTTTGAGAGCTGAGAGAATTTTGAGGTGAGAGAAACTTCAGAAAGAAAGTTGTACTTCTGAGTTTTAATATCTCTTGTAAATCTTCCTGAAAGTGAATTAATAAAAGTGTTGTTGTTTATTCACAATTATGACTTAGTTTTCATAGATTCTTGACAATGGTGTAGTGTAGGAAATCCTGCAACTACATTTTGGCGCCCGAAACAGGGGAGAATTAACAAAAATAGAAGAAAAAGCGAAGAAGAAGATAAAAATTGTTCAAAATTAGGGAAATTATAAAGTGAATCGGTGAAAAAATTGAAGGAAGAATGATCAGAATCAAAAAGGTTTGTAGAAAATTGAAAGGTGATGTAATAACCAAAGAAATGATTGATAAATTTCATGAAAATATCAAAGGAAAGATACATAAATGGGATTTTGAAGGAAGGAAGATTATGACAGTAGAGAAGATATCATCATTGAAAGATTGGGAAAAACAAGAAATCACATTTACAGCAGCAGAAATACCAGAAGAAGATTCAAGTCATACATGTCCATTGGTGGTCACAATGACCACTATACCAATGAGAAAGGATAAATTGATAAAATCTGATAAAGAATGGGCTGTGAATAGAATTTAGTAGACACAGGAAGTTCTGTAGACATGATATTTTATCATACCTTCAAGAAGATGGGATATAAGGATGAAGAAATGTCTCATTCAACGTATTATGTTCATGGCTTTGGAAAGTCTATAACAAAACCTAAAGGCGAGATAATGGTACGGATTCCACTAGGAGAAATTGAAACACAAATATCATTATGTGTGGTAGATGTGGAATCGCCATACAATATGATACTGGGAAGACCGTGGATACATGCAATCAAGGCTGTGGCGTCAACATTACATCAATGTATTAAATTTCCTATGCCTAGTGGAATTGGAGAAATTAGAGGAGATGTGAATTTCGCGATATTGTGCTACCAAATTGAAGTACGAAATTGTGAAGAACGTCCAAAGCTACGAAAGGCTCGCAGAAAACTGGCAAGAGAATTGAAGAAGGAAGAAGAATTTAAAGTTTACATGATAAGAGCAAAAGAAGGAAAAGGAGTGCCCAGTGAAATTTCGCGAGAAGGAGATGAATTCACGAGAGTTATGAAAACGCCAACACCAATGACAGAACCTGAAGCCAGCTATACTGCTACTGAACCAACAAAAGAAATAAATATTGGAAGTAAAAAAGAACCTAAAATGCTGAAAATTGGGACTAGAATGGAGGCAGATGAGGAAGAAAGAACTATAAATCTTTTGCGAGAATATGCTGATATCTTCGCGTGGAACATGGATGAGATGCTAGGGATAGACCCGTCAATAGCATGTCATAAATTAGAAATCAACAAAAACGTAAGACCATTTAAGCAAAGAATAAGGAAGATCGCAACAACATATCATTCTCAAATAGAAGAAGAATTACAGAAGATGCTCGACGCATGAATTATAAGACAAGCAAAATATCTAGAATGGATTGCAAACATGGTGGTGGTCCCAAAGAAGAACAAAGGGATAAGAATTTGCATAGATTTTACGGATTTAAACAAGGCATGTCCAAAATATAGTTTTCCGTTGCCAGATATTCCACAAATGGTTGAATCAGCAGCTAGAGAAACGCAAGAATATCATCATTGGATGGGTATAAAGGATATAATCAAATCCCTCATTTGAAGAAGATCAAGAACATACTGCATTTTTTGCTCCAAGAGGATTATATTGTTATACAAAGATGCCATTTGGCTTACGAAATGCTGGTGCAACGTATCAAAGAATGGTGGAAAAGGTGTTTGCAAAGTGGATCCACAAAACATTAGAAGTGTATGTAGATGATATGCTGATCAAAAGCAAAGAATCTGAGAATCATGTACAAGATTTGAGAGAGATTTTCGATCAAATGCGGCAATTCAATATTAAAGTGAATCCTGATAAGTGTACCTTTGGAGTAACTTCAGGGAAGTTTTTGGGGTATATTGTGTCGAAAGAGGGAATACAAGTTGATCCAGAAAAGGTACAAGAAATTCGCGATATGCCAACTCCTGCGACGGTAAAAGATGTGCAAAAACTAAATGGACTCTTAGCCTCGCTAGGAAGGTTCATTTCGCGATCTTCAGACAAGTGTAAACATTTTTTCGATATACTCAAGAAGGGAACAAAATTCAAGTGGACAGATGAATGCGAAAAATATTTTCAAGGAATAAAAGAACATTTGGCGAGTATATTTATATTACAGAAAGCTGAACCGGGAGAAGAATTATTGATTTATCTCGCAACAACTCCATATGCGCTAAGTGTTGTGTTATTGCGAGTAGACGCAGGAGTAGAAAAACCAATTTATTATATCAGCAAAACATTTAATTCAGCAGAGAGAAATTATTCAAAGATTGAGAAACTAATTCTAGCGTTGGTGCACGCAACTTTTAAGCTTCGAATTTGCTTCCAAGCGCATAAGGTCAAAGTGTTAACGAGAGTTCCAATCGAATCGGTGATGAAGAATTCAAAAATATCAGGAAGAGTTGAGAGATGGAATGCGCAAGTAGGGAACTTTAATATTCAATACGAAATTCTATCTTCGCCAAAATCACAAGTTATCGCAGATTTCTTAGCTGAATTTCCTTTAGAAGATGACGAAGCTGTAGAAGAGATGATGGATATAGAAGAAGAACATGGAGACCCAAAAAATCTATTAACGGAACCTGACAGATGGGAAATACTAGTGGATGGATCGTCAAATGGAGAAGGAAATGGGATTGGAGTTGTTTTCATTTCACCAGAAGGAGAAAAAACATCTTTCTCATTTAGATTGGAATTTGCATCCACTAATAATGAGACAGAATATGAAGATGTAATCCATGCATTGAAGTTTGCGATAGAAATGAAATTGGAAAATGCTAGAATCACCAGCGATTCACAATTGGTTATTCGCCAGATAAAGGGAGAGTATACCACAAATGAACCATCTTTGAAGAAGTACAAAAAACTTGTTGAAGAATTGTCTGCGAGAATTCCAAAAATAAAATGGAGACACATATCAAGGAAAGATAATAGGCTTGCAGATGCTTTTGCTTTCATATCAAGTATGATGACGAACCCACTTGCGAGATGCATAAAAATTCAAACACTTTTGCAACCAACGATAAACAAAGAAGAAGAAGAGGTAGATGTAATGATGGTAGAATCTGTCGAGGAAGAAATAGGGAGTAATGCTACAGATTGGCGAGAAGGTCTTCATGCTTATTTGGCGAGAGGAGAAATCCCCAGAAATCGATTAGAAGCACATAAATTAAAAAGTAGAGCAACCAATTATGAACTAAGAGATGGGGTATTATATCATAGATCATTTAGTGGACCATCGCTAAGATGTTTGACGAGAGAAGAAGGACAAAAGGTGTTTAAAATGTTGCATAGTGGTGATGCTGGTAATAACAGCGGGGGTAGATCTTTGGCATATAAAACAAAGATGCAGGGTTATTATTGGCCATATATGCATGAGGATGCAAAGAAACTTTCAAGGAGTTGTGAAGATTGTCATCGATTTGGGAAGAAGATACACGCACCAGGAGCACCATTATCATCTTCGTCAAGCGTATGGCCTATTGGAAAATGGGGATTGGATATTGTGGGACCATTTGTGCCTGATTCTGGACAAAGAAGATATTTAATTGTTGCTACAGATTATTTCACAAAATGGGGAGAAGTTAAGGCAGTACAACACATCCGTGATAAAGACATTTTTACGAGGTAAGAAATACAAATGTAAGATGAAACAATTAAAAATTTCTTCTTTCAATATCAAAATTTATGCGAACATCATCGCAAGAATAGCGAATAAAATTTCGCAGAGATTAAAAGAATGGGACGAACCTTTATGGCGTGCACCCTAGTTCGCGAATAAAATTTCGTAAGAGGCAAATGTAAGACCTAATAGCGCATCATATGAGGGGGTATCTCTTGACATGACTCAGCGATAAGGTTATACCGCTGCTGGAACCTGAGTCATGCAGACGATGGGGTTAAAGAAAACCTATCCGGGAGAGAGATCTTGGATTTCCAACTATATAAGGTTATACCCTGGTTGGACGACCGAGAATCTCTTCCAAGAAGTGCAGAATATGACCAAGGCCCCGAGGTACACGGTTAAGCCAAGGGTGCCCGGAGCGTATGAAACTCTCTTGCCATTCTTGGTAAGTCTTGGATACAATGCACTTGGCCTGAAAAAAAAAACCCCACTTAGGGGGGAGCTAGTCTTATATGGCCGATGTAGGCATATAGGCATAAAGGACAAGAGGCTGCGAACACAACTGGTTGTTGGCAAATCCGGATGGGGGGAGCTAGTCTTGTATAGCCGATGTGCCCTCCTTGAAGGGGCAACCAGGGGGAAGATAAGGGCGACACCCTCCATTAGGGAGCTGATAAGTGTCTTAAGACGGCAATGTCATGGGGCTCTATGATCGCAAGAACATTTAGGCCTGTCATATTGTCGCATGACGTAAATAATGTAAAGGTAACAAGCCACGAGAGAAATGTTAAGATGAGATCAATGGGTTTTTACATGAAAGTGTAAAAATGTCCTGCGATTTCATCGCAAGACGGCAATGTCATAAGGGTAAATTCTTGCGAGAGAATGTATGCTTATCATATTGTCGCAAAGATTTTGAAAGAAACATGGATAAGACAAGATCAAAGGGTCTTTACATGCAAATGTTAAGAAATCCTGCGATTTTGTCGCAGACAGAAAAGGTTTGGAAAAATAAGACCTTTAACTAGGAAGGAAAAATAAGACCAAAAGAATAATTTTACAAATTAACTATTCTACTTTGAGATTGCAGGAAACATTCAGCCATCACAGAATTATATACAAGAAGCTAAAATTCTTAATATCGCAGATTCCTTCATAGTCTTTCAGAACATCGCAGCTATATTTATTATATCACGGATATTTATATAAAGACAGAAGATACAGAAGATATTTCACCATTTCAATAAAGATAATAAGGGGGCAGATAAGGGAATGGAGAGGTGACATTTCATTATCTTCCTTGAAAACTTCCAAAAGGACTAACTTAAAAGTTGATATTCTAAAAAGGTTTCAAAAATTACATCACTTGAGAAAGAATAAGGAAAAGAAAATAAAATAAAAATTCAAGCCTCGCCAGATTTATTGTTCTTGTCAGATTCATCAACATCATCAACATCCTTTTCACCGCGAGTTTCTTTTTCTTTGGATTCTTCATCAGCGATTACTTCCTTTGGAGGAATTTTTTCTTCTTCTTCACCATCTTCTTGATTTTCTTGAGTGGTATTTTCTTCATCATTAGTAAACTCTAACTCTACATCCATGGGAAGAGGAATTTCATCATCGTCAACCTCTAGGGGAGGGACATAAACAAGAGAAAGAGAACGGGGAAGCAGAATATTGTTCACGAGAACTTCAGCCCTAAGATGGACTTGGCGAAGAAGAGCTCTTTCACGATTCCTAATTTCTATATTCTTAAAGTATTCAAGATAATCAAGTCTTCTTTCTGCTTTGTCATGATCACTAAGGAAATTAGAAGCAAGAGATTTATTTTCTTTGCGAACTTTATCCAATGTAGCGGTCAGATCAGTGATGGTAGAATAAAGATTTCTTTCGGATTCCGCGAGCAACAAAATAAAAAATTAGTTAGACGAGAATCTCACAAGGAACATAATATAAGATTTTATGAGAAGATTAACAAGAGAGGCAGTCAACTGACTACCTTCTTTTTGCGAGGTTAAGTTTTGGATTAAAGCAAATAAACAGTTATCCCACTGATTCATGGCATCGTCGAATTTATCGCCAACCATACCCTTCAGACGAGATTTCATGTTTTCTTCTTTGTTGCGAAGATATGAATTTTCCTTTGATAATGAAGAATGAGATTCCTTTAACTGAGAGTATTGGTCTTGAAGTTCGCTGGCTCTTAAACTAAGAGTTAATCTACCCTTGATAAGCTTATCCTTTCGGCGGCAGATGATTCAGTTAACTCCTTGAGCTCCTTCTTAAGAGAATTAAGAGATTGCTCTTGACTATTACATATACTTTGAAGATTACTTATTTGCTGTGAGGAAATCATCATCAAGATTGAAAATCTATGTTTATCTTGGGACATGGTTTTATTCTCATCTGATAAAGATTTCATCGCCAAATTAGCCTTAAGAAGCAAATATGAGAGGCGATCAAGCTCGCCACTCAAAAAATTCTGCCTTTGCAATAATTGATTGTTCTCATTAGTAAGATTATTTATGCGATCAATTGAATAAGTGTACATATTTTCTAGTCTAGTATGTTGATCTATCCAAGAATCTCTTTCAACGCGAACTTCTTCAGCAATAGATTCAGATTTGAGTCTTTCTATAAAACGAGCCCGCTTTGAAACTAATATATGAATCAAGAATTTAAGAAGGAAGTATAAATACAGAAAGTATGAAACAGAAAAGAAAAAAGAGCAGAGGCAAGAAAAAATTACCTTTCAACTAGTCATTTTTTCTGCGAAGATTCTCGCAATCTAGAGAAGAGTTGCGGAGCATGTGATTCAAGGTATCACATTCAGAAGTTTTAACTTGAAGACTTTTTCTCAGAACTTCAATCTCATTCTCCAAATACGCTCGTGAATTATTACAATCAGAGCCAAAATACTTAAATAGAGTCTCGCAAGCTTCCTGTTGGAGAGGGTCAGTGGAAGACTTTCTAGCATTGTCTAAAATATTAGACAATACTTTAAAAGGAATATCAACACCTGCGAAAGTTTCGCTTGATGAAGGAAAGGATTTAGAAGGTGAAATAGTAGTGAGAGTAAGTTAGCGATCATTTGTGGTGGTTGAGTTATCAGGAGGAGTATGTGGAAAAACCACAGTCGAAGGTCATAAAGGACTATAAGAAACCTCAGTCGTAGCAGCTTTAGAAGCTTGGTTTGTCAAAATGTCAGAAGGGGTAGAGGCATGAACATCGATATTTTCGCGGATAGGAGAAGAAAGATTTGGTTGCGATGGTGTTGGAGTAATCTTCACAGATGTTAACGAGGGCATAATGAGATTTTCCCCGAGTGTCTTAAAATGGCGAGACCTTTTGGGAGGTTTATCAGGATTCATGTCATTCTACGAATAATAACCCAGATAAGAAACAGAGGAAACAATATTGTTATTAAAAAATAAAGGGTGTTTCTTACTACCTTATCATTCGCAGAATTTCTCTTCTTCTTTTCTACTGGTTTCTTGCGAGGATTAGGGTTGTGAGTAGTAGATTGTGTGTTAGAAATCTTTCCGCTAAAAAGAAAACATAACAAGGAAATAAGAAAGATTGTAGAATGAAAGTAAAAACTGGCTTAAAATAAACCACATAAATTAAGAAACAAACCTTGAGGACTCCATTAGAACAGTAGCAGAAGAATATGAAGAAGAGGCAAAGTTGCAGACGGGAGACGAAGAAGATGAAGAAACAGAAAAGTAAAATTGGTTTCGAGATTAGTTCAACCTTTTATAGGCAAAGGGGAGTGGACCTATGGAGTAGGAACGTGTCAGTAAATGAAGGAATTCACAACACGTGTAAGAAAGGCTGGATTAACGGGATCTTGTCGAGGAGAAAGTATAAAAAAGGAAGAAGTTGCGAAGAATAATAAATATTAGTTCTTGTATGCGTGTCGTAACCACAACAAATTAATTAATGTTTCACTACCTAATTAATAAGTAATATAGGGTAGTCAAGATCGATCCCACGAGGAGCAAGAGATTATTAGTTGTAAAATTGTCACAAAAGGGGGGTATTGGTTGTAAAACTTATAAAGCAAAAGAATTAAACAAATTAATTAAAAAGTGTAGTTGAAATCAATGAGAGAGAATAGATCAAGGAATCCTTCTTCGCTGTAAAACAATGATTAAAGTTATGTTCTTTTCCACTTGTTATTAGTCATAGATTATCACCAACCGTAGGTATAGCATCTAGATCAGTGCTAACCCCAAAATCCCTAATTTCACCGGATACGGAAGTTCTCGCCTACCGGATTATATTCACCAAACCACCTAGTAGTAGATCACCCAAGATGTAATGTAGTTAAACGCATTAAGATTCATGAATTTATTAGGTTGATATTAGTAGTTAAACTCTTAGATCAAGGTCCACTTGCTAACGTTGTTTTTACACACAATTGCTCCACGGAATCCCTCCGCAAGGTCTTGTGTTTTCTACTTATGTGAATAGTCAAGAAACGATTACTTATCCCCTAACTTTCACTAGCTTTAGATTAATTAACAAATCAATTTAGTTGGCCACCCAAACGACCTATCAATCAAACATAAACATTAATATTAGTAAAAACAATCGATAATCATATGAAAAACTTCAAAGTAGAATTGAAACAAAACTCAAACCATATATTAAGAACTAGGAATTCATCCTCAATCAATAAGAAAATTAGCTACTCATAATTTGGAGTTCACACAATAATAATAATAATTAAGGAAGAAAGAAAAACTTATTGCAAAGATGATGGTTGCTCCTTCCTCCAATCCTTGTGCACTTTAACTCCTTCTCCAAAGTAGATGTGTGTTTTTAAAAAGTTGTATAGAACTCCTCTATTTATATGCTTCAATACTCTCCATATCTTTGTAGGAAAAGAATCCTCATTCCAAAAGAACACCACTTTCCCAATTTGAGACATATTCCAATTTATAGTCCAATTCTCCAAAACTTCCAAGTTTTCATCCAATTCCCACTTCTAAGTCTTCACACACATGAGAGAAGTCCACCCAAAATTCTGTATTTTTGCTCGCCGGAAAACTGTGTTTTTGGCCGGAATTTGTCGCCTCCGGTCACCTGAAAATTCTTCTCTGTCGACGGAATATTCCGTCAGTCCACCGTTAGGACTAACGGTCAAAGGTCAAAATTAACGGTCTTCCGTCAGTCACAGGTCAAGGGTCAAGGGGCTGAGTTAGAACGAGTCAGAACCGAGTCAGCTGGCTAACTCGGCTGACTAGTTCTGACTAAGCCACTTGCACAGAACCAGATTGTTCATGGCCAAGATGGCCATGCTTCCCCTGCACACCCAGCCATGATGGCTGTGTCTCCTACACACTGCCAACAAATCAGCTGCAGAACCATTTAGATCCATGCTTAAAGCACCTTGAGTTTTAGTTCCTGCTCCCCATTCAACTGCCATTCAAACCAAGGCATTGCACAACACTGTCTCCTGTCCACCACTGCGACCTGAAACACCACCATATGCACCCTGCTACAGCTCAACTCCTTGTAGCTTTATCCCTGCAACAGCTGCACCTGAAATCTTTTAATTCTCTACATAACCACGGCAGCAACAACTCCTTGCACTGAACCTTCTTCAAGCTGCCACTGCCATATCAGTCCCAACCTTGTCCTAGCATTCATCTAGTCATAGTTGTAGGCCATTAGCTAAACAATCCAATACCACCAACACTTCTCAATTCCACCTCCAATGCATCACCATCACTTGCAATTCACAAAAAAATCACAACCACATGCTCACTAGCAACAGCATCAGACCACCTATCATTCTCCTTGAAGCTCAAACTCAGTTTTGCACAGCAACATCACTTCAACATTACAGCAGCCACAAATCCCATCAACTGCAACTCTTCTTGGCTGCACATACCTTCATAACCCACTGCTACTGCTCCTAACCTTCAGTTCACCTGCACTTTCCATTGATCAATTGCCTGCAACACACACACATACAACTTCAAGCCTCAGTTTCATACCAGAATGAACCCATTCTTCACCCCTAGCACAAAACCACCTCAAGCAACCACCAACACTTCCCTGAGATTCACAGTGAACATCTCCATTTATCATCAGACCATCTCAGACCCCTTTGAACTTAAATTGCATCTGTTACCCGATTTGTTTGACACTCACACAGAACCCATTAATCAATCAGTCTATTACTTCAAACATCAGCATCAACCTGTAGCTCAGGACCCTAACTTCAATTATTCACCTGAGTTATGAACAGCAGACCCATCCCCTTTTTAATCTTCTTTTCTTATCGATTTCAAATCGATTCTTCCATTCACCAGTAGCAATAATCTTCGCCATCTTCCAATTTAACAGCAATTCAATCAAATTTCCATCTACTTCTTAGATTTCTAGGTTTTATAGAACCCCTTTCTCAAACATCAATTAACCCTTTTCTGTGCCTCCATTTTTCCATTTCTTTATCTCTTTTCTAAATTTCAGCTTATCAATCTTCTCCGGCAGCAACACCACCATGAGCTCAACCGTCTCAGAAATTCGATCTGTTCTTGATCTGGTTTAGCAGCAGCTGCTGCTTTGTTCTTTTGGACGCAGGGCAAAAATGATTGAGAGAAATGTCTCTCTCTCGATATAGGGTTTAATGATAAAGAAGCTTGGTCTTGGATCCGGGTCTGGTTTACGGGTTCGGGGTCCGGGTATTGACCACTCCTGATTTGGGTGCTACAGCCAACCTTCCTTTGGATAAGGGCTATCTAGTGATAGTAACATCCACTGCTGAGTGATAAGGGGTACCCTGAATGAGAGCCCCTTAACCATAGCTGGGCTCCAACCAATGTTTGTCTCTGAAATGACAACTATGCCCTTTTTGCCCAATTTTTGTGATTTCTCCTTCTTTTCTTCCGTGCGACTCCAGAGTACCTAATAACTCAAAAACACGCGTAAAATACATAATTTACTAGAAAAAAAAGAAAGCATAAACTCTTAGATAGTCAATTAGGTGTATTATACACCTATCAGTTCTCATGATCTTCTCTTCTTCGCAGAAAAGACATGAGAAGAGGCAAGATGTAGTACCAGAATATCGCCACAAAGATATTCTCGTGATAGAAACGACACTTCTGCGAGAAGCCCAAACATTTCTACAAATATTAACAACATTTTGATGAGAATGTCGCAAGATTCTTCAACAACATTTGGCGAGCGTCACAAAAGAGTGATATAATGAATAGTCAACGACTGAAGATATATGAGAAGAATAAGTTTGCTTCACGACGATTACAAAGCTGGCGATGGTGAAGACTAAAGTTATGGCGATGAGATCGCAGAATAGATCCGAATTAAGGGGAAATCTTAGTTGTCTTCCACTATGTATTTTCCTATATAAAGGGTTCGAGTAAATCCAGAGGGGGATGATGTACTTTTGAGAGATGAGAGAATTTTGAGGAGAGAGAAACTTCAGAAAGAAAGTTGTACTTCTGAGTTTTAATATCTCTTGTAAATCTTCCTGAAAGTGAATTAATAAAAGTGTTGTTGTTTATTCACAATTATGACTTAGTTTTCATAGATTCTTGACAAGGGTGTAGTGTAGGAAATCCTGCAACTACAATGACCTCTTTGAAAGGAATTCATTGAACCATGTACCTCAGAATGTTTGGACCATACTTTCACTAGTGGTCTTATCTTATCCTTGGAAACTAACTTCTTTGACGAAGATAAAATCTTACATACCTCAGCGGTATTTTGAACAAGTTTGAGCTTGTTTGCTAATCGATTAGCTCTTGATTGAAGTTTGTTGACATGCCTTAATTTGTGTTTATACTTGTAACACTTTGACAGTTCATGACCTTTAAGCGAACAATAAGAGCATGTCAACCTAGAATATGATTTAGGTATCTGAGATGTGTAATCTGCTAGACATATAGTGGAACATGAAAAATTAGACAGAGAGTTTCCAACAGAAAGGTCAGTTTCTTCTTCCAGATTGGTTGAATTCTCTTCCGAAAGAATATCAAGATTGATGTATGTATTGCTACAATTATCAAAATTAATATTTTCACAAAGAAGTTCAACACTTAACTTTTCATCTTTATTAGAATCATAGTTGTCAGACATTTCATCAAGATTTGCCGTAAGACCTTTGTTTCCAGTGTATTTTTTATGATTTGGACACTCATTTGCAAAATGACCAAAAAATTTACACTTAAAGAACTAAGGCATATCCTCGTCATCAATTTCATCATTATCCCTGTTTTTAGGAGGAACACTATAATGGGGTTTATCTGATGACCTGGATTTATCTCTGGAGAACCGTTTACTTATATTCAAAAGAAGGTCCTTAAACTGTCTTGTGATCAACGAGACTGAATTTTCAAGATCTTCATCTGATGAATCAGCCTCAGAAAGATTATCTTCAGAGATGCAAACACTTTTAATTTTATCAAGTAATTTAGTGTTCTTTTGTGCTTTGAAATCAACATCCTTCACAGATTTGGATGTATGCTCATGATCAAAGATCTTTAACTTCGGTTTGGAATGTAGTTGAACCCCAATCAGTCTCACACTGATCCAAGGTACAATTTCACTATTTACGTGTCTGATCCCAGTAGGATACCATGCACTTGATTCCCTTAGCTGATCTCAACCACAATTAAGAGTTCCTACGACCCAAAGTCGAAGACTTTAATAAACAAATTTGTATCACACAGAAAAGTCTACAGGAATAGATAAACCTGTCTCCCACAGAAATACCTACGAGTTTTGTTCTGTTTTTTGATAAATCAAGGTGAAAAGGAACCAATCGGTAACCCGGACTTGTATTCCTGAAGAACAACATAGAATTATCAATCACCTCACAATAATCTTAATCGGCTAGCGAAACAAGATATTTTGGAATCACAAACAATGAGACGAAGATGTTTGTGACTACTTTTTTTATCTTACCTATCGGAAAAATTAATCTCAATCCAATCTTACGATTGTACTCAAATACGATAGAAATAGCAAGATCAAATCACACAACTATAGAGAAAATAGTTGGGTCTGGCTTCACAATCCCAATGAAGTCTTTAAGTCATTAACCTACAGGGTCTTGATAGAAACCTAAGGTTAAAAGAGAATCGACTCTAGCTTATACAACTAGTATCACACAAGAGGTGTGGGGATTATGTTTCCCAGTTTCTAGAGTTTTCCTTTATATAGTCTCCAATCAGGGTTTGTAATCTAAGTTACCTTGGTAACAAAGCATTCAATATTCACCGTTAGATGAAAACCTGATTTGATTCAAGCTAATATCTTTCAATCGTTAGATCGAATCTTAGATTTTTATACACATACTTCATTTAGGTTTGAGTAACCGTACCTAAACATGTACAACTAGTTGGTTCAACAATAGTTAACCAATGGTTAGCCATATGAGCACTTTCATATCAACCTGATTCATCTTCACCATAACTAGATCAAATGACTCAAAAGAACTAGTTAAAGAGTTTTTCAATTTCTTAGATCTCATAGAAGTATATAAGACACAATTGAAGAAAAAACAATTTTGATACAATAGAATCTATTCATGAACATTATAGCCACGGTTTGCAAAGATTGCATTCCTTAATATATATATATATATATATAAATGTTTAGTTAATGAATAAACCGTTTTTAGAAAATAACCCACTCAAGTACGCATACCGGTACGCATACTTAAGTACCCGAGTTGAGCTTGTTTTCGGTTCACAAACTCCGGAAGAAATTCACTGGATGTGAACTTCCGGAAGTACGCATACGGGTATGCAGACTTAGCTCCGGACATCCTAAACTAGTAAAGTACGCATACTTTGGTTCAAGGATTTTGGACTTACACAAGTATGAGTTCACATACAATATTTATATCCATTCAAGGTTTTATATTCAAAACTATCATTTCAATCTTTGAAACATTCTTAGAGGATGTTATATAACAGTTATTCACACACTAATTTTTATCAAAGCGATTTTCAAGAGATTGAAACAACCAACATGACTTTCGTCACGAGTAAAGATGAACTTGGCCAACGAAAAGGCTTACCAACACATATTTCGAGAAATAGATAAGCGAGATAAACTTGGCTCGAAATAGAAAATGTGTATAATCGAAGTTTATATAGCAATACGACATTTTTCTCAAGATAGGAGATATAATAGATAGACTTTTGAGTGATAGATAAGTTCAAGTCTCCACATACCTTTTTGTCGATGAAGATCCACTAGTACCTTGAGTAGTTCTTCCTCTTTGCATGATGAATGTCGTGGAGTCTAGATCTCAAGTACACTTACTATACTAGTCCGAGACTTAGCTATAAGTAGACTAGAAATAAAGACTTATAATTTTGGCAACTAAACTTGACAAACAAGCTTGAGATAGAAACGCTTGCGAGTTTGACCGAGAAGTTCTCTAACAACTGGGAAACCTAATCCCCCACACCTCATGTGTGATACTAGTTGTATAAGATAGAGTCGATTCTCGTTTAAACTTAGGGTTTTTCACGAAACCCTATAGGTTAACGACTTAAAGACTTCATTGAGATTGTGAAGCCAGGCCCAACTATTTTCTATATAGTTGCGTGGTATGATCTTGTTGTTTCTATCGTGTTTGAGTGAAATCGGAAGATTGGCTTGAGATTTATATATTTGATAAGCAAGATAGAAAAGTAGTCACAAACACCTTCGTCTCATCGTTTATGAATCCACAATATCTTGTTTCATTAACCGATTAAGATTATTGTGAGGTGATTGATAATACTAGGATGTTCTTCGGGAATATAAGTCCGGGTTATCAATTGGTTTCTGTTTACCTTAATTTATCAAAAGACAGAACAAAAACTTGTAGGTATATCTGTGGGAGACAAATTTATCTATTCAATAGACTTTTCTGTGTGATACATATTTGTTTATCAAGTGTTCGACTTTGGGTCGTATCAACTCTTGGTTGTGGGTGAGATCAACTAAGGGAATCAAGTGCGTAGTACCTGCTAGGATCAGAGATGTAAAGAACGCAACTGTACCTTGAATCAGTATGAGATTGATTAGGGTTCAACTATAGTCCAGACCGAAGTTAGTTTTATAGTAGGCTAGTGTCTGTAATGGCTTAATACAGTGTGGTGTTCAAATATGGACTAGGTTCCGGGGTTTTTATGCATTTGTAGTTTCCTTGTTAACAAAACTTCTAGTGTCTGTGTTATTTCTTTTTCACATTATATTTTGTTATATAATTGAAATATCACAGGTTGTACGTTGAATCGATCAATTGGTAAATCCAACCTTTGGTTGTTGATTGAAATTGATTGATCCTTGAACATTGGTCGTTGGTACCGTTCAAGTTATTTCTCTTGCATTTAGTCAGGCTCACAAATTCCTATTTGTTTGATTGCGGATTGAATCGAGAAATTGAGATATAACTCTTTAATATACTTTTTTTATTAAGATTGAGTTTGACTGTATAGTTAATTCTCTTGAAAGTATATTGGAGTTATTCCATACAGATTGCTAAGCGAAATATTGGGTGAGGTTGTTGTACCCCCGCTTTTTCACCTACAACCTTGGATATTTCGATTATAAAGATAAAACAAGATAATCTAAAAAAGAAATAACACGGACATCATAATTTTTTGTTAAAAAAGAAACTAAAATATTGTAGAAAAACCTTGAGGCATAGTCCATACTGAACATACACTTATTTAAGCTGGTGCACAAATTACGTACTACCAGATTTCAGACTATATGTAATAGCTGCTTCAGTTGCATTTGTGCACCTGTAAAACTCCTAGAAGAACAATGATTTTATTTAGGAATTTCTCTTATAAATCGTCTATAAGAACGCATATTCTATTTAGAATATGATGTTGAAAATATTCTAACAGAACATTAATTCTCTTTAGAAGATGCTCCTCAACAATTAAGGTTTACACGTTCCTTAACCTAATTGATTCTCCCTAACAAGATCAGCTAGAGATAATCTAGATATATCTTGGTCTATTAAATCTAGGGTTTATGAAAATCACCTAGATACATGTTTTTAATTATAAAAGAACACAAATTGCATGTGCTTTACGATCCATGATTGACATATTCGAAATACCACTCTTGTTCGTGAAGAACAAAGATGTGGAAAACAACCTTATGAAAATCACATACAATTTTTCAAGGGATGGTTTGTGAAAAAACATGAAACTCTATTTATAGTGAATGATCAAGTCTAGGATGCTTAAATACAAAACTATTTTGTTTAGGAAAGGAAACACCAAGCACTTGGCTAAAATAAGCCTTTAGCCACACATTTTTTCAGCTTTAATACATCACTCATAACTTCATCGTTATAATCAAGAATTGAGTGATTTTTAGATCGTTGGTTTCGTTTTCACTTACTATAATATGGAAAGCTTCCCAAGGTCAATGGTTATTCTTACTAAAGTTTTAGGATCAAAACTCCTCGAGTGTATATATAAAAGTATATTTACCGTCATAGGAATTGTTCCTAAGAGTGAGCATTTTGTTTTGATAAATAGAGATGTAGAATAAACAAGAGAATCAAGTATTTGTTACTAGCCTTTAAAGAAGTTATCCATAGATTTCTTCGTGAGTCTTCAATCTTCAGTATTTGAGGATAACTTTGATTCCATAGTCTACTTCTTAAACCTAATCTAGTCTGAAACTGTCTTTAGTAGACTAACTAAATATTACGTTTTGGAATCTAAATTTGACAAATGAGTTGACATACCAACGCCAGTGGGTTCCGCCAAGAAATTCTCAATCAGTTACTTCTTTTATCTCAGGTATTACATCATAATGATCAACTTCTTCAATTATTAGTCTCTTTGGAGATGGCAGAGGATGATCCCAATGATTTTTTTTTCTTCATTATACCCAAGTTGTTCCAATAGCTTGCCAAATAGTTTATCATTTGTTGCTGAGATTGAAGTTGAATTGTTTCCTAGGTATATCTATTTTTGGCATGATATAATTAGGCAAGTACGGAGGACCTAAATAGTGTAGTTGCAGAATAACCTACAACTACACCCTCAGTAGAATTTGTAAAACTTAAGAAGTTCTTGATGATGAATGACAACTTTCTTATTAATTCTCTCAATTGATTACATAAAGATATCTAAATGGAACTAGAATAGTTACAACTTTCTCTATTCTCTTTCCTAAGATATATTCTGACACTTATTAAAAGAACCTCCCGAATTTTACATTTGAACTCCTATTTATAGTGAAATTTGTACAGTTGTTTACGTATTGCGAAGTATTGCAATACATCTTCGTAAGATTATTCTATCTTCGCAAATCTTTATACTTCCCCGTGCTTCCTCTATCATCGCATCGTTTTGTAACTCTTTTCTCTTATATTTATTACGATATTCGTAAGCTAACGCCTTGTGATATCTGGTACCTACATCTTGCCTCTTCTCATGTCAATTCTACGAAGAAGAAATGTCATGAGAACCTATATTCTCGTAAATTTAATACAGTTATCACCACCTGTTAAATTCGCAACACGTATTCTCTTTTTTCATTGAATTTTTGACACGTTTCTTCGTAACCGTTCTTTTCAACCGTTCACGTCTAATCGCATTGATGAGTTTCTATCTTCATCGAACTCTCTCTTCTTTATAAATATTATCTTTTATTTTTCTTTTTATTCTCTTATCCTATTCATCTTCTTCATCACTTCTGCCTCTGCAATTTATTCCCTTTTTCTGCTACTACGATTTCTTATCTCTTTCACCTCTTTTCCTTTCTATTTTCTATCCTACATCCAATGGCTCCAAAGAAGAAAACTATTGAACAAATTAATGCAGAGCTTGCTGATAGGGACCTCATTCTTTCAGAAATTGATGGTCATGATAATAAGTCTTCTCTCTGTATGGAGCTCTTTATTGATCTTACTTGGAATGATCAGAAAATTTTGATCTCACGAGGTCAAATCCTCGCAGGTCTTCCCCTTCCTATTTATGATGTCAATCTTCCTCTATTCTATGAAATTATTTCCCACCCCAATTTTTCATGTGCTATTTATCAATTCACTGGTGATTGCATTCGCATTCTGGTTGAATTCGCAACTCGTGCTGCTATTGGAAAATATTTGTATTCAGTTGATCTTAGGAAACCTGGATTTAGAGATATGGAGATTATCGCTGCTGATTATACAGTTGAGAGTTTCTTTAAAAATTACACATTAATTCCTGCGAAGAAGGAACATAAACGTTGGGGAGTTCGTCTTCATCGTAAAGCTAATATCGCAGCAGAAGACCTTCTCATGAACGATATTGATTATGCCTCGGGAAATAATATAACTCCTCGCCGTTCTCATGATGAAGATTGGTATAATTACCCTCTAGCATTATCGGGTTCTTACATTTCTGGTATAGTAGATCTTCCTGCGAACCTTCGTGATCGTAACTATCAACCTTGGGTCTTTTCTTGGCCTAGCGAAGATAAAAACGTATGTATCTCTATCTCCTTATTTTTTTTTTATTCTTTAACTTATTTTCAAATGAGGTAAGAAACACTCTTATATGTTTTTAAAACAATATATTGTTGCCTCTGTTTCTTATCCTTATTTGAATTTGTAGGCTCTTCCTGATCTTCCTGAGGTCGCTGCGAGTGAGAATAAGAACTCTACTTCTTCCAAAAGGTTAACTGCGAGACAAATAACTCTTCGCTCTGCGAAGAGTACCCAAACTTCTGGTAATCAAGATGATGCTCTTCGCAAAGGAAAAAGGAAATTTGAGGATGTTATTTTTGAGAAGAAAAAGAAGAAACTCTCAACCAATGCTTACTCCAATGTGATCTCTTCTAGTGAGAATGTTGATGAAGATCAAAGTAATGAAGATGATAAATTTCCTGAGAAGGACTTTAATTCTAATTATGATACCCTTTCTGATAAAGGAGATGATGATGATGATGCTGATGAAGGTGAAGATGAAGATTATAGTAACACGGAAACTTTTGATTCAGCAATGGTTCGTGTATCCGAGGCTTTTCTCCATTCTTCTCGTGGGTTAGGAACCTCTCCTACTGCGAATGCTCGTAAGCTTATTGCGAAGGCTTGCAAAGTTCCTACTGTACTCAATAACAACTCTCTTAATGGAATTTCAAGATTCGTCTCTCCTGCTACATTATATGCTTTAGGGAGTATGGTAAGTTTCTTTTTTATTCCTTGTTTGTTTCCCTTATTTCATTAATTTCTAACCCTTTTTATTCGTTCAGGTTGGAAGGGTTAGCTGCGCAGCTGCTTCTGATTGGGAAAGACGTCATTCCATTGTTGAGAAGAAAACTTTAAGCCGTTATAAGAAGTTAGAGGCTGAAAATTCAAGACTTTGTCAGAAAGTAGAGGATTTAAGTATTGATAATTGATGAGTGCCAAATATTGCATATTCATACACCTTTTCATTGGCACTTAACTCATCTTTCGCGCTTCAAAGTCATATATTATCCCAAATTCGGCATTTTTACCATTTTCAAGAATAAATATTTGTATTAATTAATTTTGTGTTTTTAAGTACTAAATAAAGCTTGGAAGAATTGAGAAGACAAAAGAGAAGAAAGTTGGAAGCGTTGCAACCCGCTCGCGCATCAGTGGCAACTTGTTTACAAATTCATGGGATTAAACAACCCATGATCCAAAACCCAAGATCCAAATCCACCCAGGATTCTTTCCAAAACATCCACCTCACCCCCATTGGATTCTTTCCAAAACATCCACCTCACCCCCATTGGATTCTTTCCAAAACATCCACCTCACCCCCATTGGATTCTTTCCAAAACATCCACCTCACCCCCATTCTCTCACTCAATCACTCCCAATTTGTTTCCCACAACCAAATATATTCCATCAATTAAGAAAACATGTTTTGTTGAGTGGATGAGTGCCAAAATTCGGATCCAAGTGCTTGAGGGAATTTTGTGTATAAATAGAGAGGGTTTTTGTGTTGAAAAACCATCCAAGAATAGCTTGTTCATGTTAGTTTATCAAATTTCAATTTTGTTGTAATGTTCTTCATGTTCTAATTTCATTTACTAGGGTTTAGATGAAGCCCTAATCTCATTGGTATGTATTCATATCTTGTATCTTGTTCTTGAAAGTTTAGAATTGTTTAAAGATATAATTTAATCCAAGTTTTTCAACATCTTGCTCTCACAATGTATGCCATGTATCCATTGTAGTTAGAATATCTCTATGTTGATTATGCTACAACTCATGCTTAACCAAATATTGATCTTTAGATTAGTTGTGCTTAATTAGACAATTAATGCTTTGGAGAAATACTTTAGTTGTGATTAAATTATCCATTGGAGAAACACCTTAGTTGTACGGTAGACTTGAATCTACTATAAGGACAAGAATAATATTACAAGTTGAATGCATATCATAGGTTATTGGTGGATTTGAATACCCTAGTATCCATATTATCATTGTTTACATATCTTGCTATTTGCATCTTTTACTTTTATTATTTCAGTCACTTGAAAATCATATCGTCGTATCGACAAAAACAAACCCCTTTTGGTTACTCTCTGAATCAGGATTTAGAATCAACTTCTACACTCTCCAAGTCTCTGTGGTTCGACCTGTGCTTGCCCTGTGTTGCTTGTCGACACTGTGCACTTGCAGTTTATACAATAGTAGGTATCTTTCCGAGCCTACCAAGTTTTTGGCGCCGTCGCCGAGCCTACAGGTTTGGGGGTGTGTTTTGCATATAGAGTTTTTAGTCTTTTATTAAAAAAATCAATAAATCAAAAATCAAATTTTTTGTATGATGACCAGCTGTGTAGCGGGTCTTGTGTTTGGTATCTGATGATCAGTTGTGTAGCGGGTCACTAAAAAAATATGATGATCAGCTGTGTAGCGGGTCTTAAAAAAAAATGGTTACAAATTATCAAGGTTCTACGAAATTCCGAAGTTCATCATCTACAGTTGAAGACCGAAGACAAAGACATTTCTATGGATGCTCTAATATTGGAGAAGGGTTTGTGGGTACTTCTTTGGTAGGCCCTCACGAGACTACAACTCGTCCACTAGGGACACCTAGGGGTTTAAAGGCTTAGTGCATACGCTAAATGCATTCGAGAGACCAGCGACAGTGGTATAATTAGGATTTGGATTTTGTTTCACTTGAGGACAAGTAAAATTCAGGTTTGGGGTATTTGATGAGTGCCAAATATTGCATATTCATACACCTTTTCATTGGCACTTAACTCATCTTTCGCGCTTCAAAGTCATATATTATCCCAAATTCGGCATTTTTACCATTTTCAAGAATAAATATTTGTATTAATTAATTTTGTGTTTTTAAGTACTAAATAAAGCTTGGAAGAATTGAGAAGACAAAAGAGAAGAAAAAAAAAAAAAAAAAAATAATGAAAAAAATATTGGTCTGTTTTCAGTGTGTACCTCCCAATCTCCGCAACAAGCCTAGTGCTAGTTAGAGATCATGTCAGGATTTTGGTCTGCAGGTGAGGATGAAAACAAATTCATTAGAGAGCTTGCTTACAAGCATGCTTCATATTATGAGCCTCCAACAGACCATGATGTCAATAGTTATAGGGGTTTTTATGGACATTTTCACAGTACTGGGCATCAATACATGGACCCTAATAACTATTCAAACATGTATCATCCACCACAAGGTGAAAATGAACATCTTGACAGTGCCCAACCCTCACATTCATCATTTTTGGATCAGTTAGAAGCTAAAATCACAGCTTTAGAAATGCAATCTGAAATCTATGCTTGTACCTTATGTGGAGGCTTAGGCCATCCTGCTGAGAATTGCTATATTTTGCATGATTTTAGGCAATCTAGAGAATATCATGAAAATACAAAATATGAAATGCCAACAGATTACAAAGCTGATAGTCATTGGGACCATAATCAACCTTTCGAAGGTTGCGATCAGTATTTTATAGACCCTAATGACCATGCACACATGTATCATCCACCACAGTGGGAATTTGAACAATTTTGTACTTCTCAATATGTGGAGGAAAATCTCAGAAGCTTCGAACAAAATAATGCTAGGAGTGTATTGCATGATAAACCATATAACATTGATTATGAATTTCCTACTGTTGAAGACTCTCCTTCCATTGAACAACTTAATGCATTTTTAAAAATGAATTTGATTCATTTACAAAATGTAGGAAAGGAGGAATTTCAGGATGAAATATTTGTTTGTCCTAATGAAATAAAATGTGAAAATAGTATGCCTAGTCTTACTTGTGCAGCTGATATTGCATATGAACCTATTTTAAATGAAGGGACTAGAAATACTACGATTTTAAATAAGGAAATGCATTTCTATGATGATGATGATGATGATGTTATGTTAGAAGAATATGTTTTTACTGAAAATATTGTCGAACCTTTGGGTTCAGAGACATTAGGCTTATCTGCCTCGACCTTAATGGATGAAGTTTCTTCTAATGTTCCATTTACATGTGATGTGGTTACTAATCTTGAGCATGTGCAGTTGTCCTGTGAAAGAGAGCATGCTACACAACTTGTTTGTGACTTAGAAAATGTTGAATCTTCTGTAGACACTAACGATACTATACATGAAAATAACTTTGATGTGTCTGATTCTCTGTCTAAGTCACAGTGTGAAGTTTCTTGTGATATTCCTATGCATGAAACTGAAGTTCTAGGGGATGATTGTGAACTGGGGCTTATTGATTTGTTTTATGAGCATGAGCATGATGTTGTACTTGTGTCTGACATAGGTAATGTTGAATCTCCTGTCAACACTAATGATCTTATGCATAAAAACATAATTGACGTGTCTGATTCTCTGCCTAGGTCACATTGTGATGTCTCTTTGGATTTGTCTATGCATGAGAATAAAACTTTGGATGATCATGATACTTATTTGGGTCTTGATGGATTGTTCTATGAATGTGACCATGCTGCGACACTGGAAAATGATTTAGGAGTTATAGATGTGCCTAATAATGATGTGCCTACCTCCCTGCCCATGTCACAAACTGGTAATCTTGCACCCAACCTAGATTTGGTTTGTAAAGTTATTGTTAAACCTACTTTTCTAAGAGTACCTAATCTAGGATTGGAACTGTGTGCCTCTCAAGTCCTCTTGGACTATTTTGCAGTTAAATATAATACCTTTGATGAGCCACAATTAGAGTTCACTCATGTCTCTCCATCCATCCCTGACAAAATCCACTTTGAACTAGATTTTGTGCATGGTGCACCCCTGAAATTGTTAGATTTTGTACCCAAAAATATATCTATTGAAAAATCTAGGTTTGGGGGTAACTCATTCACATATGCAGTCTCACTAGCATTGCTGTCCTGTTATAATTGTGTAAGGTTGTTGATGTTTCCGCACTACGTCTTTTGGGTTGATCCTCAACTTTTTAGATTGTTGGTACATGGTGAGTCATCATTGTATAATCTAGTAGGTAAAATTTTGAATCTTGTTGATATATTTGTGTGCTAACCAAACTTTTTGTCTTGCGCTCATATTATTTGCTTTCAAAGCATTCATTCAATTATGGTTAGCACCACCCTTTCTGCATCGGGTAATCTCTTTCCTTTAAATCTTCTCTACCTTGTTCTCTTGATATGTGTTCTTATCATCTTTTGAAACATTGAGGACAATGTTAGATTTAGGTTTGGGGGTGTGTTTTGCATATAGAGTTTTTAGTCTTTTATTAAAAAATCAAATTAGTCTTTTATTAAAAAAAAAAAAAAAAATCAAAAATTTTCTGATGACCAGCTGTGTAGCGGGTCTTTTGTAGGATTTTTTTTTTTTTTTAGTCTTTTGCATTTTATTTGTTGTTGTTTTTAAGATGACCAGCTGTGGAGCGGGTCTTTTGTATGTTTTTTTTTGTAGTGTTTTGCATATAGATTTTTTTAGTCTTTTATTAAAAAATAAATAAATCAAAAATCAAATTTTTTGTATGATGACCAGCTATGTAGCGGGTCTTGTGTTTGGTATCTGATGATCAGCTGTGTAGCGGGTCACTAAAAAAATATGATGATCAGCTGTGTAGCGGGTCTTAAAAAAAAATGGTTACAAATTATCAAGGTTCTACGAAATTCCGAAGTTCATCATCTACAGTTGAAGACCGAAGACAAAGACATTTCTATGGATGCTCTAATATTGGAGAAGGGTTTGTGGGTACTTCTTTGGTAGGCCCTCACGAGACTACAACTCGTCCACTAGGGACACCTAGGGGTTTAAAGGCTTAGTGCATACGCTAAATGCATTCGAGAGACCAGCGACAGTGGTATAATTAGGATTTCTGGATTTCTGTTTCACTTGAGGACAAGTAAAATTCAGGTTTGGGGGTATTTGATGAGTGCCAAATATTGCATATTCATACACCTTTTCATTGGCACTTAACTCATCTTTCGCGCTTCAAAGTCATATATTATCCCAAATTCGGCATTTTTACCATTTTCAAGAATAAATATTTGTATTAATTAATTTTGTGTTTTTAAGTACTAAATAAAGCTTGGAAGAATTGAGAAGACAAAAAGAGAAGAAAGTTGGAAGCGTTGCAACCCGCTCGCGCATCGGTGGCAACTTGTTTACAAATTCATGGGATTAAACAACCCATGATCCAAAACCCAAGATCCAAATCCATTTCCAGACCCAAATCCATTTCCAAAACATCCACCTCCCCCATTGGATTCTTTCCAAAACATCCACCTCACCCCCATTGGATTCTTTCCAAAACATCCACCTCACCCCCATTGGATTCTTTCCAAAACATCCACCTCACCCCCATTCTCTCACTCAATCACTCCCAATTTGTTTCCCACAACCAAATATATTCCATCAATTAAGAAAACATGTTTTGTTGAGTGGATGAGTGCCAAAATTCGGATCCAAGTGCTTGAGGGAATTTTGTGTATAAATAGAGAGGGTTTTTGTGTTGAAAAACCATCCAAGAATAGCTTGTTCATGTTAGTTTATCAAATTTCAATTTTGTTGTAATGTTCTTCATGTTCTAATTTCATTTACTAGGGTTTAGATGAAGCCCTAATCTCATTGGTATGTATTCATATCTTGTATCTTGTTCTTGAAAGTTTAGAATTGTTTAAAGATATAATTTAATCCAAGTTTTTCAACATCTTGCTCTCACAATGTATGCCATGTATCCATTGTAGTTAGAATATCTCTATGTTGATTATGCTACAACTCATGCTTAACCAAATATTGATCTTTAGATTAGTTGTGCTTAATTAGACAATTAATGCTTTGGAGAAATACTTTAGTTGTGATTAAATTATCCATTGGAGAAACACCTTAGTTATACGGTAGACTTGAATCTACTATAAGGACAAGAATAATATTACAAGTTGAATGCATATCATAGGTTATTGGTGGATTTGAATACCCTAGTATCCATATTATCATTGTTTACATATCTTGCTATTTGCATCTTTTACTTTTATTATTTCAGTCACTTGAAAATCATATCGTCGTATCGACAAAAACAAACCCCTTTTGGTTACTCTCTGAATCAGGATTTAGAATCAACTTCTACACTCTCCAAGTCTCTGTGGTTCGACCTGTGCTTGCCCTGTGTTGCTTGTCGACACTGTGCACTTGCAGTTTATACAATAGTAGGTATCTTTCCGAGCCTACCAATAATGCAGAATTAACATCCCGTCACGAAGATAATCCACAATCTGCGAGCATCGCAGCTGATAGTTCTTCTCTTCTCGAGGAGAATAATCAACTAAAGCTTGAAAACTCTTCTCTTCGTAATGATAAGAAACAATTAGAAGGTAAATTCTTCGTAATGGTAAGTATTTTAATTACTTTTCCTTTGTAAGTTGCTAACCAATTCCTTAATTTCTTCCCTTGCTGCAGAAAATTATACGAAGATGAATGATGATCTGGAAACTATTTTTGCCAGTCGTAACAAGAATATTTCTGATTTAAGATCTCAATTTCTAATTTCCCAAAACAACCATAGTTTATATGTCAAGCGTTTCCGAGATAAGATGACTCGCAAGATTTGTGAAGACAATCAAATTCCTCTCAAGAAGTACCATACGCTCCTTTCTGAAGAAATTCCTGAGGATACTCCATATCTGGAAATCTCCGATAGTGAAGTTGAAGATGATCCTTCTGAAGAAGAAAAAGAAGATCATTTTGATGGGAATAAGTCACCCGAAAAATAGCTTCATTCTTTTTTGTATATCTGCTCTAGTTCTTTTCATATTGTCTGTTTGAATACAATACTTTCTTCTTTCCTTCTCTTTTGATCAATCAACAATTTCTTTTTGAAGTTTAACTAGTATTAATATATTAATTTTGCGACGATGAATTGATCTTTATTTGATTGAGTGTTTCCCTTATTCGCATAACTTGATCATGTGGAGAGAAATAATATATCTTAAAGACTTAGCTTAGTATCCCTTTTCCCCCTATTATTGCTCTTCAGATGATCAAATATTGTTGGAAGTATTAGTATATCTGCCTCAATTTAATTTGCGAAGCTTCATCTTGTTGCAATTGTGAATAAGAAATCCTCCCTTTGAAATATAAGAAATACGAAGTATGAAATATCCTTACGAAGTATAAGAAGTATAAAATATTTTTGAAAAAGTATTAGAAGTATTCAATCCGTAAATAATTATCCAATGTTTGAAGAAGTGTAAGAATTATTCAATTCATGAAGAATTATTCATTGTATGAAGAAGTATAACAAGTATTTAATCTTCGCAAAATTTACTAAACATGAAATATCCGTTATAGAAATATAATAAGTATGAGACGTTTTTGAAGAAGTATTCAAACTATGGAGAAATATTCAATGTATGAAGAAGTATAAGAAGTATGTAATCTTCGTAAAATTTAATGAATACGAACTATCTGTTTTTGATTGCGAATAAAATCGCATCTTTTGTTATGTATTCGTGATATATATATTCTTGTAAAAATTCTTCAATGATATTGATGGAATTGTCTTCTTTGTCAGGACTTCATGATATATATATTCTTGTAAAAATTCTTCAATGATATTGACGGAATTGCCTTCTTTGTCAGAACTTCATGATATATATATTCTTGTAAAAATTCTTCAATGATATTGATGGAATAAATTTCATTAATTGCTGTGGTCTTATCATGCCTTCCTAAGTAAAGGTCTTATTTTTCCACCTCTTTTGTGATAATATTTTTGTATTTGCGATAATATGACAAGCTTGAACATTCTTGCGAATATACAACCTCATGACATTATCGTCTTGCGATGAAATCGCAGGACGTTTTTTACACTTTCATGTAATAACCCATTGATCTCATCTTAACTTCTTTGTTATGTTCTGCGAGTTCTCTTTTTCTGTATTTTTTTTTTTTTTAGAATGCTCGCAGAAATTCAGTTGTTGCACAAATATGACAAGCCTTTATGTTTTCGCAAACAAAAAGCCTCGTGACATTTGCGTCTTATAGCACGTATCAGCTCCCTAATGGAGGGTGCTGCCCTTTATCTTCCCCTTGGTTGGCCCTTCAAGGAAGCGTACATCGACCATACAAGGTTAGCTCTTCCCATCCGGTTCTGCAAACAACCATCTTTTGATCGCAACCTCTTATCCTTTTTTCCTATAGGGCTTATAGTTACGAGGTTGCACCCTATGGGGTATCTTTGGGCCAAGTGCATCATTTTCCAAGACTTGTCAAAAATGGCAGATGTGCTTCAAGCCCACTCGGCACTCTTGACTCAACCGTGTACCTCGGCGCCTTGATCGTTTTCTGCACTTCTTGGGAAAGACAGTATGCCTTAGTCTCCCAACCTAAATCATGTTACATCGCATAATATTGCGTAATGTCGCAAGATTAGGTGAGAATCCAAGGTGTCTAACCCGGATAGGTACCCCATTATTAGGTTGTACCCCGTAAAGTTCCATGTACTCAGGTTCCTTGGTGGTGTTCCGGTGTCCCTGAGACATGATTATAGGTACCCCCTTAAATGACGGACTTTAGGACTTTGCCTCTTACGAAATGTTTCTTCGCGAACTAAGGTGTACGCCACAAAGGTTTGCCTATGTAATATTTCTGCGTCTTTCTTTCTTTTTTGAAAGCTGATCACAGATTGCGGTCTTTTATTCGCAAATTAATGTTTGCGTCTTTCTTCCATGAAAGTTAATCGCAATAAATTGTTTTAATTCGTAAAATTTTATCACAAATTTTTTTTTGTGTTGCAAAATACCTCATTTCAATTTCTTGTTCCTCAACGTATATCTTGTTATACTTTACGAGCAAACATATTGATTACCTTCTTGTTTCATTACCTTCTTTCTTCTTCCTTCGCAAATCACCTCCCTTTGTTATCCTCGTAAATTTCCTGTATGATTAACATTGTAATTTAATTCTTTCATGTCTTAATCCTCTGCCATTAAATTTTCACTTCTTTTTACAGCCTTTGCTCTTTTTCTCCAATTTTCCTTTTCAGTAGTTTTTCCTTCGCAAACTTATACTTCTGTATCGTAACATTTCTTTCCTTCAGCCCAATCACCCTTGATAACTCCAACACCCTTCATATGAGGAAACTTTATGAATTGATGCAGAGTGGAAGCTACGCCCAGAATTCCATGAAGCCAGGGTCTTCCTATCAAAGCATTATATGGTGATTCGACATCAACCACGCAAAACAGAATTTCAGTTCGCATTCCACTTAAGGAAATTCACATGCTTACTTCTCCTTTAGGTTTATTAGCAGTTCCATTAAAACCATAAATCCTGTAGGTAGAAGGTATTAGATCTGCGTCTTTTCCCCCCAGAGTTTTGTAAGCAGAATAGAAGAGGATATTGACAGAACTTCCCGTATTAATCAAAATTCTATTAAGACCAATTGATTCTTCCTCCATATCATCTTCACTTTCTTCCATATTCATGCAAATTGCTAACCTTACTACCAATGGGTTATCATGTACTTCACAACCTTCTGGAATTTCAGTAGCTTCAAAAGAAATTTTACGCTTCTGCCAATCTTCAAGTCGCAAAATTTTTGCGATGTTCATTATCTCCTTTCCTTCACCATCCCTCGCATATACCCTGCTTAACACATTATCATGAAAATCTTCTATGGTTTTATATGAATGAACAATAGAATTACAGAAAACATTCCTTGCTTTTGACCCCACTTCTATATGTAGGGTTTCTTTTCCCTTTTCTTGTACTATGTTCTCTTTGCAAGTTATGACTGGAGCCTGTGGTAATTTTTGCGACTGTGTTTGCTTAAGTAAAAAGTGATCCAGTTTTCCTTGATCAATAATTCGCAAGATAATCCTCTTGATATTATTGCAGTTATTTGTAGAATGTCCATGAAAATGATGATACGAACAAAATTCATGACTTCTTAGACCTATTGGTGGTTCCTTTCCCATATTCCATGGAGTTGGTATATGTTCTATCAGGATAATTGCCTGCCATATCTTTTCTACACTTGTATTCAAAGGTGGCAACTTTATTTCTTCTTTGACCTCCTTGACCATTGTTATAATTTTGTCTCTGATTCCCTTGTCCAAAATAATTTTGCCTTTGTCCCCCGTAATTTTCTTGTTGATCTAATCTTGGGATCTGGTTATTTCCTCCTCGATTATAGAAATTCCTCTCTCTATCATACTCTTCTTGATCTTTGCTACCCATTGCTACCATTTTTGGCTGGCTATTATTGATTTTCTTCTCTTCTGAAATTTTCGAAGAAGTTTGCGAGGATGTTTGCGAAGTACCTGCTACAACATTAATTATTTTAGGAAGTAAGTTTGCTCATGTATCTTGATTATTAGTGTTTGCTACTGGGTATGACTCCATATTGTTTTGCTTTTCCTCTAATGTAATGTACTCCTCTTGCAACTCTCGTAACTATGTCATCATTATGGAATTCTTTCTTCGGAAGATTTGAACATGAGTTGTTGTTGCGAACATCGCATTTATGACGAGAATCAAATATCTCTCATCTACGCGCGATATCATCATAGTCTTCCATCTTCTTACCAAATGCTTCAAACTTTCAAATTCTTTGTTTTAAACCAAACACATCTTCAATACCAACGCGAGAATGATTTGTGATGTATGCTCCAAGGAAAGTTGCTTGTAAATGATTAAATGATGTAATAGTGTTCTTAGGAAGTCCTTCGAACCACTTTAGAGCTTCTCATGTTAAGCTTGATGTGAAGTACTTGCATAATACAGCATCGTGATTCTCCAATTGTAACATGCATCTTATGTATGCTTTAATGTGCTGAATAGCACATGAATTCCCATCAAAGATACTGGTAAGCGTAGGCAGATTGCATTTTAGTGGAATCCCTCCCAATTGTACTTCTCTAGCAAATGGAGTCCTCGCAGCTTCTTCTATTGCTTCATCTAATTGCCTTCTATCTCCTCCTCTTCTATTGTTTATCATACCTCTCATTTCCGCTAATTCTCTAAAAATCCGTGCATTTGCCTCAGAATTCTCATCCATTGGTCTCTTCAACGCAGCCTCTCTTCTTCTACGTTCTTGCGCCTCTTCTCTTGCGATCCTTCGCATTCTATCATATTCTTCGTTAATGTTTTCATTTGCACAATTTTGCAAATATTTTCTTTCTAAATTATCGCAATTGTTTTTTTGCAGAGCATCTTGAAATTCTTGTTCTTCCCTTTCCATTCTTCTCATTCTTCTCATGCAAATATCAGGAATTTCTTCTTCTTCATTTCTCCTCCTTCTGTGATTTATTTCTTCTTGATTCGCCTGTATTCTGGTTCGAAAGTTTGGTTCATTCCTCATTATTTCTATTCGTTGATTTCCAATTCTTCTTTGAATTCTTTCCTACTCAATATTTTGATTGTTACGATCCTCTTCATGTCTTCCTACTCCATTCTCGTAATTGTTTTGATGTACTGCTTGTTGCCTCTCAGTTTCTTCCACAAGTTGCTGCTCTTCCTCTCGATTTTCTTCACCATTCTGATTGTTTTCTCTAGGATTTGGCTTGGTTCGTGAAGGAGGGTCTGGTACTAAGATGAAGCGATTCTCTTGATTTCTCTCAACTTGATTATGTGCTTGTCATTGCATAGTACTTTCATTATTGATTGTTGGTGAATTTTGTCCTTCTCTTTCTGGTCTAACATTTGATCTTGCAATACTTTGAGATTTCCTCCTCTGTAACATCTTATTTTCCCTCCTCAATTCTTGATTTTGTCTTGTTAGATTAGCACGTTCTTCAGCTTCAAACCTTCGTTCTTCTTGAATTCCTTGTCTCAATGTTTCTAATACCTCCCTTTCTCTTTCAAGAATTGTTCCTCCCATCAGTCTCCCATTTTCTCTGATTTGTGGTGCTCTATATTCTTCTACTGGTGTATCAGTTCTCCAAGTGTGTATACTCACTTGATCATGATCTATTGTTTGTTGAGCTTGATTTCTTCGATTACTCCCTCTCCTACTAGGTTCTCATGTCATATTTGCTTCTCCTCCTGCGAGTCTTACACTTCTTCTTACTGCGGTTAATGGTTCTGATATATTTCTTCTTCTTGCCATTTCTCTGATGCAGGAATTCTTCAAATACCTGTTTCTAGCGCCAATTATGTAGTTGCAGAATAACCTACAACTACACCCTCAGTAGAATTTGTAAAACTTAAGAAGTTCTTGATGATGAATGACAACTTTCTTATTAATTCTCTCAATTGATTACATAAAGATATCTAAATGGAACTAGAATAGTTACAACTTTCTCTATTCTCTTTCCTAAGATATATTCTGACACTTATTAAAAGAACCTCCCGAATTTTACATTTGAACTCCTATTTATAGTGAAATTTGTACAGCTGTTTACGTATTGCGAAGTATCGCAATACATCTTCGTAAGATTATTCTATCTTCACAAATCTTTATACTTCCTCGTGCTTCCTCTATCATCGCATCGTTTTGTAACTCTTTCCTCTTATATTTATTACGATATTTGTAAGCTAACGCCTTGTGATATCTGGTACCTACAAATAGTTCAACATATGAAGAGATTGTTGAGAAACATGTTTGGGTGTTGAATTTTATTTCTGAGTTAGATATCTCATTGATCAATTGTTTTCATAGGTCAGGGTAGGTTACCTTTGAGGTTTGTGTGCTTGAAAAAGAGATGGAAAAGTTATCCTCTGACCAATCTATATCTTGCTGAACCATAACATGTTGATTATATATTTGTACCAATATATTGTTTGCATGCTCTTGATGTCATGCCGCTAAGAAAGCATCACCTTCAACTTGTTGTTGCACACTCTCAAAACTTGTGCATTCACTTAGCTTGTGCCCAATCAGATCACAAAAATCACAGAACAAGAAAGGAAAATTATGGAATTCAAAGTTCACTCCCATTAACAAGACTCCATTTCACTTTCAACATTAATACTAAATATTATAGGTTTCCTAATCCCGATGTTTGCTTTGACAATTATTTGTACCATCATAAAATGATGTACGTACGGGGCACACAAGTGCTACATAACAAAAAATGGCTTATTAAAGAAGCCCGGCTTGGTTATCAATGTAACCTAGTGGTTTATTAAGGAAACCTAAAATGGCTTATTAAAGAAGCCCGACTGGGTTATCAAGGTACCCCAGTGGTTTATTAAGGAAACCAAAAATGTCATATTAAAGAAGCCAGGCTGGGTTATCAAGGTAACCTATTGGTTTATTTAGGAAACCAAAAATGGCTTACTAAATAAGCCCGAATGGGTTATCAAGGTAACCCATTGGTTTATTAAGGAAACCAAAAATGACTTATTAAAGAAGCCCGGATGGGTTATCAAAATAACCCAGTGGTTTATTAAGGAAACTAAAAATGTCTTATTAAAGAGGACCAATGGTTTATTATGGAAACCATTAAAGGTAAATAAAAGACTCAAAGGGATAAACATAGATCTTTTGAGATAATTATGAATCTAGGGAAGATAGATTTTAATCTCTCAAGATATATCCAGATTTGCAAAGATTGTTAGAGCATTGCTCAGTCGAACTCGCATGCGTTGCTATCTCAAGCATGTTTGTCAATATTAGTAATCAAAACTATAAAGTCTTTGATTTCTAGACTACTATAGATAAGGTCTCGGACTAGGATAGAAAGTGTAGTTGAGCTCAAGAACTCCATGGAGATCATCATACAAGACGAAGGACTACTCAAGGAACCAGTGGATCTTCATCGACTAAAAGGTATGTGGAGACTTGAACTTATCTATCACTCAAAAGTTTATCTACTATATCTCCTATCTTGAGCCAAAAGTCGTATTACTATATAGACTAAGAATATGCACATATGATATTTTGAGCTGAGTATATCTCGCTTATCTATTTCTCAAAATATGTGTTGGTAAAGCTTTCACTTTACCCAAGTTCATATTTACCTAGTGACGAAAGTCATGTTATGTTTCAATCATTTTGGAAATCGCTATGACAAAAAATAATTTGTGAATAACAACTATATAACGCCCTCTGAGAATGTTTCAATGATTAAAATGAGAGTTTAAACAATATAACCATTGGAGGATATAAGCATTGTTGTGGTAACATATATATGTATAAGTCCTTATTGCTTGTACCGAAGTTTGCGAACTTTGTTGATCAAGTGAAACCGGTGTAGTGCATGAGCTTCATTCCGCGAACTCAGTCCGTGAACTTGTGGAAGTTCTCGACCGAGAATTTCTGCTGGAGTTTGTGAACTCCATCCGGGAACTTAAGTCCGCGAACTTGAGTAAGTTATGTCTAAAAACGATGTTTGTGAACTTATCTTAATAAACTAAGGAATGTTATTGCAAACCGAGGCTTTATAGTTCATGAATCGATTCTAGTGAATCACATCGTTTTTGCTTCAATTGTATCTTGTGTAGTACATAAAGATCTAAGAAATTGAACAACTCTCTAACTAGTTCGTTTGAGTCATTTGGACTAGTTATGGTGAAGAAGAATATGGTTGATATGAAAGTTATCATTTGGATAACCGTTTGGTTAACTAGTGTTGAACCAACTAATGTACAAGTTTGGGTACGGTTTTCACAAGCCTTCAAAAGTGCAGTACATGTGTGTATGACAAGATATGTTTTCGATCTAACGGTTGATAAATATTAGCTTGTATCTAATCAGGTTTGAATGCTTTGTTACTAAGCTAACATTGATTGCAAACCCTGATTTGAAAGACTATATAAGGGAGAACTCTAGCAACTGGGAAACCTAATCCCCACACATTCTGTGTGATACTAGTTTTCTAATCTAGAGTCGATTCTCCTTTAACCTTTGATTTTCTTCTTCTAAAATTAGGTTAACGACTTAAAGACTTCATTGGGATTGTGAATCCAGACCGATGCAACTTTTATCGTAGTTGTGTTATCTGATCTTGTTGTTTCTATCATATGAGTACAATTATAATAATTGGCTTGAGATTTCTATCTCCGATAGGCAAGATATAAAAGTAGTCACAAACATTTTGTCTCATCATTTGTAATTCCTCAAGAATCTTCTTCACTGCGTCGATTAAGTTTATTGTGAGGTGATTGATAAAATTGAGTTGTTCTTCGGGAATATAAGTCTAGTTTTATCAATTGGTTCCCGTTCACCTTGATTTATCAAAAGACATAACAAAATTCATAGGTTTAATCGTGGGAGACGAATTTATCTATCCTTGTAGACTTTTCTGTGTGAGATAGATTTGTTTATTAAAATCTTAGACTTTGGGTCGTACCAACTCTTGGTTATGGGTGAGATCAACTAAGGGAATCAAGTGCGCAGTATCCTGCTGAGATCATAGGTATATGAGCATAACTGTACATTGGATCAGTGTGAGATTGGTTGGGGTTCAACTACAGTCCAGACCGAAGTTTTCTTTGAGTTGGCTAGTGTCTGTAGCGGCTTAATACAGTATATGTTTAATCTGGAATAGGTCTCGGGGTTTTTCTGCATTTGCGGTTTCCTCGTTAACAAAATTCTGGTGTCTGTGTTATTTCTTTTCCGCATTATATTTTGTTATATAATTGAAATAATACAGGTTGTGCGTTGTTCAATCAATTAGAATATCTGACCTCTTTGGTTGTTGATTTAAATTGATTGACAGTTGGATATTGGTCTTTGGTACCATCCAAGTTATGTCTCTTTGATGAAGACTCGCATATTGTATTTTCTTGAGTAAATATCAAATTGAGAGATAGAGATAATAAACTCCTTGAGAGATTTTCTATTGATTGAGTCTGACTGTCTAGTTGATTCTCTAGAAAGTAACTTGGAGTTGTCCATACAGATTGATAATCGTAATATTGGGTGTGGTTGTTAGACCCACGCTTTTTCAATTGGTATCAGAGCAAGCAAACACGTTTAAGACCTTACAAGTCTGTGTTTGTGGAAATCTGAGTCTGAGGACAAGATCTCTGTTGCGCATACCAAAATGTCTCCTAAAGCTTTTGATTATATCAAGTGTCTTGGAAACACCTCAAAGGATTATTCCTTAGTTGATTCTTCTGAATCCCGAGGTAGAAAATATGTTCAATTTGATAATGACATTTCTTCCTCTCATGAGGCATGTGACACTCTGGAAAAAGCTGAGAAGGAGCTCACCAGAATTTCAAAAAATACAACTGTGATTATTGATTTTAATGATCATGATCAGCTTATTGATGAATTTGAAAAGTATCTTGATCAAGAACGTGATCTCTATAACATTGTTGTGTCCTTCTCTAAGAACATTGAGAAACTTCTACAAGAAACTACTCTACAATGTGAAAAGATTAGTTCTCTTAAGGAGGTTGTTAAGGAAAACTCAATTAGAGAAAAACGTTTGCTCGAGACTCATTCATCAGATCTTAACAAACTTCATGTTGAAAAAGAGAAACTAAGTGCATCTCTTACTCTAGCTCATGAACAGTGTAAATCCTTGGAAAAGGAAAACTCTGTCTTAAGGAGAAAAACCTCTATACAAACTAACTCTCGTGATGTTTTGTAGAAGATGAAACGTTCTCCAGAAGAAGATTATGTCAAGGAAAGGTTACATAAATTTCAATCTTATCATATGGATATGAAGCCAGGATAAGTGCCAATTATTGCTTCTTATCCACGAACCTGTACCTTTTGTGGGAAAAGGAATCACTATTCTATCCATTGTTTTGCAAGAAGGAAACAAATTTCTAAGCTTCATAATTTGCTTCTCTTCACTTTCAATGGAACAAATAGTCTGTCGACTAATGCAGTGTATCGCATGCCCACAAGAAACCAGAAACCTTATAAGAATGATATCTATTCTAGAAATCATCACAGGGGTCAAGTGCATTATGGCATAAATTCTCGTGTTGCTAAAGAAAGCATTCCCCATACTTATAAGAATGTTTCTGGTAATTCTAAGTCTAGAAAATAGATTCCTATCTATTCTGGTCCTCTTGAACCAGTTGCAAGAGGTCCTAGTTTTAATCCTCATAGAAATCCATCTGATGGATTTGTTAAGTATGACATGTCTTATCCTTCCAGGATGAAAATCAACCGAAGAAAGGCAAAGAAAACGAAGATCAAACAGTCATATGATATATACAACTCCTTTCCCGATGATCATAGTGAAATTAATTTCCATGCTCTACTACCTGATTCCAAGTATTTGTTTCCTTGTTTCTAACTTGAGAGGTGCAAGGAAAATAATTGGGGAATACTCAAGTATGTTGTATATTATTTCTGTTTGAGTCCTTTTATTGGTGGTCCAAAAATGTCCGCGTCCTCCTCTTGTGAGTCTCTAGGGTTTTCAAAACCAGAGTTTTTCTACTCTTGTTGACGAACGCATATATACTTGTTCTATATTGTGTTCTCCATTCCCTAAAATTTCATGGATAACTCTACAAGATCTCAAGAGATTGTGCGTCTTGATATGGAGGAACACAATCAGGAACGTAAGACAATTCAGGAGTTGGTTCTAAAGAAGATTCTTGAAAGAAAGGATCACAACTCCTGGATTGATGATTTTGTCAAGAATTTAACTCATTTTCAGATAATTCAAGGGTTGAGTTTGCAAATCTTCAATTGCAAATAAACCAACTTCTAGATGGTCAGGCCAGAATTCTTGCTAATCAGAACATTCTGATACAGAATCAAAAGAATCTTATCATGGACTATGCCAAAGCTAGACAGCTTGCTCGAGTGGTTGATCATAAAGTTAGTGTTCTAACTCACGAACATGGTGTGTCTACAATCAAGAGAATAAAAGGATATCATTGATACTTTCTTTGATGCTTTCATTGAAAGATATGAGGTTCTTAATGAGCTCTGATTTCTGTTTGCCTAGTAATTCTTCAATTTTTCTTGTTTTATTTATAAGAAGAATAACTAGTGTTTGGAATATCCATTATTGTGATTACACATATCTATATCCAAAGTTTTCATCTTCTTGTTTTTAGATTTATTGGTTTAAATTCTAAACTTGTTTGGAAGATGATTTTTGCAATATTAATCTTTATGATTTTATATATTGCAATATTTTTATGGGATATGTGTATTTACGTCCGTGAATTTGATTGTCCTATATTTTGTCAAAATTAAAGTCGTTCGTGAATTGATATGCAAATATTGATAAAAGAATGAATAGACTTTTGACAAACACAAAAGTTAAGCCTATATTGTCAATTATTGATGTAAGATAGGTTAAAATCTTTTGTGATTCAAGGATTATGGATATTGTATGTCATTATGAAAATGATGATGGAAAATAGAATGAATCCTTGCTTATTCCACGTATAAGGTAGATTCTCCGATCCACAATTTTTGTGTAAATACTGTGTTGTTCCAAGAAGTGTCTTATGTTGAGCACTAAAACAACAAAAGTTGATTGCTTTTGTGATTAGCTTAGCTTTTGTTCCGTAAGGTACTTTACGTTAAACATGATTAAACTAAATTAATCATCTTTTATGGTTATTTAGTTATCACTCCATAAGCTTTCTTATGTTTGAGCATTTCTTCGACTGAGTTGGTTATTCATGATTAACTTAGTTATTGATCCATAAATCTTCTTATGTTGAGTGTGGCCAATTAAATTGATTACTTTTGTAATCAGTTTGGTTGAGTATGACAATTAGATTATTTGCGAGTTTTCTTGTGATTAATCTTGTTGATCACTTAAGTCTCCATAAGTTTACTTGTATTGAGCATATTTGGTCAAATTAATCTTGGTTCGCTTTGGTTAATATGATTGAATATTTCTTTTTGGATTCCAATTTCATTCTTGTATGTAATTTGTTAAGACTAAAGAAATCCTTCTTTTCTTTTGAAATTAAGGTCGCTCTTGTTGTTCCCTTGGGAATGACATTTTATGGGGGAAAGTTCTTTTGAACTTGTGCTTAATTGCCAAATCTTTGTGGGGAGTGCGGCTGTGGAATATTAGAGGGGTTATCTTGTATCTTTATGAACTCCTTGATGAATGCATTTAGCTTCGGCTTTATGATTGCATCTAAAAAAGATGATATGCATTTACCTTTGGTCATTAAATGTCTTTTACAGAAATTTCATTAGGATCCCGTTCTTGTACCTTTGCCAATTTTATTGACAAAAAGGGGGAGAATTAATATGTAGTTCATACTACAAATACATATGGTTTTCGGATCATTATGTAAGGGGGAGTGGTTTCCATGTGAGATGGAGTATTGACTAAGGGGAAGTGAAGTATCACCATAGTATTGTTGTTAAATTTGTGATGCAATTGGACTTTGATGCTGTGTAATGATACTATGACATTGTATAACAATGATTGAGAACTCTTGTTTTCTTGTTGTTATAGCTATGCATTTTCAGCAACGATGATGCTAAACTTACAACCTTTGGGATCATTGGATTACTTGGAAGTGAGGAAGATTTCGAGTATTGTTGAAGATTAGACGACATGTGGAATAGGAGCTACAAATTTTATTTATATATTTTTTGTATTCCATATGTATTAATAGTTTTGCCACTAAAATTGACAAAGGGGGAGATTGTTAGAGCATTGCTCGGTCGAACTCGCATGCGTTGCTATCTCAAACATGTTTGTCAATATTTGTGATCAAAACTATAAAGTATTTGATTTATAGTCCACTATAGCTAAGGTATCAGACTAGGATAGAAAGTGTATTTGATCTCAAGAACTCCATGGAGATTATCATACAAGACAAAGGACTACTCAAGGAACCAGTGGATATTCGTCGACTAAAAGGTATGTGGAGACTTGAACTTATCTATCACTCAAAAGTCTATCTACTATATCTCTTATCTTGAGACAAAAGTCGTATTACTATATAGACTAAGAATATACACATGATATTTCGAGCTGAGTATATCTTGCTTATCTATTTCACGGAATATGTGTTGGTAAATCTTTCGCTTTAGCTAAGTTCATCTTTACCTAGTGACGAAAGTCATGTTATGTTTCAATCATTTTGGAAATCGCTATGACAAAAAATAGTTTGTGAATAACAACTATATAACGCCCTCTGAGAATGTTTCAATGATTGAAATGAGAGTTTAAACAATATAACCATTGGAGGATATAAGCATTGTTGTGGTAACACATATATGTATAAGTCCCCTTATTGCTTGTACCGAAGTTTGCGAACTTTTTTGATCAAGTAAAACTGGTGTAGTGCGTGAGCTTCAGTCCGCAAACTGGCGGAAGTTCTCGACCGAGAATTTCTGCTGGTGCTCCATCCGAGAACTTAAGTCCACGAACTTGAGTAGGTTATGTCTAAAAACGATATTTGTGAACTTATCTTAATAAACTAAGGAATGCTATTGCAAACTGTGGATTTATAGTTCATGAATCGATTCGAGTGAATCACATCATTTTTGCTTCAATTGTGTCTTGTGTAGTACATAAAGATCTAAGCAATTGAACAACTCTCTAACTAGTTCATTTGAGTCATTTGGACTAGTTACGGTGAAGAAGAATTTGGTTGATATGAAAGTTATCATTTGGCTAACCGTTTGGTTAACTAGTGTTGAACCAACTAATGTACAAGTTTGGGTACGGTTTTACAAGCCTACAAACGTGTAGTACATGTGTGTATAACAAGATATGTTTTGGATCTAACGGTTGATAAATATTAGCTTGTATCTAATCAGGTTTTCAACTAACGGTGAATATTGAATGCTTTGTTACTAAGGTAACATTAATTGCAAATCCTGATTTGAAAGACTATATAAGGGAGAACTCTAGCAACTGGGAAACCTAATCCCCACAAATTCTGTGTGATACTAGTTTGCTAAGATAGAGTCTATTCTCCTTTAACCTTTGGTTATTTTCTTCTTCTAAAACCTGGTTAACAACTTAAAGACTTCATTGGGGTTGTGAAGCTAGACCGATACTACTTTTATCGTAGTTGTGTGATATGATCTTGTTGTTTCTATCGTACGAGTACAATTGTAATAATTGGATTGAGATTTCTATCTCTGATAGGCAAGATATAAAAGTAGTCACAAACACTTTGTCTCATCGTTTGTGATTCCTCAATAATCTTCTTTGCTGCGTCGATTAAGTTTATTATGAGGTGATTGATAAAACTGAGTTGTTCTTCGGGAATATAAGTCTGGTTTTATCAATTGGTTCCTGTTCACCTTGATTTATCCAAAGACGGAATAAAACTCATAGGTTTATTCGTGGGAGACAAATTTATCTATCCTTGTAGACTTTTCTGTGTAAGACAGATTTGTTTACTAAAGTTTTCGACTTTGGGTCGTAGCAACTCTTGGTTGTGTGTGAGATCAATTAAAGGAATAAAGTGCGCAGTATCCTGCTGGGTTCAGAGGCATAGGAGCATAATTGTACCTTGGATCAGTGTGAGATTGTTTGGGGTCCAACTACAGTCCAGACCGAAATTATCTTGGAGTAGATAGTGTCTGTAGCGGCTTAATACAGTGTATGTTTAATCTAGACTAGGTCCCGGGGTTTTTCTGCATTTGCGGTTTCATCGTTAACAAAATTATGGTGTGTGTGTTATTTCTTTTCCGCATTATATTTTGTTATATAATTGAAATAATACAGGTTGTGCATTTTTCAATCAATTAGAATATCCGACCTCTTTGGTTCTTGATTTAAATTGATTGACACTTAGATATTGGTCTTTGGTACCATCCAAGTTATCTCTCTTTGATAAAGACTCACATATTGTATTTGCTTGAGTAAATACCAAATTGAGAGATATATATAATAAACTCCTTGAGATATTTTCTATTGATTGAGTCTGACTGTCTAGTTGATTCTTTAGAAAGTAACTTGGAGTTGTCCATACAGATTGCTAATCGAAATATTAGGTGTGGTTGTTAGACCCCCGCTTTTTCAAAGATAGATATATCTCCTCTTAGATAAATGCAAATATTGACAAGATAGACATAGATCTTTCAAGATGTGTACAAATATGATGAAGATAAACATGAATATTCCAGGATATATGCAAATATTGGGGAGATAAGTATAAATCTAAGTGGTTATCCAAGATAACTACAAATCTTGTAAGATAAAGGTAAATCTTGGTGGTTATTTGAGATAACTACAAATCATAACAATCAAATTTGTTTTCTGCCTATAAATAGAGGCTGAAATCCAACTCAAAAGGTGCACAATCACAATTACTTTTCTCCTCTAAAAAACCTGTCTAGATCTCTCTCTGACTTAAGCATCGAAGTGTCTTTTTAGGTACCCCCCCCCACAATTTTCATCTTACAAACATCTCGAGGATTATTGGGGTAAACATTTTTGCACCAACATCTTTTGGCGTCGACTAAAGGGATTCGAGTGAAAGAATCGTGTTCCCTCGTTGAGAGAAATTGTATTCAAATCATTTTTGAAAATTAGGGTTTCAGAAATGTTGTGAAGAAAAGTTGCAGAAAAGTCTCATAAAGGTTGTGAGAAAAGAGCTGCAGAAAGTGAAAAAGCGGGGGTCTAAGAACCTCACCCAATATTTTGATTAGCAATCTATATGGACAACTCCGAGTTGTTTTCCAGAGAATCAACTAGACTCAATCAAATAGAAAATACTCAAGGAGTTATTATCTCAATCTCTCGATTTGATTTACTCAAGAAAATATGATTCACGAGTTATAATCAAAGAGAGATAACTTGGAAGGTACCAAAGACCAATATCCAAGTGTCAATCAATTTAAATCAACAACCAATAAGGTCGGATATTCTAATTGATTGAACAACGCACAACCTGTATTATTTCAATTATATAAAAATATAATGCGGAAAAGAAATAACACAAACACCAGAATTTTGTTAACGAGAAAACCTTAAATGCATAAAAACCCCGGGGACCTAGTCCAGATTAAACATACACTGTATTAAGAAGCTACAGACACTAGCCTACTCCAAATTAACTTCGGTCTGGACTGTAGTTGAACCCCAATCAATCTCACACTGATCCAAGGTACAATTATGCTCATACGCCTCTGATCCCAGCAGGATACTACGCACTTGATTCCCTTAGCTGATCTCACCCACAACCAGGAGTTGCTACGACCCAAAGTCGAAGACTTTAGCAAACAAATCAGTCTCACACAGAAAAGTCTACAAGATAGATAAAATCATCTCCCACCAATAAACCTATGAGTTTTGTTCCGTGTTTTGATAAATCAAGGTGAATAGGAACCAATCAATAAAACCAGATTTATATTCCCGAAGAATAGCTCAGTTTTATCAATCACCTCACAATAGTCTTAATCGACGCAGCGAAAAAAGATATTGTGGAATCACAAATGATGAGACGAAGATGTTTGTGATTAGTTTTATATCTTGCCTATCGGAGATAGAAATCTCAAGCCAATTATTACAATTGTACTCATACGATAGAAACAGCAAGACCAGATCACACAACTACAAGAAAAGTAGTATCGGTATGGCTTCACAATCCCAATGAAGTCTTTAAGTCGTTAACATGGTTTTAGAAGAAGAAAACCAAAGGTTAAAGGAGAATCGACTCTAGCTTAGCAAACTAGTATCACACAAAATGTGTGGGGATTAGGTTTCCCAGTCACTAGAGTTCTCCCTTATATAGTCTTTCAAATCAGGGTTTGCAATCAATGTTAGCTTAGTAACAAAGCATTCAATATTCACCATTAGATGAAAACCTGATTAGATACAAGCTAATATCTCTCAACCATTAGATCAAAAACTTAGCTTGCCATACACACATGTACTTGATGATTTTGGGTTTGTGTAATCGTACTCAAACGTGTACAATAGTTGGTTCAATATTAGTCAACCAAATGGTTAGCCAAGTGATAACTTTCATATCAACCATATTCTTCTTCACAATAACTAGTCCAAATGACTCAAATGAACTAGTTAGAGATTTGTTCAATTGCTATGAGATCTTATGTACTACACAAGACACAATTGATGCAAAAACGATGTGATTCACTCGAATAAATTCATGAGCTATAAAGCTACGGTTTGTAATAGCATTCCTTAGATAATTTAAATAAGTTCACGAACATCGTTTTTAGACATAACCACTCAAGTTCGCGGATTGGGTTCGCGGACTCAAGTAACCGGTTGGAGTTCACAAACTCCAGCAGAAATTCTCGGGTTCGAGAACTACGCATGTTCGTGTACTGGGTTGACTGCTCAAGTTCCGGTTTTCCACTTGATCAACAAAGTTCGCAAACTTCGGTTCAAGTGCTAAGGACTTATACATATATGTGTTACCACAATAATGTTTATATCCCCCAGTGGTTATATTATCTAAACTCTCATTTCAATCATTGAAACATTCTCAGAGGACGTCATATAGTTGTTATTCACAAACTAGTTTTCGTCAGAGCAATTTCCAAAGTGATTGAAACATAACATGACTTTCGTCACTAGGCAAAGATGAACTTGGCTAAAGCGAAAGCTTTAGCAACACACATTTTGAGAAATAGATAAGCGAGATATACTCAACTCAAAATGTCACATGTGTATATCTTTAGTCTATATAGTAAAACGACTTTTGTCTCAAGATAGGAGATAGAGTAGATAGACTTTTGAGTGATAGATAAGTTCAAGTCTCCACATACATTTTAGTCGATGAAGATCCACTGGTTCCTTGAGTAGTCCTTCGTCTTGTATGATGATTGCCATGGAGTTCTTAAGCTCAACTACACTTTCTATCCTAGTCCAATACCTTAGCTATAGTAGACTAAAAATCAAGACTTTATAGTTTTGATCAGTAACATTGACAAACATGCTTGAGATAGAAACGCATGCGAGTTTGACCGAGCAATGCTCTAACAATCTCCCCGTTTGTCAATTTTAGTGGCAAAACTATTTATACATATGGAATACAAAAAATATATAAATAAACTTTGTAGCTCCTATTCCACATGTCTAATCTTCAACAATACTCGAAATCTTCGTCACTTCCATGTAGTCCAATGATCCCAAAGGTTGTAAGTTTAGCATCATCGTTGTTGAAAATCCGTAGCTATAACAATCAGAAAAGCATCAGTTCTCAATCATTGTTATACAGTGTCATAGTATTATTACACAACGTCAAAGTTCAATTGCATCACAACTTCAACAACAATACTATGGTGATACTTCACTTCCCCTTAGTCAATACTCCATATCACATGGAAACCACTCCCCCTTACATAATGATCCGAAAACCATATGTATTTGTAGTATGAACTACATATTAATTCTCCCCCTTTTTGTCAATAAAATTGGCAAAGGTACAAGAATGAGATCCTAATGAAATTTCCGTAAGAGACATTTCATGACCAAAGGTAAATGTATATCATCTTGTTTATATGCAATCATAAAGCCTAAGCTAAATGCATTCATCAAGGAGTTTATAAAGACGTAAGATAACCCCTCTAATATTTCACAGCCGCTCTCCCCACAAAGATTTGGCAATTAAGCACAAGTTCAAAAGAACTCTCCCCCATAATATGTCATTCCCTAAGGAACAACAAGAGCGACCTTAATTTCAAAGAAAATAAGGATTTCTTTAGAATCAACAAATTGCATACAAGTATGAATTTGGAATCTAACAAGAAATATTCAATCCAATTAACCAAAGCGAACCAAGATTAATTTGACTAAATATGCTCAACACAAGTAAACTTATGAAGACTTAAAAATTAATTAGATTGATCACAAGAAAACTTGCAAATAATCTAATTGTCATACTCAACCAAACTAATTACAAGAGTAATCAATTTAATTGTCCACACTCGATATAAGAATATATATGGAGCAATGAATAAGTTAATCATAAAAATAACCATCCTAGTCAATTATGCTCAACATGAGAAGAACTTACGGAGTGCTGACTAAATAACCATACTAGATGATTGATTTAGTTCATTTTGGCTCAACATAAGAGATTATAGAATCCCGACTAAGATTATCGTAAGATATGACAACCTTAACCGTACATGTACTCAACATAAGAAAACTTATGGAATACAAAATAAATAACCACACAAGTTGATTAATTTAGTTCTTAATGCTAAAAATATAGCATCTCATGGAACAACCAACCATGCCAATAAGGAATCGACTTAGTCATATCGTGCTCAACATAAGATACACAATGGAACCTTCACGGTAATACATAAAAAATGGATCAATAAGGATCTATACCGTGGATAATATAAGGATTCATTCTATGTTTCTATCACCATTTGCACAATGACATACAATAGACATAATCCTTGAATCACAAAAGATTTTAACCTATCTTACATCAATAATTGACAATATAGGCTTAACTTTTGTGTTTGTCAAAAGTCTATTCATCCTTTTATCAATATATGCATACAATTCACGAATGACTTTACTTTTGAAAAAATATGGGACAATCAAGTTCACGGACGTAAACATACAAATCCCATCAAAAAATTGCAATATATAAAACCATAAAGATTAATACTGCAACCATCATCTTCCAAACAAACTTAGAATTTTTAAACCAAAAAATCTAAAAACAAGAAGATGAAAAGCATTGGATATAGCTATGTCTAATCACAATAATGGCTATTCCAAAACACTAGTTATTCTTCTAAACAAAAGAGAAACAATAGAAGATTTACTAGGTATGCTGAACTTGATTTGCAACTAAAGATCGAACAACAGTAAGTTCATCAGATGCTTTCTTCAGTTCATTCTTTAGAAACTCACGATTCCTTGTTTCTATTCCAATCTGTTCACGAACGACTTCAAAATCACGAAGAAGATTTCCTACCAATTGTGAAGACATCTGAACTGGTAGGTTGCTTTCATGATCAATATCCTGATAACAGATTATGAAAACAGGATCTTCATGAAACTCAATAGCCTTCTCCTCCATAATTACCTCTTTGTTGCTTTTCTCCATTGTGACAAGAATCCAGAAGAATCGTTTTATCCTTATAGAATAAAGTGTCAAATAATGACATATATATAAGGGGGTTCATATATAAAACCCTAGGCACAAGGATGTCCGTGCGGTTCTTGTGAACGTGGACAAGTGATCATAGATGACCAAAACATGGAGGACCAAGAAAGAAGAGGAGGAAGAGTTCAACAAGGACTTTTCACCCAAAAAACATCCTACAAAAAAAGAGCTCAAAATAAAATTTGAAACACATACACCTTTGACAGTTTTCTCAAGACACTTTCTTGAGAATATAGAGCATCCTTCTTATTCTGAAGAAGAATGCTACAAAAAGTAGTCATGGTGTGTTAGGATGAACATTTTTCTCATCATTGCTGACTTCTCCTTTCTCTCCTTTAAAGGAATGTAGAGACAAATCACTCAACAATAGTGAAGAACTTTTACTAGGAGGGGAACTAGGGGTACATGAGTTAGCTGCTTTCCAAGTTTTGGAGACGCCCCGTTTGAGTCTGTTTATGCTTGTCTTAAGTTCCGAGACTCGATTATTTATGTGGAGAAAATCTAGAACATAATTCTTTGATTCATAGTCTTCCATGGAACTTGAACTCTTTTTCTTTCTACTATGCCTTTTTCTCTTTTCAGGGTTATTTGTTACCCATTTGTTGTTCTTCCTTCTACCTTGATTCATATTTTGTATTCCAAAGTCATGAATACGAGACGACTTGTCAAGGTAGTTTTCTTGATTGTTGAATGTGCCTTTTACTCCAATAATATGAGAAACAAGTTTAATCATTTCCTTAGACACCCATATAAGAACGTCGTGAAGTTTTTTATTTCTTAACCGAAAACGACATTTTCGCTCAGGATGTCCTTTATTTCCGCAGTAATAGCAGTTGAAGGAATTATTCTTAATTGTTCTCTTGTGAGTAATTTTGGGAGACATCCCTTCCTTAGGCACATTGCAGGCTGCAAACATTTTCTCACATGAAGAATTATCATCTGCTTTGACGAAATTGATCTTACTAGTTTTTGGAGCGTCTATTCCTTTATATCCCAGACCACGTGTATCACGATGTTCTTTACATGCTCCAATCATAGAAGTCAATTTCATTGAGCTAGTATTGAATCTTCTCAGACTCTCTTCTAGTGATCTTACCTTATCAAGAGAAGCTGCAAGATCAGTCTCCAATGACTTTTCTTTAGTAAGAAGTATGAGTTCTTTGTCATTAAAACATTTCTGTTGAGAGTCATATCTTGCTTCAGTACCTACAAGTCTTTCTTTCAACACATAGAGATTTCGGAGAAGATTGTCACATTCAAATTTTTGTGTGCAGATATATTCTTCATGATCTTTAATGATAGATTTTAGGAGATTATAGCCACAATAATATCCTTTAAAGAGTTTTCTCAATTTTCTGTTTCTTGACAAAGAGGATCCATGTACTTACTCAGGAAAGTTGTTGACCTTTTTTCTTTCAATGCATGATCAAACAACTTGATATATTGAGAGACTTCATCATCAATACTCGGTCCTTCTTCTGAATCACTATCATCTGAAAGGTCATCCAATTTCTCATCAAGAGATTTTTCCCAGTCAAATGCAGATTCAGCCAAGGGATAAGTGATAGAGTTTTTCTCAGAAGTTTCAAGACATTGAGCGTTACCTGAGTGGATTTGAACTGGTGTTGCGTTATCAGAGATACTACTCTTGTCCATAGAGTCAGATCGCTTACAAACACATACTTATGAGGTCTTGAACGTGTTTGCCTGCTCTGATGCCAATTGAAAAAGCGGGGGTCTAACAACCTCGCCAAATATTTTGATTAGCAATCTGTATGGACAACTCCGAGTTATTTTCTAGAGAATCAACTAGACTCAATCAAATATAAATACTCAAGGAGTTATTATCTCAATATCTCGATTTGATTTACTCAAGCAAATATGATTCACGAGTTATAATCAAAGAGAAATAACTTGGAAGGTACCAAAGACCAATATCCAAGTGTCAATCAATTTAAATCAATAACCAATAAGGTCGGATATTCTAATTGATTGAACAACGCACAACCTGTATTATTTCAATTATATAAAAAATATAATGGGGAAAAGAAATAACACAGACACCAGAATTTTGTTAACGAGGAGACCGCAAATGTAGAAAAACCCCGGGACCTAGTCCATATTAAACATACATTGTATTAAGCCATTACAGACACTAGCCTATTCCAATTTAACTTCGGTATGGACTGTAGTTGAATCCCAATAAATCTCACACTGATCCAAGGTACAGTTATGCTCCTACGCATATGATCCCAGTAGGATACTGCGCACTTAATTTCCTTAGCTGATCTCAACCACAATCAAGAGTTGCTATGACCCAAAGTCGAAGACTTTAGCAAACAAATCTATCTCACATAGAAAAGTATACAAGATAGATAAATTCGTCTCCCACGAATAAACCTATGAGTTTTGTTCCTTCTATTGATAAACCAAGGTGAACGAATAGGAACCAATCAATAAAACCAGACTTATATTCCCGAAGAACCGCTCAGTTTTATCAATTACCTCACAATAGTCTTAATCGACGCAGCGAAAAAAGATTTTGTGGAATCACAAACGATGAGACGAAGATGTTTGTGATTACTTTTATATCTTGACTATCGGAGATAAAAATCTCAAGCCAATTATTACAATTGTACTCGTACGATAGAAACAACAAGATCAGATCACACAACTATAAGAAAAGTAGTATCGGTCTGGCTTCACAATCCCAATGAAGTCTTTAAGTCGTTAACCTGGTTTTAGAAGAAGAAAACCAAAGGTTAAAGGAGAATCGACTCTAGCTTAGCAAACTAGTATCACACAGAATGTGTGGGGATTAGGTTTCCCAGTTGCTAGAGTTTTCCCTTATATAGTCTTTCAAATCAGGGTTTGCAATCAGTGTTAGCTTAGTAATAAAGCATTCAATATTCACCGTTAGATGAAAACCTGATTAGATACAAGCTAATATCTCTCAACCGTTAGATCGAAAACTTATCTTTCCATACACACATGTACTTGACGATTTTGGGTTTGTGTAACCGTACCCAAACGTGTACAATAGTTGGTTCAATATTAGTCAACCAAATGGTTAGCCAAATGATAACTTTCATATCAACCATATTCTTCTTCACCGTAACTAGTCCAAATGACTCAAATGAACTAGTTAAAGAGTTGTTCAATTGCTATGAGATCTTATGTACTACATAAGACACAATTGAAGCAAAAACGATGTGATTAACTCCAATCAATTCATGAACTATAAAGCCACGGTTTGCAATAGAATTCCTTAGATAATTTAAATAAGTTCACGAACATCATTTTTAGACATAACCACTCAAGTTCGCGGACTCAAGTAACCGATTGGAGTTCACAAACTTCAACAGAAATTCTTGGGTTAGAGAACTTCCGTCAGTTCGCGGACTGAGTTCGGGGACTGAAACCTAGCTACAACTCCAGCAAAAATTCTCGGGTTTGAGAACTACGCACGTTCGCGGACTGGGTTGACTGCTCAAGTTCCGGTTTTCCACTTGATCAACAAAGTTCACAAACTTCGGTTCAAGTGCTAAGGACTTACACATATATGTGTTACCACAACAATGTTTATATCCCCCAGTGGTTATATTGTCTAAACTCTCATTTAAATCATTGAAACATTCTCAGAGGACGTCATATAATTGTTATTCACAAACTAGTTTTCGTCAGACCAATTTCCAAAGTGATTAAAACATAGCATGACTTTTGTCACTAGGCAAAGATGAACTTGGCTAAAGCGAAAGCTTTACCAACACATATTTCGAGAAATAGATAAGAGAGATATACTCAGCTCGAAATGTCACATGTGTATATCTTTAGTCTATATAGTAAAACGACTTTTGTCTCAAGATAGGAGATATAGTAGATAGAATTTTGAGTGATAGATAAGTTCAAGTCTCCACATACCTTTTAGTCGATGAAGATCCACTGGTTCCTTAAGTAGTCCTTCGTCTTGTATGATGATTGCCATGGAGTTCTTGAGCTCAACTACACTTTCTATCCTAGTCCGATACCTTAGCTATAGTAGACTAGAAATTAAGACTTTATAGTTTTGATCACTAACATTGACAAACATGCTTGAGATAGCAACACATGCGAGTTCGACCGAGCAATGCTCTAACGGAAAGTTTCACAAAGGTTGTGGAGAAAAGGTCCTAGAAAGTCACAAAAACGTGTAAAGAAAAAAGGTTGCAGAAAGTCTCCGAAAGTTGTAAAAAAAAGAAGTTAGGATTTCGGAAAAACTGTTGCGAAACAGTTGAAGAAACTGTTGCGAGGTTGAAGAAACCGTTACGATGGTTGAAGAAACCGTTACAAGGTTGATGTAATTGTTGCGAAATAGTTGAAGAAAGCGTGGTATGAGTTGAAGAAACTGTGGCGAAAATAGTTCCAGAAAGTGTGGCCAAAGATTCTCCTAAACAACCACATAGTTATAGCCTCACGTACACCTCCATATCGGGAAAATTATAACCGTCAGATCAAGAGGATCTCATCCATAGGATCTGTCTAGCCTCAGGTCCAACTTCGGGTTCACTAACTGGTCCAGCCTAACTGGTATGGTTCGGAACAACCCGATTCAGCTCCATCCCAGACTGTTCGGGTCCAACCAGCTATAGTCAGCAGTTGCCACGTCAGTGTACAGTCAGCAAATTCAAGCTACGTCACTAAGCCGCGTCAGCATAATATGAGTGCCACGCAAGCAAGCCTGATCCACATCACCGAGATGCCACGTTAGCAAGGAGCCACATCAGCACATTCAACGTCACGTCATCAACTGCCATGTCAGCAAGCGGACTATAGGCTTTGGTTCCATGTCAGCATACTCTGTGCCATGTCAGTTTCACGGTCCAGTCAACGGTGGCCACTCAACATACAGTCAGCTGCCACGTCATTAAAATTCAGTGGATATTTTACTTGATGTTGCCATTTCAGCACCGATTGGGTGCCATGTCAGCCGTCCTTGTCCGATCAGAAAATCCATGTCATCTCTTCTCTGCCATGTCAGCATGATACGCACAGTCAACACTGCCACGTCTGCAATAGCACGCGCACTTCGTTGGAAACTTGTTTTGTCAATAACTTCTTCGTTATAAGTCCGAATTGAGTGATTTTCGGCTCGTTAGAATCGTATTTCAATTCCATACAACATGAAAGAAAATATTCCTGTGTTCGAGAAACTTTTATTTGCAGTTGGGGCAGCAACATGGTCGAGTTCGAGGTTCGTGTATAGCGACATGATCGAGTTCGAGGTTCGCGGAATGAGACATGATCGAGTTTGAGATCAGAATTGCCTAGACCCTTCAATATTTAGCCTTGCATCACATCGCAAGAACCTAAAGTCTCACCTTGCACGTGAGCACATAAGTCTTGCTCTTATCGCAAGCATAAAATCTCGCCTTGCACGCGAGTATGAAAGACTTGCACCTTGGCAAGCATAAAGTCTCGTCTCAACCACGAGCCTAATGCCCGATATTGGTACAAATTCTTGTACTCAACACTAGCAACAACCAGCCTTCTCGAGCAGTGAGCGCTTCATCCTTGTTACGTTGCGAGAAAAAAGCCTCGTCCCAGCTGCAAGCACACACTATATTCCATCTAAGACTCGACTATCTTTCGAGCATCACAAGTCCATCACGTGGAAAAAAGTCTCGTCTAGCACGTGAGAAATTTTTATTGCAGGTTATTACAATTGGGTGCATCTTTGTAATGTCTCTACTCACGCTTGAGGGCGATTCCAAAAGGAAAAATCACGATGGAACCATAAATAAGATGGCAACGGAAAAGATACCTGATCATAATCCCAGAGCCATCTATCAAGTGAGGAACATATATAATAGATATAGTTCCTTCTTCGCATGGGGGCATCTTCTCTACTTAGGAATATGTCTACAGATACCGGGGGCGGCTAAAGTGACCCCGAGCATGCAATCAAAAACAACTTGTTTAAAGAAGTCAAACAATAGAAGACATCTTTTTCAGTATCATGGCAAGTAATGGGGGCGGCTAAGGTTGAAGGAACGAACGCCTGGGGAGAAGTATTTCAAGAATAAGAGTAACATGTTTCAATAAAAGATGAACCAAAAGGAAATATATGACAAAAATCTATAGCCGGTCAACATGTATACCGGAGATTGTCATACATTCGTTATTCACAGGCACAAGAGGTTTGAGTCAGCAAATTTTATGCCAGTACGAGAGCATGTAGGCAATCATAGTGCCTCACAAGTTACGGTATCAACCTACATTCGAGTGAGTTCTGGCAATATCTTACCAAAGAGATGGAGCAAAATGTGCCAAAGCAAGACCGAAGCAGCTGGGAAATTAACGTGCCTGGTTAGATACTGGTGGTGCCTGCATTCTAACAAGTAGAAAACAAATAAATAAAATGATATTCTATGAAAAAAAAACAGAAAAGTGGCTGGTCACTAACTCCAGGTCAAAACAAGGAAGTGCTAACAGAGAGCACATCTACACGACAAGCCTCACATGCTGGTACGAGCGTAAATATATATAAGAAATTTTTTAGTACATTATTGGTACTTTGAACGTGTTTCCAATGTGCTAAGTACCTACAATATGAGGGTGCATGGAAATTTTATGTAGTATTGCTATACTTAGAAATGTTGACATAAACCCGGGCGCACTCCAAAAATTTATCAACGCTAAATTCGCGACAAGATGATTGTAAAAGTAACGGCGTTATCGTAGGAACGCTGCGAGTGTCAATCAGAATTATACTCTTCTTAATTCTTCAACAAGTTGAGAATTAAGATGAGGCGATGTTTGTACCATCATAAAATGATGTACGTACGGGGCACACAAGCGTCACATAACCAAAAATGGCTTATTAAAGAAGCCCGACTGGGTTATCAAGGTAACCAAGTGGTTTATTAAGGAAACCAAAAATGGCTTATTAAAGAAGACCGAATGGGTTATCAAGGTAACCCAGTGGTTTATTAAGGAAACCAAAGATGGCTTATTAAAGAAGCCCGGCTGGGTTATCAAGGTAACCCAGTGGTTTATTAAGGAAACCAAATATGCCTTATTAAAGAAGCCCGGCTGGGTTATCAAGGTAACCCAGTGGTTTATTAAGGAAACCAAAAATGGCTTATTAAAGAAGCCCGACTGGGTTATCAAAGTAACCCATTGGTTTATTAAGGAAACCAAAAATGACTTATTAAAGAGGCCCAATGATTTATTATGGAAACCATTAAAGATAAATACAAGACTCAAAGGGATACAACTGGGGAATCTGGGGAAGATAGATTTTAATCTCTCAAGATATATCCAGATCTGTAAAAATAAATATAGATCTTCTTGGATAAATGCAAATCTTGACAAGATAGACATGGATCTTTCAAGATGTGTATAAATATGATGAAGATAAACATGAATCTTCCAGGATATATGCAAATATTAGGGAGATAAGTATAAATCTAAGTAGTTATCCAAGATAACTACAAATCTTGTAAGATAAAGGTAAATCTTGGTGGTTATTTGAGATAACTACAAATCATAACAATCAGATTTGTTTTCTGCCTATAAATAGAGGTTGAATCCAAATCAAAAGGTACACAATCACAATTACTTTTCTCCTCTAAAAACATGTCTAGAGCTCTCTCTGACTTAAGCATCAGAGTGTCTTTGCAGGTACCCCCTCAATTTTCATCTACAATTTCTGGAGAAATAAAGCAATGACGGAGATCCAATCATCTTACACACATCTCAAGGATTGTTGGGGTAAACATTTTTGCACCAAGTCAAAATCTACCATTAAAATGACGAAAATGATAGTTGAAAGATCAGATATGACCGTTACAAGCAAGATATCTGCGAAGGTTTTCACCTGTAATCTTCCCAGGAAACAAGTTAATAATGGTTATGAAAAATATTTCCTCAATAGAAACCAAATATAATATCATCAATAATTTCTAACTTTTTAAAACAAAACAACTCAACAAAAACTCTCATAGTTTAAGAAGATAAGACTCTATGCATCTTATGCTCTAACTGGAATCTGCTAAGAAAAACAACATACTAACTTTACGCACTGGCAAACCACCTTGAACTTCCCATTGAAAGAAAAGTGAATTTCTAATACCAAAATTGGTTCCATCTACACGTACTAAACATAAACTCATGATTGCTAAAGGGGATTACTGGGCAGGCCCGATTTTGAGGTGGTGCATGTTGGGCAACGGTACAGGGCGGGAATTTTTGGAGGGCGGGAGTTTTTTAGATTAGTGGATGGATATATTACTCCGAGTCCCAAAATTTTGTGGCCTGGGAGGCCTGCTATGTTTAAGTCACACATTTGCGCGACATAAATTACTTCATTTTCAGCTTTATGCAATAGATTTTATTTGGAAAACATATAACATTAATTGCGAAAAAAAAAATTGCGTAAAAGGGCGTTCCGTACTTTTTGGCACAAGGTCATCGAAATGTCAGAGACGGCCCTGTTACTGGGATTAGGAAGGGTATTGTTTCATATGAGATAAAAAAAATTAAAGCTGATCCTGACCATCAGATCACTCAAACAGTACTCTTGCTAACAATCACGAGTGTCACGAATAAACCTACCTATGAATCAAAGAAATTTATCCAAAGAAGATTGTTGTTTTTTTGAAAACGGTTTGGAACTATTTGTTCACGAAATCGGATTCGTTTGGAAACAAGCTTGGTAAAGGGGCTTCATGAAATGGTAGAGGGGCGTCAAGTGTGATAGCAATGTCCCTCTTATTGGTTAGGGGGTGTCCTATAGGGGTGTAGATTGACTAGATTACCCTTTCACCTTAAATTAACCAAAATCAAATCAATTAACCAAAATCAAATCAGTTTTTTTTTTTCATCTTCTTCTTCATCTTCTCTTCTCCTCCATCAACCCTAACCTCCATTAAAACCGAAAATGTCATCGTCTTCGATTAATCGGCGATTTGAAAAATGTTTGGAAAAACCCAGTTAGGGTTTAGTTTATCGTGTTGGATTTAAGTTAATTTTGTATCAAAAATTAGGGTTTTGAATGAAAATTGAAATTGAAATTTCTGGGTTTATGCTAGTTACGGTTGGTAATAACTCAAATACGAACCGTAACTGTTGATTGGGTTGATGTTACGGTTGGTTTAAACTCAAATACCAACCATAAGTTCTTAGTTTTGAGAATATGTTCAGTTACGGTTTGAAACTCAATTAAACTAACCAACCGTAAATTATCCTGAATGTTAACAACTTATCAAATAATTATGTACGGTTCAAAAGTTAAGATGACTTACCAACCGTAGGTTAGTTACGGTTGGTTTTTATTCATTAGTTACCAATCGTAGGTTAGTTACGGTTGGTTTCTATTCATTAGTTACCAACCGTAGGTTAGTTACGGTTGGTAACGAGCTCCATTCCAACCAAGTATGTTCTTCGAAATTTTGGGTTTTCCCAAAATTGAACCGGTCTGATTGGTAATTGATACATTACGTCATTAGTAATATATAGTTCTGGTTGGTAACGAGCTCAATTCCAACCGTATGTTCTTCGAAATTTTAAAAAATTGATTTGTTACGTACTTTTGAAGTATACCTAGTCATTTTCAATGCTGGGTTTTTCACTTTGTTGGTTAATTTCTTCAATTGGTTGAGGTTGACCTTCACAAATATCACAAAAGTTTCTTTTTTCTTTTCTATTTTTTTTTTTTATAACCTATTTTAGAGTTATGAATCATATGATAAGTGAAAATTAATTATCAACATTAATCTTGATTATCAACACTAATCTTGATTATCATTACTAATCTTGATTATCAACAATAAGGGCTAATTAGTCATTTCCAGATTTTATTTGATAAGGGACACTTGAAAATTACTTGTAATGACCTTTTTATCTTATTAGGGTGACGCCCCTCTACCATTATGTGACGCCCCTTTACCAAGCTTGTTTGGAAAGGCCCAATAAATCAAAGCCCTTAAATTATTGAAGTGATCAAAAACTAACGATAGACTACAGTTTCATGGAGAGAGAAATAATCATCCCTTTCCGTGATTCAATAGAGTTTCTCGACATTTCTTCCAAAGAGGAACAACAATGACGAAAAAAAATATCCTTAGAAATGTCTGAAGAATCCATGAATCATCACTTCTACTTCTTTTTTAAATCAAATCAGAAACCAATTATCCTTTCCTAAGAAGAAATCTTGTTGATTCTCGAATTTGGGGAATAATGTTGGAAAAATTAAGTAGTATACGATCGTCTACATACGTAATAGGGGTATCGAATTTGATTGTGATAGTTTTAGGTGTGATTTTAGTGGTTTATTCATCGTTTGGGAGATGTAATGGTGGAAAAATTCTCCCATTAATAGTTGTTGCAATGGCTGCTTCTATTAGAATCATTGCTATTTTTGGTATAGCGATTGCTCAACAAGCCACCGCCACAAGTATACTTAGCTCACCTCAGGTTGATTCTTCTTCTGCTGTTGATGCTGTTATCCGCCATGAACGACGGGTAATTTCGTGAATTCCCTCATTGTTGATTTTTTTTCTTTTAATGTAATTTTAATTTTCAGTGTAATTAAGCGTGCATTCGACATGTATTAATTCGTATAGATACCTGTAGGTCTAGTTTGAACTTGAATGGAACAGTGATTTATGGTGTAACTTTATAAGTTCTAAATTTTTCTTGGTAGTTCTTTATCGCGACAACTTAGAAAATTTGAATTGGAGTGTAGATGTTACCCAGCTAAAACACTGTGACGCGAATAAAGATTCTAGGACAAGTCATAAGAGAAGTGTTGACAAGAAATTATGTGGTAAAATACTAATGAGTTGAAATTAGTGAATATGTGTCAATTTAAACATTATGGCTTATGTAAAGATGGAATATCTCCAAGAATGTTGTTCCGTTCGTAATGGCACAAAGAACCTAGCTGATTCACTCTTTTTTAGTGTACTCTAGTTTCTCCTAGTGTTGTCTTTGTGGTGATTGCCTTCTACTCTCGAATGGAGGGAAGGGGATCGCGTGTTATATTTGTTTTTATGGAATGTCTTGCTTGGTTGTTCAACTGATATCTATGCAAATGAGATTTAGAACCCTGATCACATGAACGGATACTCCTTATTTACAAAAGAGTTCCTTAGAAGTTAGAAAAAAATAGTGTTAGCCTGGATTTGCATCCTTATATGTTTTGACTCGGGCCTCGCTCTAATCTAACATCAAAAAACCCAGGATAGCATGTTTTAAAAAACTTGCTGAACCCATTTTACCCTCGGCCTCGTTTTGGATTTTTCATATCATCATGATGATTCATAAAATCACTCCCCTAGATTTCTTTTATGCTTTATTTATCCTTCTTCTGGTTCTGCTTCTGTTTCTTTTAAGTTTTAACTGAATGTCGTTTAGTTAGATTTTCCCTGCCAACTTTCTTTATCTAGCGGAACCCTGTTTGGCCTCAATTCGAAAGGACAAAGTCTGCAGTAAGGTTCAGAATTGAGCAAAAGGGGCAGCAAGCTCTTCCATCGGCATTCCATGCACCTCTCGACAGACTAACTTGAGATGTTTTAGTCGCTGTCTAATATTAGTACAACCTAAGTAGCAGTTTCAAGAATTCTTTTGATAAAAATGTTCGTGGGATTTTGAGAAGCTCAATGTCTGATATCTGCTTCCAGCTGACTAATTATTTTTCCTGGTCATATATGTACTGTCAATCTAATAACAACTGTGCTTTATTCTTTGAGCCATTCACTGAAAAGTATGTTCTAAACCAGCTTTCTCTATTATAGATTGTAAGATTTTATCATGTTTATGTTGTCAGATGAGGTATAAAAGGTGGCTTTGGTGGACTCGGTTTGGAATGGTAATTACTGTATTACAGTTTTTTGGGGCAAGTTATTTAATGATCATCATACTACAATATTTTTCTCAATCTGGAAAATCAAGTTGGTGTTTTCTAGGTAAAATGGAGTTCTTTCGTATGTATATCAGTATATGTCCATTTTCATTAGGAGGATGTGAAAATTCTGTGGCAGTGTTGTGTTTTCCATCATAGAATTGAACTTTTGAGCTTATTTGGTGAATTTTGTCTCGTATGCTCAGTCATTTGCTTATATTGAAAGATGGCCACTAGCAAAGTACAGTGGTAAAGGTTAACTCCCCTTGGACCATGGTTTTTTAAATAATCGGGACATGAATAATGGATCAGTCATCAGTGATGCTGAGTGATTCAGAAGAGATAATGCTAGCAAGACCATATTATCAGCATGTTTATATCCTCAAAATTTTCTTTATATCTAATTTAGGATGGATTCTACAGTCTAGCCTGGAACATACTCTTCGTGTATAGGTTGATTTTATATGGATATTAAATATAATGTGTTTCTCATTATTTGTTCAATACAGAATAACATTATTGCAGCTATTTCAGAAAAGTCAGGTTTCTTTTCCTTTGATCAGGACAGATCCAAATCATAATGCATTGGAGCGGAAGTTACTGGTTGCTTTTCTCGTTCTTGTGTGGTTTGTGGTCATTATACAATGTATAGCAGGATCTGATGTATTGAGATGGAGGTCTTTCTATGCAACTCATGATAATGCATGGAAGGCTCATTACCACGAGGTTTTTGATCATGGAATTCGTGAAGTTTTGTGCTGTCTCGGGAGAGTAAAATACTTGTAAGGTTTTCTCCATATGTTCTTGGGTCTTTCTTTCACTGTTAGTTTTCAATCTGGTATAATGTTTGCTTTCTTTTACTAATTCTTCTAGGAGTGTCTTGGAGGAAGATGAGGTATACTCTGTAGCACGGCTTTTAGGCGACCTTGTTGCATATCGTGCATCTGGAACTGGGCATTTGGAACTTTTGGCAGGTCAGTTGTATAAATTACTGTGATGCATTTTTAATCTCACTGCTCGAAGTCAGCCATCTTCCTTTACTTGATTTGGATAGAACTTCCATCTTGCCTATGAGTTATAACCGATTCCATCTGTAAAACCTATTTTTTTTTCTTTTTTCTTTTTTCATGATGCATATAAATACAAATAACTAGAGTTTTGGGATGGCATCTTTACATTCTATTTGAGATTTTGTTTCGTTAAAGCTTTGCAAAATATTGTTGCATAACCTAGATAATGTACACATGCAATTACTTGAAGCATTGTGTTACATACGGTGTTTGAGTTTTGAAGCCCCGTTTCTCTAGGATTTTTGATTACTTGCTCATTCTGTTAGGCAAAGTGCGTGTCCCTATGATGAATGTGATTCAATTTGTATTTATAAACTTGTAACTAATGGATGTGGCTTTTATAATCATCCCCAAACCCGATTCCATTTCCAGTGGCTAGCTGTGTTAATAATTGCATTTGTTTCTTTTTCCTTTTTCATGTTTCTAATTTTTTTTTAATTTTTTTCAATTTCTGATATGTAATTACTGTTCTTGCAATTTAACAATCATCACTGTGTACAATCATATCCTCTGCCAAGGAAAGGCTAAAACAAATTTTCTTACCGGAAGGCTTCTGTTTTCAGGACTTGCTTTATTACAGAGACCAAGGCCATTAACAAGTAACGAAGATGATTTACTGGAGGCACCTGAAGAAACGATTCGAGAGGCGGCTTCCCTTCATCAATTTGCCGAAGCTGCCTACACGGTCCTCTCTTGAATTTTGATGCATTCTTCTTTATGTTATCATTATAGTGTCATCAGCAGCATTGTCCTTGCCTTATAGAAACAAGTCAATATAAATGGTCTCTTAATAAAAAGCTTATGTGCAGGGTCCATTGCTTGATTTTGGAAGGAACCCCATATTGTTCCCTTGTGCATGGCTCTATAGGCAAGGGATTGTGACCCCCTGGACTCGAAACAGGTCATCCTTTTATTTCGTTCGGTATCAAACTTGATGGTTGTATGAATGTCTAGAACATATAACCTTTCGTGAATTTAACTAAAACCTACGGTTGAAAATGAAATCCTTGAGATATTTCTTATGGCGGAGAAACATTTTGTTCTGTTGGGAAATTTGGATATTACTTTTTCATCCATATATTCTGTATATAGTGCAGTGAGGATAGTTATTAGTAATATGGGGATTCACTTTTTGTTCATTAAATCTCTAGATTCCTTTACTTAAGGACTCATTAGTCCTAATACCTACATTTCACTCTTTTCCAGGCGACCTGTTCTTGGAGGTGATAACTGGTGGCGGGGACACGCAGCTGCCTTTTTAAATTACGTTAACCTTTCTCCAGAATCACTTCGGCAAGGGCGAGTTTGTCAGGTTAAAATTTGTATATCAGTATACTTCTATGTTGTTAAAAGATGCTACTTTGTTGTGCAATTGTTACTTTTTAAACATAAATTATTTGCAGAAGCATTTACCTAGAGAAGTAATACGTATTACTTGAACATGTATCTTTAATTGCAAGTATTCAGTACTCCATTACTTGCTTCTGATAATTATTTACCCATTTTAAAAATTTTACTTCTCCAACCCAACCCTACACACCTTATGTTCCCCCTTCACTTCCCTATATGACCAGTGTCAATAGTGACATAAGAAAGAAGTCTCTTTCTCTCTGTTTTATTTGTTTATAAATCAGTTTGTTTCTTTTTCCATCAGGCAAAGTGTGAAGCTGCATATTTCGTCGTGGTTTTACATCATCTAAGATCTGTGGTTATTGCTGTACGGGGAACGGAGACTCCTGAAGACCTTATAACTGATGGTTTGTGCAGGGAGTGCACCCTTTCAGAGAAAGATTTGGATGGTTTGATAAGGTGTTTCTCACTATATAAATTTGATAAACTAGTTTTGATAACCACTAGTTTCACCAGAATAATATTTGATTTTGCATCTTTTATAAGCCTATTTGCCAGAATTTGTTCAGACCGAACTAAATATGCGATACCTTGTTATTTTCTTTTTTCAGTAGCAATAGCATTATCAACCCAGATGTGAAGCAAGGGGTTCTCTCAAGTTTTCCACATCATGGGCATTCAGGGATAGTTGAAACTGCACGGGAGCTATTCATGCAAATTGATGGCGTACCTGAGAGTAAAGGTTAGCAACACCAAAAGAAGATATGATTATGCTTTGTAAAATGTCGAGTAAGGTGGTTGTAGATTCCTAGTGGATTCTTGATCTCTTGCCTCCCATTAATGCTACCCTTTTATACCTACTTATTGCTGTTGCATACTTCTCAACTTTCTTACATCTCATTGTAAGCTTCTTCATTTATTATTCTAACTATATTTCCCTTGGATGTTAACACCATGTGTAGTGCACAATATACTCCCATATAGTGTATGCTTGACAAATTAGACATAGAAGTACTATGATTAGTATTGTATATCTGTTTTAAGTTATAATCTCTGATCACAATGCAGCATATCCTGTTAATAAGTTATATTTCTGGTATGTTCTAATTTTAACTTCTTTTCTCCATTGTAGATAGTGAACATGATGCCACTGGATTTCTTTCCTCGTTAATGGGACCCGATTGTGAATGTCATGGATACAATATTCGGATCGTGGGGCATTCTCTCGGAGGTTCTATTAGTGCCTTACTTGGAATAAGGGTAATGCAGTAACTGTTTATTACTTCGTTCACTTCGTAGTTTAAAATGTCGAATGATAATCCATGTTGGTTGGTTCTCAATTGTTCAATGGACTAGATACTTGTATGGATGAATTACACCTGATTCTGGTTGTTGAATAAACATTTGTCCCTGCTTTCCCCTGTTGACAAATTGATACATGTTAAATTGTGACGTTAAAACTGCTATGATATGAGTTCACATGGTTAGCATATCTGTCAAACCCAGCGACAATCTCTAGTTTTAGGCGTTCTTATTCTAGGTCAAGAGGATTCTTACTTTATGCATCCCCAGGTTTAATCATATATGCCTTCTCCAGAGAAATGGGAAAAAAAGGGTTTTGGCTGTAAATTGTTTATTATTTTTCATTTCCAGCTTATTCCTCCATACCTATCCCTATATTTTTGAGTCTTCATGTTTGAATGGTTTTGTGTAATGAAATAACTGATCATTGTATCTTACTCTTCTACAGTTATATGGCCGGTTCCCAAATTTGCATGTGTATTCATTTGGACCCCTACCATGTGTGGATTCAATCGTTGCAGATTCATGTTCAGACTTCGTTACAAGGTGATTATAAATGCTTCTCATTTACCGTGGCAGGTTCTCCTTGGATTTGTTTGCCTCTTTCTTCGATTTTGACAGACGGACGGTGCTCCTAAATCACTCAATTGTTTGTTCCCCGTGAATGTCTATCCCAAATTGCCAATTCTAAGCAGTTTTTAGTCTTTCTTCTTTTCCTGTTCTGCTTATTCAGAATACCTAATTGCTTGAGGTTTTGCAGCATCGTATACAATGATGAATTTTCCGCACGGCTTTCAGTAAATTCAATTCTTAGGCTTCGTGCCGCATCAATCACAGCATTGTCAGAGGATTCTGCTGCTGATTCAGCCATGATTTTCAGACTTGCTCGGCGGGTTATGCAGCTTAGCAGTTTTAAGTTCAACGAGGAGGCAGTTCCTGCTTCCTCCTTGGAAAGTGAGACCATGACACCTGAAGACAGTAACCACCATATTCACCGAAGAAGACACTACAACTATGTTATAGAAGGTGAAATTCTTTGCAACTCTTTTGTTTCTTTCTTTTCTTTGTTTTTTGGCATGTTGAGAATGGCAAGATTTTAGCTTCCAGCTGAAATATGTTCGACTAAGGTTTAAAGTTTCTTTCTAAATGAATGCATAGAAATTATGAAACATTCCAATAGGTTTTAATTGTTGGTTTCATATACTTTTTTTTAATTGACACTTACCAAAAAGGGTATAACTAAAAAGTAATTAAACCAACAACAATTCTGATCAAACCGAGATTTTTGGACAAATTATAAACCGACTCTTACATTTTGAATAGGCTGGTCCCTCCCCGCTCCCAAGGCCAGCAGGGGCCACTTTAATGTGTGTCGGTTTTGGATTTGTCCTAAAATCTGTGTTTGTTAATCATTAATGTTAAATCAATAGCTTTGGAATGATTATGTTTTCCATAAATGTATTTGATACCTTTTGTACAGTATCCAACTGCATCTCAAAAGTCAAAACACTGAAAAAGATGGATACAATTTCCAGATCTTAAACCATGGTTGTAAGTGTAGGATGCATAGATGTTTGCAGGAGCATGTTCGACAGGAAGCTTTAAAAAAAATAAAGGTTGTGTCTTGTATATAATGCAGGGGGTGCCGAACAGGATCAGGAGTACCCTGCTTTCAATGTTACAGATTTTACCGAAAGCCAAGATACTGCAATTTTGAAAGAAAACTCTGAGCAAGTTGGCTGCTATAGTTGCACCACTCCATGCATTGAAGTGAAGGAAGATGTAATTACGTGTGAAGATCCTGTGTCTAAATTTATGAATGCTGTCCCATCGTCTGATGAAACCGCAGCAGGAGATCCCCCAGAGATGTACCTCCCAGGTGTTGTTATACTAATGTTGCCAAAAAAGAAAAGCTTTTTGCCTATATGGGGTGGGTGGAAAATTCATGAAAGAGATCATGGTTACAGAGCCTACCTTGCAAAGAAGGAAAGTTTTAAAGATATTATTGTTTCGCCATTTATGTTCCTCGATCATCTGCCTTGGAGGTAAGCAGACAATGAGTTGAATTATCTTCTTGTTAAATGTTTCTAAGCATTCTATAAAAGAGTATCATTGGAATTTATGATGGGAGCTGCTGCGGGCTTCCCAAGTTAACTGGTCACATCCATTAGAAAAATGGAAACAGTAAATGAGTTTTCTTTTGTTAAGCCTATTTAGATGTTGGATTGTGCAGTGTGGTCTTAACTCACACTCGTCTAACCACAGCTGTAGTTGGCATAAGTTTTCACATTAGTCTGTCAGATAATGATATATTCATGTAATACTACTTGTCTGGCGTCAATTTATGGCACTGATAGTTTGTTTGGTATTTTCAGATGTCATTATGCTCTGCAGAAAGTGCTAGAAGCCCGACAAGCACAATCTCAACAAGATTTATCTGCTTTGGTGTAGATATGAATCTTTTGATTTCGACTCATCGATTCATGCTGTCTTCAGTGGTCAAATTGTTGCATCCATGGCATATTTTCCAAGTTTGCAGCAGTCCCTTAACCATCAGCCTGTAGATACTCGATTCATTTGAGCAAGGGTTCTGATCCTGGCTAGGTCTTTAACCCCGAAGATTTGTGGAAAAGAAAGAATAGAGGTAGGTAATTATTCTTTTTTATCTAATTTCCTATCTCCATTATATACCGAAACTCTTGTCTGCATGGTGATGATTTTTAACCGAAAGGTTATGTTTCTTTCCATGTGATAATTTAATGTTAGAGAAATGTTCGCAATTGCTATTTACTGAGTGATATAGTCCTCATCAGTTACTGTAATCAACTTGACGTAAACTCAAGACTACGTGGATCAAACAACTAAATTGTCATTAATGAAAAGGAATAGAGCGTACAGGTTATGAATGTTAGCTATAATGTGTCTTTACATCTTTCTATATGGTTCCCTACATTTTCTTTTGTTCTTATATTTGGGTGAAGACAAATATGCAGACTGGTGTGTAGGCTGGCAGTAAGGCTAATCCTGAAACAAGCAAATGGTTGAACGTCAGTTGATTTCATATACCCAGGTGAGGTGATGATGGATCATAACATTTAGAACCATTCAGCGAGGAAGATAACAAAATCCACCTTCTCATAAGGGTGTACGGGATGTGGAATGTCTGTGTTCTCTCAGCAATTTGGCTGGCTGAGTTGAACTGAGTTAAATAGGTCAGATGAAGATGCACTGGGTTCTAACAGAGTCAAACTTGAGTCGTGGATTAACAAGAAACCTTGGAAGAAGTGACTCGGTGATTAGATCTCCTATTTTTGTAGGACCCATATCTGTGACAATGTTTTCTGAGAAGTTAAGATAAAGGGTGGATTTTGTTTGGTTCTGGGGTTACCGTCAGAGATGGTTAACCGAAACTGACATTAGTAGTCCTCTCCTCTGCTTTGAAGAACGAAAGAGTAAAAGGAAGAAATCATGTGAAAACTGATAAATACACGCCAACCAACTTTGATTGCAACTCAAGTGTTCGTTAGTTTGTTGCCACAACTTGCAACTCAAGTGTTCGTTAGTTTGTTGCCACAACTCACACCACAAGAGTACGACACTAAACTGAGCGTTGCTGGCTGTTTTGGCGTCGACCAAAAACTCTATTCGTCTCGAGTCCGATAAAGTTGGTTTTACTAACTTCACAAATAAATACCCAATTAGGGTATTAACGAGTTTCATTTTCAAAGTCCGATTGCTTTTCGAAACTCCTCCCACCTTTTAGAGGTGAACTGACAACCACTGAATGAAGTTTTTGCTTCAAGCATCTGTCTACAAGTACGAACTACCATCCCTTTTTAATCTCAAAGTGTCTCCTGGATTGAATGGAATCATATCAAAAGGACGGTCATTTTGATCTCAAAATTGAATCTCTCCCATACGGAAATGACGAACGCTGTGACGCAAAGCAGTCCTAGAAACACGTGTGGTCTGCTACAAACTCATTTTGGTGGTGATCAAGAAAGGATCTTGGTATAGTATCTCCCTCCCGTGGCCTTTTGCTTCTAGAAATAATATATGACAGCACCATAGTAATTGTCAAGATTAATTAATTAGATTATTAGTGGGGTGTCATACCATACGTTGAATAATATAAATTCTGAAAAATCCAAGTTTCAAAAATGATAGTTGAAAATAATTATAGAGATTCTTGACCATTTCTTTAAATTATAATGTCGGAGCTTTTTGTAACTCTGTTCCAGTGATGCAAATTATATTATAAGCAAATATAAGCTCAAAACACTAAATTCTCCGGTTACAATCAAACTTCTTCTGCAATTTTCTCTTTTTATCATAATTAATTATTTTGTTCTACTTTTTACTTTGCCTTTATAATGATGCTTTTAATATTTCATGCTTTTCGGTGGAAAATCACAAGTGAGAAAATTTAGTTTGTCCTTGTGATATGATGTGCTTTAAGTGCCAATCAAATTCATTTCAAGGAAAAGAAGTCTTGAAAAACATGTGCACTATAGTAATGGCATCCTAGATAGCTAACTGTCATGGCAAGACAACCAGCCAGGAGAATTGAATTATTCATCATCTTACATTGACCGTTAGCTAAGTTATCATTACCTTCCCTATTACATAAGGCAAAATCCAATAAGAACAATGTTGATCAAGGAAAACACTAGTACGAGTACGAGATTAACGTAATATCCATGTATGTTTAATATCTCATTCTAAAATTATTTTTTTTATTTTTCCTCTTTGGTAGTAAAAGATGTTACTCTTTTGAGTGGGATGGAATCTTTCTAAACTTTTTAGTTAGCTTAAACGCATAGAATCAGACCATTAAGTACTAATCTCCCATAATTTTTCCTGTCAATTTTTCAGAATGTAAAATTTCAAAAGGGAGACTATGTGTTCCTCCGGCCTTCTCCAAACAATTCGGTGCCACAAATGTAATCCAACTCCCAAATAATGCATACAGACTGACATACCTCGAGGCTTGAACCCCAAGTACCTCAAATGAGATGCGGTGGGACTTACTATTTAGAACAATTTTTTTTTTAAAAAGTATTCCGGCCATTAAATTTGTTATTTGTACAAAAGATGCAACTAGCACTGTTCTAGAACATTTCAGTCCATGCCAATGCATATGCCACCAGTCAAGTACCCTACTATATCCATACGTTTGACAGACCCATGGTCCTTAACTACTCATGCCACATGCTGACATTCAATGAATCAATAATATACCCCGTAGCGCCGTTCATCATCTTAGACTTTCAATATTTTCTTTTCCCTTTCCCATCATCACTTCCTCCTATTTTATTTGAATCAAACCAATCCCTTTTTTATTCCTCACGTTTTCTTGGGGAAGAGCCAGAGAGGAACTCGAAAGGAATCATACCAAAATCAACTGTCAACTACTCGTCAAGAAACCTTCCTCACCAAGATAACCAAAATCCCCCCCGTCATATAAATAATCTCAATCTGCATTTCTCTCTCTGTAAAACTAGACCGGATTTCATTTCTTCTTAAATTAAAGTAATCTCTAGAAAATCTCTCCTGATCCTCTTCACTTGAATCAGTCTAAGTCTTTCAAGAAAAACATGATAGAAGAAAATCAAGAAATTGATTTACAGAGTTTAAAAGCATTATCAGTGTTAGGCAGAGGAGCAAAAGGAGTTGTATTCCAAGTCCAAGAACAACAACAAACCTTAGCTTTGAAGGTCATTTCAAAATCATTTATAGAAAACAAGAAGAAGAACAAGAAGAAGGATAGTGATAATGATCAGAGTAGTCAAGAACAATCAGAAGAAGATATTTACAGAAGGATTTGGTTTGAAAGAGATGTATTGAAATTGTTCGATCATCCTTTATTACCTAAACTCAAAGGTGTTATTGTTACTGAGGAAATTGTGGGATTCGCTATTGATTATTGTAATGGTGGTGATCTTAGTTCTCTCCGGAAAAAACAGTCGGAGAAAATGTTCTCCGATGACATTATCAGGTACTTTTTTCAATTTCTCAGATCTAATTTCAGTTTATCAAATCTTGTTTCATTTTGATTTGCACATTTGTATATTTCTGTTTGTTAATTTTTATTTTTTTTTCAATTTTGATGATTTTCAGGTTTTTTGCTGCTGAATTAGTACTTGCATTGGAGTATTTACATGGATTAGGGATTGTTTACAGAGATTTGAAGCCGGAAAATATTATGGTTCAAGAAAACGGGCATTTAATGCTCGTTGATTTCGATCTTTCTACCAAAATCTCAATGAAATCGGAAAATTTACAATCTGGATCTCCAATTAATCATTCAATCTCCTCTGAAGAAATGAAGAAGAAGAAAAAACGGTTCCCGATTTTAAACTTCTGCAGTTCAGGAATCGGCTCAGATGAATCGGATCGTCATCCCGAAGCAAGAGTTAACTCGGTTAGATCTGACTCGGAAAAATCTAATTCGTTCGTCGGAACGGAAGAATACGTAGCGCCGGAGATTATATCAGGGAATGGTCACGATTTCTCGGTTGATTGGTGGGGTCTTGGGGTTGTGTTGTATGAAATGTTGTACGGGAAAACACCGTTTCGGGGAGTGAATCGGCAAGAAACGTTTTTTCGGATTTTGACATTAACTCCCCAATTGGTTGGTGAAAAAACGGCATTGAGAGATTTAATGGGGAAATTACTAGAAAAGGATCCGACAAAGAGGATATGTTTAGAGGAAATCAAGAATCATGAATTTTTTCAAGGGCTAAATTGGGAAAAGATATTGCATATCTCTAGACCACCATTTATTCCATCTCCAAATGTGGTGGAAGAAAGTGGTGTGGAGGAGGATACGAAGGTGATTAATGATGGAATTGATGTGAAGACATTTGTACATATAGTTTTTAATGGTTGTGATGAAGTTGTGGTAGAAAAAGATGAGATGAGGAAGAGTAAAGATCATTGGGTGGAGGGTCTGAGTAATCCTACGACTAACAACAAAAATGAGGATTTCCTTGTTTTTTAATTATTTTTGGGAAAGAATTAGATTATTAAGTAGGATGAAATTATTATTCTTTTTAAAGGAAAAATGTATGCTAATGATAAAAAAGGAACGCGTAATTGGGGATATGAATTATTTCCCCCAACTCATGTATGTGTTAAGGGGTTATTTTCTGTTATGAAAATACTAAAATACCCTTCCCACAAAATAAAAATCAAAAACTTAAAATAAAAAAACAAAATCATATTCCCCATTTCCATCTCCACTTCTTATTAATCTTATTTAGTGGTAGAGCTTTGAAACCCAAATATTTTCCATTCCCTTTCAAATTCTAAACTCTCCTCACTCTATATCAAATTCTCTTCTCCTCACTTTGGAAATGAATTTTTTTTTTATTCGGAAGTGATGAAGATCATGCTGAAAGTGATGATGACCATGCCGGAATTAATGAAGACCATGCCGGTATCCTGTTCCGGCATATGGTCTTCATCAATTCCGGCATGGTTTTCATCACTTAGTTTGAATTTTTGGTTTTAATCACTCCATTTCTTGACATGGTCAGTTGATATGAAGACCATTTAGGTATTGTTTTCCAAGGCATAGAAAATAAAGCAACATGCTTTGCGGGAAAACAATACCGTCATGGTCTTCATATCAACCGACCATGCCTAAGCAAGTGGAGTGATTAAAACTTAGAAAAATTCAAAACGGAAGTGATGAAGACCATGCCTAATTGATGAAGACCATATGTCGGAACATGATACCCAAGATGCTCAAGAATTTCCTATCAATGCCTAGTAGTCAAGTGAAAAAAAATATCAACATTCGGATACTTTTCATCCGTTCTAGGCATAGAAATTTAAGCAAAATATTATGCCGGAACAAAAAAGCACGCTCGAAAACTAGATTACCATGCCGGTACCTGTTCAAAACCAGAAAAAAATCAACATTCTGAAGATCAAAACCAGAAAAAAATCGTAACGAGAGGGCGTAGCTCTCTCGTTGGAACTACGCCCCCCGAACCCCCCCGGATAGTGGCAAACAATTTATGAACATATCCAACAATTGATGGCATGGTTTTTTGGTTGAATATCATGCCGGCACCAAGCTTTTTTAGCTGCAACAATGGTGGATTCAAAGAAAAAAAAATCAATATTTCAACCTCTTATTAGCAGTAATTTTCTCATCACAATCATCTTCCATTTTCGAAAAAAGAAATTCCTCTCAAATATTTTTTTCCCTCCTTCTACTCTCACCCAAATACAAATAAAAATACACACTAATCTATCCCCCAAATACTTAAAATTTTTACTAATTATTATTAGCCACTAAACCTAATTAGTGAGGGGTAAATTAGGAATTAAAAAAATAATTACATAAGGGGTGACCCAGAATTGTTATTGGGACTCCTATTTTGTCTTGTAACTATATCCCCTAATTAGATTCCATATCCCCAATTACGCGTTTTAAAAAAGGAACAAACTTTAAGCTTATTTTCTTTTTTGAATTTCTGTAGTAATGTTAATATAATGACTCCAAAAATGATTAAAAATTGGACACTTAATCATTGATGGCGATGTTTTGAATTGGCCGCATTTAACGAAATGTTTCTTTTGAAATGCTGGTTTTGGTGTCGTTGCAGAAACGTGCGAGCGATCACCGGAAAGCATAAGATGATATCAAAATTATGGATTACAGTATTTTCTTTGCGTGGACTAAAGATGCAAAATGGAGCCAAAACATCATTGCGTTTGACAAATGAAGGATATTTGTTGTCCCAAATGTTAACGAAAGTAGCTAAAGTGTGAGGACACAGACAAATTTGTCTGGTCCTTTTGGGTTTGAGACTTTGAGTTACGTAATATTTTTGTTGCACAAAAATGCAACCATTGACCATCACTTAGTCTCAAGAAAATTGTTGTTTATATTTGGTTAGGTCGATTCGTGTTCGTGGACTGTGACATATAATTATAAAACTAGAAATTTGGCCCAAGTATCTTGAACAAAATTCTCAAACTCAAATTTTAAAATTAGGCTTGCTAAACGGAATTGAGGAAAGTAGTCTGTCACGAGCTTTCCTATTAGGTTGATCTTTTCCATTAGGCCAAAAATGTAGACTTTGCCGTTTGGATACTAGCTGATTCACCTCCAATCATACAAGTCCATTTTATGATTTGTCGGAATGTTTGGTCTAAAAAGAGGAATGGAAGACATACGAACACAAAATTGTTTGACTACAATTACTTCGGTAAGTTAATAATTCCGTATAAACAAAGTAGTCGCTCAATTTCTACAAAAGAGATACTACCATTTTTATAAAAAAGGAGGAAGTAATTAAGATCCCGTTGATTCCTCATAAGCATCCATGGTGTCCGGTGGACATCATGGTTACTTGAATTCAAAACTATAATTGATTTAGAGTCTGAACAGGTATGCTATAGTTTAGACTCCAGACCCTTGTGGCCTGACCTGTCAGGTCCACACAGATATAGGGAAGCTGCTACCTCCTGGGAGCCCTCGACGAGTAGATATGTATTTTGCAAATGGGAAAATAACTTGATGTAAAAATACATTGTTGTCTGAGTTTGAGTATTGTTCATATCTTAATTATTATTATTATTAACAATAATATTATTTATTTGGTTAAAGAATATTACATCAACTAGTTGGAAGTCTAACGAGGTAAGCTCCAACAACATACTACTATATTAATTGAACAGGTTGTTGTGTTAACCTACCAGCGAGCCTCATGGGTAACCTAGCCAAGGGAGCCGAAGTGGATAGGGGGCTCAGATTGTGTCACAAGGGGGCAAACTAACAATACCTTCCATGTCAATTCATGCAATATTACGCCATTGGGGCTTGAATCTGGGACCTCCTGGAACGCATGAAACTTTAGGGAGCGGGGATGACTAGCTGAGCTAGGGCCCGTTCTTTATCTTGAATTATTATTATTATTATTATTTTATCTTGAATCAGTTCTTTCACTTGTTAATTGAATCCTTTTGTTGTAGTTTTGATTTGCAGCAAATCACATTGGGTTTGCCTAGGAATTGGAGAATTACGAAACCAAAAACAAGAAAATAGAAGGTTTGGTTCTTTTACCTTTTGCAGTTTGGTGGATTATTTGGCAAGAACGGAATAATAGGTGTTCCGGGAAAAATATTAGGAACAATAAGCAACTTATCATTGCAGTAAAATGCATTATGTTCAATTGGTTGATTCATACCAAGTATTTTGATGGTTTCCCTCTTTTAACTTTAACCTGTAATTGAGATGTTTTTGTGAACTATCCTTGAAATGTTTTTGGTGTATGCTCTTCTTTGAGATGTTATATTTTTGTCACCTTGGGTCACACTCTTCTGTAATATATTTTACCATTTTGAGTCAAATTTTTTCTTTGCAACAACATGAAATCATGCCCTATTGGATAACGGAACAAAACCGATGTTAACCAAACAAACCAATACAAAAAAATTGTCGGTTAACCAGAATCGACTGTTTTTTAGTGTACCGACTCGTCTCAATTCCGAACCATAACGAGTTTGGCTAATAAAAATATCCGTTTTGATGACCGTACAAATATGATATATAAAGAATTTGAGGAAGATAATAACCAAAGAAGAATTCAATTACTCAAAACGATAATAGATTCTGGTGTATATTACTTCATGGCTTAACAACCTATTTATATTGTCCCATACAACCAGAGTTCCAAAAAATAAACTACCAAAACCACTTCCTAATAAAACTTAAATTCCTAAATAGAAAACTCCTCTAGAACAATTAAACTCTAAACAACAACCAGAGTTCCAAAAAATAAACTACCAAAACCACTTCCTAATAGAATTTAAATTCCTAAACAAAAAACTCTCTTAGAACAATCAAACTCTAAACAATGTAGATTCCTAAACCAAACAATCTTCTAGAAAACTCAAAACTTCTCAAATACGTAAACTAATACAAATTCTAAATATTGTTCAGATTCCAAATATAGTATTGTTAGACTTGATTTGCAACAGCCTCCCTCGAACCAAGACTATGTAAGCTAATCATTCCAAATGTTTCTCGTAGATTAACAAACGTATCAGACTTCTTGTTTAGAACTAGGAAAGAAAATCACAACTACCTTCATGTTATTTAACAACTCTCAGATGTAATGATACTTGATATCAATGTGTTCTCTTTTTCCATAAAAAAACAGATTCCTGGCAAGCGCAATAGTAGACATGTTATCACACACAATGCTAGTTGGATTTTCTTGTTCATGATTAAGAGAGCCTAACATCCTTCTTAACCACACAGCCTGAGTAGCACAAGAAGCATAAACTATATATTCTGCTACTGTTATAAATAATTCAACAACTTGTTGATTCTTTGATGACCACGGGAAGAAACCAGATCCCATATGAAAGGCAAAACCAGATGTACTCTTCCCGTCTTCTATGTCACCAGCCCAATCACTATTAGTATAACCAACTAATACTGGATTCTTTGAAGAAGCATTAAAGGTCCCTAAATTAATTGTATCTTTAACATATTTTAAGATATGCTTTGCTGCGTGAAAATGGGGATTCCATAAAACGACTGACCAAACCAACACCATACATAATTGCCAGGCCTTGTAGAAGTCAATTACATGAGACTTCCTATTAGTTATTTAAAATATGTAGGGTTGACAAACTCTCTTTTTCATTTTTTTTTCTTTAATTTCAATCTTTCTTCTACTGGAGTTCTAATTGAGTTGCAATTACTCATTTTGAAACGTTCCAGAATACCCTTTGCATATCTTTGTTGGTGGACAAAGATTCCATCACTTGTTTGTAAAACTTCAAGTCCAAGAAAATAAGATATTAACCCAAGATCTGTCATCTCAAACTCTTTAATCATGGCCTCCCTGAAATCATTGATCATTCTAGTATCGTTTCCTGTAAAAATAAGATCATCCACATAAAGATATACTGTGATATGATTTCCCTGAGCATTTGCCTTCATGTATAAAGTATGCTCATATGGACACTTATTGAAATCTTTGTCAATAAAATATAAGTATCAATTCTTATATACCAAGTTGTTTCAAACCATACAAAGCTTTATTTATCTTGCATACTTGATTTTATTTCCCTTCCATAGTGTAACCTGATGGTTCTTCAACATAAACTTCTTCTTCCAACATCCAATTCAAGAATGCTGATTTTAGACCCATTTTAAAAATACTCCAATGATGTTGCACAACTAAAGCTATGATCATAGAAAAATATCAAGTCTTCCAATAGGTCCAAACACTTCAAAACAATCAATTCCTGGTTTATGTTTATAGCCTTTGGATACAAGTCTTACTTTAAGAAGTTCTATCTTACCATCTAGTCGATACTTTGTCTTATAGACCCACTTAACACCAATTGCTTTATTACCTTGTGGAAGAGATGTAAGTAGGGCTGGAAACGGATAGCCGAAATCCGAGATCCGTTTCCGAAAATCCGGTATCCTATAGGATTTAATCCGACATATCGGATGTCTAAATCGTATATTCTATCGGATATTACCTCTTAACCCGATCAGAATCGGAATATATATGCTGCTTCCGTTAGGTTAATATCCGACATCTGATAGCCTAGGGGTGTACTTGTAATTTCCAACCCCTAGGTATTATCTGTCAGGAGAATATAATTATCTTTTCATTAGGGAAAACAGTGTAATCGCTGAGTTCGTTATAAAGTTCTTGAGGATCCCAGTCAGGATCACCATCAGTACTACCAGTTGGAGATGGGTAAAAAGTCCCACTTTGTTCTGATGGATCTTTACTCCAAACACCCACATAAAAACTTCCATCTGCCCATCGATATGTTCCATTTCCTTTTGGTACTCCATCATGCCAAGATCCATCGTAACGATTTCCATTACTCCAGATAAAAGAACCAGTACCTGAAATAACACATTTTTTTTTCTATTTTCCCACATAATGGGCACCATATTTCCATTGGTAACGACCGTTACCATCTTGGCTACCACGACGTCACTCATTATCATAAAGATCGCCATTAAAATAATTCTTAGTACCAGAAACCGGATGTTATCGGATAAAATTCCAATATCTGGTAGCTTAACCTTAACCTTATCGATATGGAATTTTTGGATTCCGTCGGATATTATCGGATACCGGATATCCGATAATCCTTAACATTAACCTTATCAGTAATCCAATATCCGACGGATATTGGATCGTTGACAGCCCTAGATGTAAGTTCCCATTATCATTCTTCTCAATTGCTTGTATTTCAACATCCATGGATTATAACCATCCTTGATTCTTAGGAAGCATCTTCAAACTCTAAAGGACCACAATCTCCAAAGAATACAAATTCACCAAATCTTCATCTATATTTTCATCATCTCTAGTTATAATATAATCATTCAAATGTGTTGGAAAAGTACGATTGCATGCTAGACGAGATGATGTTTCCTGCTGCAATGTAGTATCAACACATGTTTCTAATTGATATAATGATTCCAACATAATAGTTGTACTTTCTTCTTCCGCAACTATTGGAGTCACATCTGTACTAGTAACCCTTTTTGATATTTATGGATTTCATTCATACTCATCTTCTTCATAAAAAATTACATTTTTGCTTATAACCAGCTTCCCTATCTCTAGATTGAATAATTTACATCCTTTGGTTGCAGTACTGTAACTAATAAAGATGCACTTCTCAGTTTTGTCATCAAGCTTCTTTCATATTTTAGTAGGTACATATGCATATGATATGCAACCAAATACTTTAAGATGTCGTACAATAGGTATTCTTTCACTCCATGCTTCTTTGGGATTCTTATGAATAAAGCTTTTATTTGGACATCTATTTAACAAACAAACATCACAATCAACAGATTCTACCCAAAAAATCTTTGGTAAATTATTTGTTTTTCTCATGGTACGTATCGTCTCTATTATAACACGATTATTCCTTTCTGCCATACCATTTTGATGTGGTGTATACCTTGAAGTCATCTAATGTTGAATGTTATATTCTTTCATAAAAGTATCAACTATTGTATACTCTGTACCCCTGTCAGTACGTAGTATCTTAATACTTTGACCACTTTGTTTTTCAGCATATGCTTTAAAACTTTTAAAATCATTATTCTTCTGTTTTATAAATATACCCAATATTTTTTACTAAAATCATCATTGAATGTAATGAAGTACATTTTTCCACCACGAGAAATTTCTTCAATAGGACCACATAGGTCACTGAAGAAACGGGGTCTAACAACCACACCTAATATTTCATTAGGAAATCTGTATGGACTAACTCCAATATAATTCCAAGAGAATGTACTAGAAAGTCAGACTCAATCAAGGAAAATATATCCAAGAGTTATATCTTTGTTTCTCAATGTAATCAGTAAATCAAATAGATAGAAATCCGCGAGCCTGATTATTATGAGAAACAACTTGAACGGTACCAAAGACCAATGTTCAAGTGTCAATCAATTTTAATCAAAAACCAAAGGTTGGATTTACCAATTGATTGAACTACGCACAACCTGTGATATTTTAATTATATAAACAAATATACTGCGAAAAAGAAATAGCACAGACACCAGAAGTTTTGTTAACGAGGAAACCACAAATGCATAAAAACCCCGGGGCCTAGTCTAGATTTGAACAACACACTGTATTAAGACGCTACAGACTCTAGCCTACTACAAGTTAACTTCAGACTGGAATGTAGTTGAGCCCTAACCAATCTGAAACTGATTAAGGTACAATCGTGTTCCTTACACCTCTGAATCCCAGCAGGACTCTACGCACTTGATTCCCTTAGCTTAACTCACACACAACTAAGAGTTGATACGACCCAAAGTCGAAGACTTTATAAACAAATATGTCTCCCACATAAAAGTCTATTCTGATAGATAAATCTGTCCCCCACAGAAATACCTACCAAGTTTTTGTTCCGCTTTTTGATAAATCAAGGTGAACAAGAACCAATTGATAATCCGGTCTTATATTCCCGAAGAACATCCTAGAAATATAAATCACCTCACAATAACTTAACTATATGGTAGTAGAACAAGTTATTGTGGAATCACAAAAAATGATACGAAGAGCTTTGTGATTACTTTTTATATCTTACATATCGGAGATAAATCTCGAGAAAATTAATATTAGAGAAGATAATACTCAATACGATTGAAACAAGTAAGACCAGAACACGCAACTACAGAGAAAATAGTTGAGTCTGGATTCAGAATCCCAATGAAGTCTTGAAGTTGTTAACCAATAATGGTTTTAGGAAAAACCTAGGTTAAAGGAGAATCGACTCTAGTCGCTACTAGTATCACACAAGAGGTGTTCCCAGTTGCTAGAGTTCTCCCTCATATAGTCTTCAAATCAGGGTTTGATAACTTTGTAACAAAGCAATCAATATTCACCATTGAATGAAACCTGATTTAAGATTCAAGCTAATATCTTTCCACCATTAGATCACAACACCAAATTCCTGGATTAGTAACAGTACTGAGTCGTTACTAAAAATGGTTGTAACGGCTCCTGGGCGTTACGAAACGGGGAGTTACATTTATTTCGTAACGACAATGTAGCCGTTACGAATTTGGCTGTAACGGCCCTTCGTAACGGCTCTGACCTGTTACTAACCTGCCACGTGGTAACAAATCTGGGCCGTTACTAATTTTTTCGTAACTGGGACGTCGTAACATCTTAGAACCGTTACTACGTGGCAGTTTAGTAACATGTCAGAGCCGTTACTACGTGGCAAATTGAAGCGGTTTCTAGCCGTTCTATTGACCAATTTTGACCAGGTCAAGCCTGACTGGCAGTTTTTTTTCTGCCGAAATTAGCCGGAATTCTAAATTCAATACCTGCAGACATTCATCATCCACACTAAACAACAATTTCTTCAATCTGTTCATATCGCATTCATTCAACTCATATCAGATTTATATTACAAAAGAACTGAAATTTGTCTAAGTACCAAACTTTTTGAAATTTCTCTAAGTACCAACTTTTTTTTTTTTCTGTTATGTATCAAAATTTCTAAGGAAATACATGGAAGGGTTCCAAACTTCTAAGGGAACACAAAAACTTACTAACTGCCTACAAAACAAAACAAAACTTGAATAACTGAAACTTACAAATCTTGAAGTTGCTTTGTTCTCCACCCTTCCAACTAAGCTTTATATCCTTTACAAGCTTGATTTTGTTGAAAGCTTGGGTCAGTAAGAAAGAGAAGAATCTAGACTTGCATAGTTTAGAGACGAATATATGAGGTCAGTTAAATCAGCCACCAGACAATATTTATCTACTTTCTTTTGAAAATACAAGTCCTAAAACTGTCCCGAAGTTTCCAAAGGTGTGTATTGTACGTTGATTCAGTTAACTACTATCCCAGAGAAAAATGGCATATTAATGATATTATGAACACCATGCAAACATACTCTTTTCTACAAAGTGCATACATTATTTAACATATCAAAATAGTTCACCTCGCAATATATAACAACCCAACCAAAGCTGTCAATTTCCATGTACTGATTCACTGCCTGACCAAAGCATGATATTGCATCTACAAAATCCGCCAAAAAAATAAAAATAAATCAGAAATCCATAGAGTAAAAGCAAATGAAAATATGAATTTATTATCATATTCAGATATCAAAAATAAAATAAAAATAACAAGTAAATACCAAAACATTGATCTATGAGCTGACTCAGGGCGTTACTACATTAAAATCATTCTGATAACATATCATAATAGATCTATTGGGATCATGCCCATTACACTAGTTATAGGGAAAAGAAGAGAACCCTTTCATTTTTCACCATAAACAGCTAGTGAGCCTACTCAAAATGTTTTCATGTGACTGCATTCCCAAATACGCAAACATTAAAGTGTATATCTGTTACCCTAGTTTTGGTTTACACAATACAATGCTCCTTATGATGGAAACTCCTATATATGGGGGAACTCCCAATTGCAAGACCATATAAATACGAAATGTTGGAACATATATGTTACTACAGCTGAAACTAACACAATCCTTCATACATCAATAACAACTGAATTATACCACATTACAAGTAAATACTTAGAAGGCTGATAGTATAACTTACAATAATTCGTCTCTCGATCCTTATATCTTTTTTCTCAAACAAACAGATTTGAATCTTAGATTTCTGCAAACACAAACAGAAATAAAACATTAGGAAGACACTCAGAAACAAAAATCTACCAATTGCATACAAAGTCAATTCTCAGGACCAAAATTAGATGCACAGAAACAAAAAGAAATTCTATAAAACATTTAGGTACCACCTGCAATTGAAGACTTAGTGAGTTACTTTGACAGTGCATGCATTGAGAGAATCATACCACCGCTATAGTTTTTCGTACCCTGTAGTAAATCCACAGAACTACTTGATAAGTGTCTCCATGAATGAAATAAAATGAACACAATTAGTGCTAAAACTACAGTTAAGTACTTACCAGGTAATATAGAAGGTACACAAGTTGATGCCAACCCCACTGCATTTCACTTCCTACCGGCGCATACCTCACAAGTATAAACTGAGTGTTAAATCCACAAATTTATACTTAATAATACAAGTATAACCAAGTGAAGTACTTACCATGGATTGATATTACCCCGGCCGGCAACTACTGCTTCAAATGACCTTGTCAAAAGTCCCTGTGCATTCACATATAATATAACAAAAACCAGGTACATATATATTCCAAATAAATCATGAACTGAAAGAAAATATCCATTCATAAGCCGGTTTGTGTTCACATATATAGAAAAAAGTTACATTGGACCAAAAAAGTTGCTTCAGGTAAAGCTCTTCTTATGCACAACTGCATAAAAGTATCCATATCAGTCAGTTCACACAAAAGTGTGAACCTCCAAAAAAGATCAAAAGAAATCCTAAATACTTTTTATGCACAGCTTCATAAGAGTACGCGCATCAGTCAGCATACGTACAAAAGTGTGAACTACCAAAAAAATCAAAAAAAGAACCTAAATACTTTTTATGCACAACTGCATAAGAGTATGCGCATCAGTCAGCATACATACAAAAGTTTGAAGTGCACAAGTATAACAAAAAGATCTGTATAATTCAAGGCAGATATTACGTGATGCTCAAAAAGGCTGAGATCTATTAGCTCAAAAAGTAAGAGATGGAGAGTCTTTGTTTGAGAGGCACATCTTTGGATGAAGCACATATCCTCCAATTCTAACTTCTCTGAAGGTTGCTGCATACTTGTTAGCTTTCGCAGTGATTTCATATGGCATGGGAATATCATCGATACATACCTTGAAAAGATGTATAGGTATTGGATCTCCGTAAAACTTATCTGCTAAAGCAGCAGTACAGAGATCACTAGTTGCAATTAATTCATTCTCGAAGTTCAGTAACGAACAAAGTGGTCCATTAGGTGATCTTGATGAAGCTAGTGATGCAGTATTCCCAGCAGGTGCTCTTGATCAAGCTGGTGATGCAGTATTCCCAGCAGGTGAACTTGTCGCAACATGTGAACCTGTTTGAGGTGAAGCATAAACACCGCATGGATGATGCGAGGCTACATCTCTTCAGGTGCTGGGTACGTTCGAGCCAACTGATACTGGAAGTGCAGATTTAATTTCATCCACTACGTGGCACAATTTCACAAAGCCATCAATCAGAACACCCATCTTGCCACCTATTTCTTCCACCATCACACCAACACCACCATCCTTCGCTTTCATTTCATTTACCTTGTGATACGCTAGAGCATAAAGATTGACTTGCGTACGAGATATAAGACCAACAAAACGAACCCGTCCTCTAGAATCCCGCCCAAAAGATTTAGTCATTACACAAGGTTCTTCTACTGGAAGACCTGCATCCTGTTTTTCTTTGATATCATCTTGGGCCAACTTGAGATTCTCCTGTAGTGTTGATCATAATAACCGATTAAATTCTAATATCTTAACTACATAGTACATAGTTTTAAAAGAGTTGAAATAACTGTAAAGTAAACTGACTCACAACGAATGGCACCGCGCTAGGTAAAATAGAACCACCTTCTTGTGTATGAGCTCTAACCCACACATCCCCAAGAGTGATCACTGCATCAGGATTTGTGGCCTACTAATTTACAAATATAATGTGAATCACATAGTTGTCCATAAGATGTTGAGGTAAGTTGTGAATATAATCGAGTTACAGGTAAGTTGTGAATATAAAAAAGTTTGAGGAAGTTGCGAATATACGTACCAGTTCATCTCTCACCAAAGCATGAGTTTTACGACCAATACAATGTGTGTACTCTAATTGTTCTCTTTTCCTCTTATAGTCAATTCTACTTTGCTTTGCCTTTTATTCTCTTTCATTTCGCAAAATTTAATCCAATCCTCTGATTTGACACTTGGTGGAACATTTAGAATCCTTTCTTCATGAGAAGGGATCAAATCATAGTAGGAACTGCGTAATGGTCATTAGGTGGCAACATGAAAGGTTGATTATGGTCCCAATGACTACGACTTTGTAATCATTTCCCTTTTGGATTTTCATGATATTCTCTAGATTGCCTAAAATCATGCATAGTTTCCATACAAGCATAGATTTGCATTTCTTGATGATTTTAGCTTCTAACTGATCAAAAATACTGTGAGTTGTCAAGATGTTCATTTCACCTCTGTGGTGGATGATACATGTTTGAATAGTTATTTAGTCATGTATTGATGCTCGTGGTGGAAAATGTCCATAAAAATCCTATAACTATTGACATCATGGAAGGTTTATAAATGGATTTTGTTTCCATCCCCACCTGCAGACAAAATCCATTCTCTCTCTAACTAGCACTTGTTGGAGAGATTGGGATGTACACACCTAAAACATACCAATATTTTTTTTTTTTATTATTGTAATTATTTTTTTTTTCCAAGCCCGTTCTCTATTACTCGGGCATACATTAGAAAAAACAAAATAAAAGGAAAAATTGCAACGGAAGGAAGTTCTATGCAATCGCAAACAAGGCGACTCAGAATTGAATCTCCTACATGTACCAAATATTTATCTTCAAGATGAGAATTTGGGGGATCAAATCATAGAACTCATCTGTACTCTAATTGTTCTCTTTTCCTCTTATAGTCAATTCTACTTTGCTTTGAATTTAATCAAATCTCCTATCCTTTCTTCATGTGGGACCAAGAAGACCGGCCTTCAGAATATTTTCCTTTGATGTCTCAGGTACATCAAATTCCTCTTGGAAAGACAGACAAAATTAATGCCTTAATGATTTGCAACAATGATAAAAGAAGTTAAATGACGAGTGAACAAAAATCATGTCTCGGGTAAGTATTGTACCTTGAGGGTTTTCCAAATATCCTCCTTATACTTTGGAGCCACAACATGCCAGCTTTTGTATGAAATAGGCACATGTGTACGAGCCAAGGAACCTCTCCGGTGACCTAATGTTGTTGCGTTCCTGGAAATGGGTTGTCCATATTCAGTGACCTTTACTGCTGGCATACCCTGTGAAATTAAAACATCAAAATAGGGAAAACCTAACAGACCTAAAAGAGAGCATCCACGTTAACAAAAGAGAGCTACATAACACCGTTAACATAAACATCATACTTCCTACAGACAAATACCAATTCAAAGACCATCAGATGATGCAAACATAATAAACCAATTCAAAATGGCCAACCATAGTGCGGGGCCTTAAAATAAGTGACAAACCAAATAAAACCAAACAATTCACGAAAAGGTAGCGGTCATGGTATATATTAACGGGTAAGGTAAAACACATCGCAACTGTTTCAGTTCAAACTATAAAATCAGTAATGAGCAGCTTTTTCAAATTCTCATTGTCAGTAAGAACTGACTGAAAAGATGATGGAACTTCAAATTTATCTACTGAAGATGTTAACCGCTGTCGTGAGTGCAACACCATAGACCATCCTTCTTCAGTAAGATCCTTCGAGTAGAATACTTGAGTAGCTTCAGATGCAAGGATAAATGGCTCATCCACCACTGTATTTATGCTTCTCATTTTCGACAAGTTGACCTTTACCACCTTTGAAACTGCATCAACTTTGCAAGCATTCTTATCTCCAACACTAACCCAATCACAATAATAAACAGTTTCTTCAAAGTCAGTACAGTTCAGGTTGATGATCTTTAATTACGCCATAATAAGTTATTTCTGCTTCCTCGGTCGACTTCGCTTGAAGCCTTGTAACAAATTTCATTGGCATACCACAGTTCTGTGATACATTTTTCACCCCACAACTGAGTTTGCTAAAAGTAAACCCATTGACTTGGTATTTCTTATATGATAGTGCCTTGAAGAGTGGTCCTTACAGGTGTCTCCAAAGTATTGAATCAGTTTCTTTGGTCTTTAACAACTGTAATAGAGCATGGCAGGGTCAGTATCAAAACCAAAACCATAAAAGGTTGTACTCAAACCACTAATAAAAGCTTTACAGTATCATATCACCTCATCGCGCAACCATATATGAAAACTCTTTGAGTTCTGACCATTAGACGTGGCACCGTTAACATAAACATCATACTTCCTACAGACAAATACCAATTCAAAGACTAACTAGAGTGCTCGGCCTTAAAATAATTGGTCTATAAATGAGTTTTGGCCTAGGTTGAACAACTACATTTTGCAATTTTATTAGAAAAATAAAAAATCTCCAATGTCATCCAGTGCTTGTCCTTTTAAGCAAAATATCTTGCATTTGAAAGACTGATTAAAGTTTGAAAGATAAATTATAGTGCTGAATAATTGAGAGAATAGTTTCTACTTTGATCATGTGAAACCAAAAATACAGCTATATATTGATAACATAACGACCAGTGAATGGAGACAGTTTCACAGTCATCATCCAAAAAAGTATTGAGTGGTACTGAGGAAGACTAAACAAAATTCAGAATTGAATGAGACAAAAGAGAGTAAAGTAAAAGTTACTTTTGCCAGTCATCTATTCCAACATACTTAGAGAGGATCCAGTTGCGACATTGTTCAAATTGTGCTTGAGTAAGAGTAATCGGGGTTGCAGTACTTAGAGGCATCTCATCGGCATTATCACAGTCATCATCCAAAAAAGCATGTCGAGAATGTTTATGAGTACCATCACCATCATCTGATATGTCCTCCATAAGGTATAAGCTAGCTTCTCGCAACGCATATCCTCTTGCAATGCACTCCTCAATGTACCTTTTATTGCGCACCAATCCTTTAAATCCTTTCATTAACCTATACGGAAAATTTAACAGATCAACAATGAAGATTAATAGTTCAGTAATACCATTTCTCAATTAAAAAATTAAACATGAACATAAGGGGTTGTATTTACCTCTCAAAGGGGTACATCCACCTAAATCTCACCGAACCACAGATTAAAGCTTCATCGGCAAGATCAATCATCAGGTGGATACTAATAACAAAAAAAGATGATGGAAAATATTTTTCTATAACACACATTGCTTCCACCAGACTAGCTTTTACTTGTACAAGTTCATCTCTGTTGATAACCTTTGCGCACAAAATGTTGAAAAATATACTAATACAGAGAAGAGAAACTCGCAGATATTTAGGTAACGAAGTCGCAGTATGAACTAGCAATGGAAACAGAGATTTCATCATCACATGGTAGTCGCAATACTTGAAATTATTCAACTCTGGTGGACTAATGCTCACGCAGTTGCAAGATTGGAACAGAAGCTATAAGGCACCCTTATGTTCTTCAGCATTGTTGTTGATGGTGGATTTATATTTAAAGGATAAAATTGTAAAAAGCCAATTTTTGTAAGCTGACGTCCTGAAAAGGATAAAGACTTCAGGTGATGAATATTTTTCTCCATGATAATTCATCGGAGCATGTGCAACCATCCCTGAGAATTAAAACCTACCCAGAGCGGAGCATGTAGCAACCATCCCGATTTTATGTAGGTTTGTAGAATTACTTCCTTAATTAAAGCCTTGTGTTCGACATGAAAACACCCGTAGGCTACCTGACGGCGGGTTATATTAGACCCGTTGAATGCAGGCAAGACTACCCATGTTAGTCTCACCTGCTGAAAACAAACTTAAAAATAGATCTCATCCGTCCAACTTCGCAGGCGTATATGGAGGGTGTAGATATAGATTCAGGGGGTCCTAAGCATGCTACCATGATCACCTCGGACCCACCTTCATGCATGACCGAACGGTCAAGACCAACTACAGTTGGTCCTTCCAAAAACGTGCGCTCAAAGTGAGCATGACGCACGGCTGGAACCTAATTAGGGTTCCTTTTAATCGTGAACGTCCAACTTCGCAGGCATAGTTGGACGACTTAGATTATACCCTAAAACAAGTAGTGAAGTTATGGTACACCATTGGTGGGCCCACTTTCTACCTACATGACTGACTCCCTCATAGGCAAGGCGTGGTGCAAGAAATTATTGCCCAAACAAGGCTAGGTTAACGCCTTATGCAGGTTGAGAAGATCCAAAATGATCACGACCATCCAACTTCGCAGGCATAGTTGGATGGCTTAGATTGCGCCCAGGGTCATAGATAAATCATGTACATGCTCACTGTCGGCCCAAGATGTTGCATATATGGTCGGTCTCCCTAAAGGAGGCGCACGCAACCCAAAACCGATCGCCCAAAGTGGCCGGTCCGAAATCCTAATTAGGGTTTACGGCGCATATGTCGCAGAAACATCTCGAGCGTCCATCTTCGTAGGCTTGGATGGAAGGAAAATATGGAGACTTAGAGGGAACCGAGCATGCTAGCATGACCACCGTGGGACCGAATTCACGGCTAGCTGATCGTCCAAGACCGGCAGTGGTCAAGTTCCTTGGTACGCATGCCCAAAGGTGGAATGTCACGGCCCCTCCATAAGTTCTAATCTCGACCACTCGTCTTTGCCACCTAAAGTGAGTGGCTTAGATCAAATCTTTGCAAGTCAAGCAGGCATGGGCGTGAACACCATTGTACCACCTCCATGAAGGGCCAATCGGTTCCTCCATATAAACTCCCTTAGCATGCAAACATTTGGGTTGAAAGAGGCAGCATGCGCGCCTCCCATCCAACGATCGCAAATAGGGTTGCAAGCCATCTCGTCCGTCCAACTTTGCAAGCTTGGACGAATGACTTAGGGTGCGAATCAACCAGAAAACAAGGTATCACCATGATCACCATCCGTCACTCTTCTTCACAGGGTGACCGACCAAGGCGTGGCCTGCCCATACAGCCTCCAAACGTTCAGCTGAAGATGGATGCATGCGATGTCATACCAAGTTCACGATTCACCCTGCACTATTTTATATGGGTCCCACGATACACACACTCGAGACATTAATCACGTCACAACTGGGGGATACAAACTGGGGTATTGGTCTGGCGGTTTACAGCGTGCAGCGTGCAACACGCCATCACAAGATCGTGTCAGGGAAACATGGGCGGTTAGCGATGATAGGAGAAGTGGGCGAGCAACCGTGTGACACTAACACACAACTCCACTTCCTACATCACTCCACTTCCTCCACTTTCCCATGAGAAACATGATGAAGGCTTATCGACTTGTATAAATAGGTTCTCCTCCCTATTTCCAACAACACAGAAAAACCAAGTGTTAATACCATCGTATTCAACACCCAGAGCCTGCGTGCAACATTTGCTAGCCTACTCAACCTTCTGTTAACAATTCATTAAATAGCCTTCACCTTCATACTCTCAATACCTTCTTCGCTTCCCTCCCTAAGATCAACCTCACATCCTTCACATGTGACCGAAACAAATCTGGAACGGTCGTGTCTTCGGTTTATGCCAGAATTGTACATATTATCTCTCGAATCAAAAGTGCTCATCATGCAGCACATTTGTTGAAGGTTTAAATTCACTTCTCATCCATACACACCCAAAATTACATAAACTTGCAGAAGTAGTTTTCTCCCACAAACAATTGGCGACCGCAGTGGGAGGTTAATCTCTCGGTTGCAAAACTCGAATCTTTAAAGTCTACCAGTTTTTATTCAATTTTGGAGAGGTAGATCTTAGATTTGATTCTATTATCAATTCACTCTTCACCAAATCCTAGAAGTTCATCCCGAGATGTACTCCCGTTCGTTAAATCCTTCAGAAGCCATGGATAATTCAAGTGTCATCGAAAATGTGACCAGGATGCTGGAAGACGTCCTGGAAAATCAAACAGGTATTTCCAGAAGGTAGAGTGAAACCTTCCGTCTCTTGAATGACATATCGGATCAATTACATGAGGGCTCTGCAAGCATCTACCCGGGAAGTATCACTAATGACGCATGAAATTCTGGAGGTCAGGTTTTCAGAAGAACTGGCGGAACACATGGACCCATAGAGCCCAGAGACGAACAAAACCTTTCACCTGGCAGCGGGAGCTCGAGACGGATCGACCAACATGAATAATTACGACGCTTGCCGAATAAAAATAGAGAATCAACTGCATACGAAGTCTTGTTAGAAGATTTATACCTCAAGTCTCTTGCCAAAACTCAGAATAATGCCCAACCTGTGCTGACTCTTCATCTAGGGGAAGAAACGCTGGAGGAAGGAGAAATCAATCAGAGAGCATATGAACGTAGGAGCTTGCAACCTTCAAATCACCAGCTCAACGACAATACCATCGCCAGCGCTATGTCCTCCATGTTTCAGCAGAATCACCCGACCAAAAGGGACGTGGATGCAGTGACACGTGACAACGCCTCAATTCCATCTCCAAAGCGTGCTTCACACCGAGACCTAAGGGAAGATCCACGACACGCGCCGACGCATGAAAGTTTAGACTCAAGAGGTCCACGATTCCCGTTTCCCATAAGGAAGATTGTGGAGTTATTGGAGACATGGGTACGTGATGGAGAAGTACAACTGCCGCCGGTGTGGCATCCGCCCACCGATCAAGAGACAGCCAACCCGAGGTATTGTCATTACCATCGATTTCTCCATCACCCCACCAGCAAGTGCCACGCATTGAAATGCATTGTCCACGATAAGATAAATTCAGAGAAACAATATTTCCCCTCAAAAAATTAGCACGCGCTCTTCGGGGAGAAGGTATTCGGAAGTGCTCATTCTCATACACGAATTTCGAAAAAAAAGTAAGTCTCAGCAAACGTTACTGTAAGATAGTTATATATCCTACTGGGGACTTGGCGTCCTACATATATGAACATGATACTCAACGAGCAAGCACCATGCATGCTCGCCCCCCCTAACCTTTCCCTTTCACACTGCGTCTTCAATTTCACATGACATGTATGATCACTCATAATATAAGGTTCAGATTCTATTTTAGAATAATCTTTTCCAAGAGTCAAACATTCATAAAAGAAAGTCGTAAATAAACCAGTCCAAGATTCAATCACCTATCAATTCAGAACCTAAAACCAAATTGTGTGAAAGGAAATCCTCACAATCACTCGAAAAGCATCTAAAGAGAAAACACAAGTAGACGGCATGAATACTTCATGGAAAGTCTTTCAGCAACACCTCATCCTTCTGAGAAAGAGCGGCTTCCATCTTCCGGAGAACGGCATGCTGAGATTTCAACTCCTCGGCCAACCTACCAACCTTTTGTTTTTGACGAACGACGCATTCAGTGGAAGGCACCGTACCTTGCTTCTTATGAATCTCCTAAATTGCATGAAACCCTTTGAAGAACCAAGGAGCATTGAAGTCATGCTGCGCAAACACATCCAAGTGGCACTTCCAGTCTTCCATCACGTCTTCAGAAACATCATGACCAATTGCGACGCTCATCTCCCGAATAGAGGGTAAGGCCTCCTGAACGCGGTTTACCAAAGCAAGATGACTCTTCAGCTTCGTGGTGGTAGCAATGTGGCCATGTTTCTTCCATATTGTGGTGTACAACTCTTCAAACTGGGCCGGCACGCTGAACCCTCCAACCAACACATGATCAGGACGTGGATTATCAAAGGGAAGGTCGAACATACCACCATGAACGACTGCTGGCGACAACATCTCTTTAGAAGGAACCATCGCAGTTGATGTCCCTTCCAGACTCCTCGAAGTGCTGGTCCGGATTGATGACACGGCCTCATCTACAAGCTCGCTAAAATTACTGCTCTGGAAGGAATTCTCTTCAATCGAGCTTGCACCATCTTCATCATTGTATATGATAGGATCAGTGTTACCAGACTCATCTACATAAGGATCGGTGTTTCCAGACTTCTCCGCATGAGGATCAGTGGTTCCAGACTGCTCTACATGAAGGTCATTATTATCAAGCTTCTCAACATGAAGATTTCCAGACTTCCCGTTGCCTCCACGCTCCTTAGTGTAAGCTCGAGCCAGTAAAACAAAGGCATTTTCTTCAGGAATCCTCTGATCACCAACAAGGATTAATAAAAGCTGCTCATGGAATTCGAAACTGAAAATTAAACATAAAGAATTCAGAATACCTGCATATTGGAAGAGTTGAGAATTACTGGACTACATGCTCGCTTCTTTTTCTTGGACTTAAGATTGCAGTCGGTGGCGTTAACCCTGCCTCGTTTTCCTAGAAGGGGTTTCAATCGCCTATGACCAGCCAAGACGTCATCAAGAGGTTCATCACGAAGGTCAGTTACCGTTTCGCTATCAAATGATTTAAAGAGCAGTAATTGCCCCCTCCAAAAATCTTTGTAACCAGAAGTATCTACCGGCTTTCTCCCCGGGGAAGGAAAAGGAAGTTTCATCTCCGGCGAGAAAACATCAACGTCAAGGCATGATGACTTAAGTTCTTCTGAAGGCGTTGCGGGACGACGAAATGGGACACCTTGATCAAAACCCATTTGGCGAGCGGCTCTATCAATATTATATGGAATAATGCTTAGCCTGTCATCACAAAAATAAGGAACATATCCTGGTATACAGCTCCGCAGGAAAAAAACTTCTTCATGGCTCATATCTCTCCCCTCAGGCGGTAGCTCAATGACAGGGACGATGGTGGAAGGATGAACCAGCCCCCAAGGACGAAATTCTATGGCACTCAGACTATCGAGCAAATCTACAAGACTCACCCCAGTTTTTGGATGTCTATTCTGCCAACGGAGTATTCTTGAACCACCATACAAGCTGGGGACTGAGGTTATAGGAATGGGAGCATAATCCTTAAAGTGTTCCCACAAAAGCGCCTGAAGAAAGGCGACGTGCACATATGTATCCACCTTCATGTACCCGTTGGAAATATACATCTCCTCCACTAAAGAATTCAGGTGACCATACAGCGAGCATAGGAATAACGAAGCCAAAGGGAGAGTTATACATTTGCCTAGCTTAATGGCGAATATGATGATTTTCCTTCTAATAGTTTTCGTGCCGGAGCCGTCATCAAGAATATATCTGGACAACCACAAGGACAAGAATGCAGCTGTGCTAAGATCATCATTACCTTGCATGGAAGACCATTCACCTACCCACCAAGTGTAGAAACATTTCGGCTTCTTCTCCAACTGATCGTATTCGTTCACCTTCTGAATTATAGCCTGATAGATGACGTCTTCGCCTTCAGAAAAGTTTGCAATTAAGACTGCCAGCGACAGGAAGGATCATTAATGCAGACACGCTCTCAAGAGTGATAGTCATTTCACCCCACGTGCATAAAGCTGTGTTCGTAGAAGGACGCCGTCGAGCAGCAAAAGCGACCAAACCTGGGATATCCTTCTTGACATGGAGAATTGCATATGCCTTGATAGCATCAAGAATTCGCGCCCTGGTTAAGTTTTCTCTAATCCCTTCATTACCCAACATGTGCCACATCCATCCTTCGTATGAGTTAAGTAGATTCTGGAAAATTCTGAAGTCAATAGGGGAAGGTGGATATTCTTTTTTCTGGAGACAAAGCCTCATCACGCCTGCTAAAGATGATGGTAGACCCTCTTCACTTTCTGAACCGGTAATAAGGATTATATTACGGCTGGGGTGATTCCTGACGTTTGGAAAAGACTTGGTAAGCATTCCATCATTTATGTTTGGCACATCTCTGAAAAGGTCGACATCTCCCTTCACAACATTATCCTCTGCGTTCATCATTGAGAAACTGTAATAAGATTGGAAGTGTCAGCATGTTTCCAAGGAGTCGTACAGCAATAAAAGATTCTCGTGATTCCCAACTTCGTTGTTAGGCACCTAATATGGAGATTACATGGGATTAGGATGGTTCAAGCATCCTCCAAACAAACTCAGTTGAAGGAAATTTACACTACCCTGTGTTCGATTATGAACTGGGAGCAATGGGTATGGAATCTAGTGTTATGTTATATGCCATTCTCTTCATATGGAAGTTACCTACAACATATAAAAATTTCACGACAATCGGATGAAAGAGAAAGGAGGGGTGGCCAAAACATCAGAAAACACGCAACCTGAAAATATTCTGAAAATCTCCTGGAAGTTTACTATTTCACGGTTTTTATCCCCTAAACACGCTAAAAATTCAAAAATCTTCATTACTAAAGCTTGGAAATTTTCTGGGCTTGAGGATACATATGCGGACCGTCAAAATGCGAGTTTGTATGAGGATTCTACAACAATTTCGATAAAGCGCAAGCGCAAGAGTTACTCAAAATTATGCAAGCAAGTACAAGATCAATACCAGCAAGGAGACTACGCTAACTTGGAGACTCATCCTACAAGCACAAATTATTGGCATGCATGAAGCTGTGAGAAAAGGCTGTCGATTTTGGGTTTGCAGGCGCACCCCTAAAACTAAGTAGGTGGACAACAGGCATAAAGGCAAGACCAGCATGGAAACAAGTCACGCAGGAGGATGCTAAATCCTACATGTACGTCCCTAAAACTAGGCAAGCACGTCAACATACTCTTCTACAGTTGGGGATCACGTTTACAGGCTCAAGGAGGGAGTATTGTCAAGTTACAACCTAAAAATTGGGTTTTTGACATGCAAAGATAAAGGGAACAAGCAACATATTCATGGGTTCCAGTTCATTTTACCAAACAACCCTAGCAGCGGTAAAGGAATCAATTATGGTATGTTTCGCTACACCTACAATCCTTTCAAAATAAAAAAGGAAGCCCTACCCGAGAAACTACAGTTTGCAAAAAGAGCTCTACCTAAACAATTAGGGTTTGAAATTTTTTTTTTTTTTTTTGCACGAACCTGGTTGGCGGCGGCTACGATTCCGACGGACGGTGGCGGAGCTCCAGCGGCAGGGCGGCAGCAAAATCACGGGCGGGAGCTGCACGTGATGTAAAGAAAAAAAAAATATATAATAAAAGGGGGTCGACTCTCTCCCTTTTATAGACAAAGCTTGGAGAATTCTAATTGGAAAATAATTCCTTTTGTTTTCAAAAATCAAGGAAGGAAACCGGGCCCGCCAAAAGTTTCATGCTTGTGACGGCGCGTTCACATGGATAACCACTGGAGGCTACCTTCTGGGGTTAGTTACTTTTGTATCTTTCACGTATATTTGTCACCATCTCATGCCTACCCTACAATAGTATAACCATTGCATGCTAGGCAGGGGACTTAATGTTGATGGTGGATTTGTATTAAAAGGCTAAAATTGTAAAAAGCCAATTTTTGTAAGATGACGTCCTGCAAAGGATAAAGCCTTCAGGTGATGAATATTTCTTGCCATGATAATTCATTGGAGCATGTGCAACCATCCCTGAGAATTAAAACCTACCCAGAGCGGAGCATGTAGCAACCATCCCGATTTTATGTAGGTTTGCAGCATTACTTCCTTAATTAAAGCCTTGTGTTCGACATGCAAACACCCGTAGGCTACCTGACGGCGGGTTATATTAGCCCCGTTGAATGCAGGAAAGACTACCCATGTTAGTCTCACCTGCTGAAAACAAACTCAAAAATAGATCTCATCCGTCCAACTTCGCAGGCGTAGATGGAGGGTGTAGATATAGATTCAGGGGGTCCTGAGCATGCTACCATGATCACCTCGGACCCACCTTCATGCATGACCGAACGGTCAAGACCAACTACAGTTGGTCCTTCCAAAAACGTGCGCTCAAAGTGATCATGACGCACGGCTGGAACCTAATTAGGGTTCCTTTTAATCGTGAACGTCCAACTTCGCAGGCATAGTTGGACGGCTTAGATTATACCCTAAAACAAGTAGTGAAGTGATGGTACACCATTGGTGGGCCCACTTTCTACCTACATGACCGACTCCCTCATAGGCAAGCCGTGGTGCAAGAAACGATTGCCCAAACAAGGCTAGGTTAACGCCTTATGCAGGTTGAGAAGATCCAAAACGATCACGACCATCCAACTTCGCAGGCATAGTTGGATGGCTTAGATTGCGCCCAGGGTCATAGAGCAAGCATGTACATGCTCACTGTCGGCCCAAGATGTTGCATATATGGTCGGTCTCCCCAAAGGAGGCGCACGCAACCCAAAACCGATCGCCCAAAGTGGCCGGTCCGAAATCCTAATTAGGGTTTGCAACGCATATGTCGCAGAAACATCTCGAGCGTCCATCTTCGCAGGCTTGGATGGAAGGAAAAGATGGAGACTTAGAGGGAACCGAGCATGCTATCATGACCACCGTGGGCCCGACTTCACGCCTAGCTGATCGGCCAAGACCGGCAGTGGTCAAGTTCCTTGGTACGCGTGCCCAAAGGTGGAATGTCACGGCCCCTCCATAAGTTCTAATCTCGACCACTCGTCTTTGCCACCTAAAGTGAGTGGCTTAGATCAAATATTTGCAAGTCAAGCAGGCATGGGCGTGAACACCATTATACCACATCCATGCAGGGCCAATCGGTTCCTCCATAGAAACTCCCTTAGCATGCAAACGTTTGGGTTGAAAGAGGCAGCATGCGCGCCTCCCATCCAACGATCGCAAATAGGGTTGCAAGCCATCTCGTCCGTCCAAATTTGCAAGCTTGGACGAATGACTTAGGGTGCGAATCAACTAGCAAACAAGGTATCACCATCCGTCACTCTTATTCACAGGGTGACCGACCAAGGCGTGGCCTACCCATACATCCTCCAAACGGTTAGCTGAAGATGGCTGCATGCGATGTCATACCAAGTTCACGATTCAGCCTGCACTATTTTATGTGGTTCCCACGATCCACACACTCGAGACATTAATCACGTCACAACTGGGGGATACAAACTGGGGTATTGGTCTGGCGGTTTACAGCGTGCAGCGTGTAACACGCCATTACAAGATCGTGTCAGGGAAACATGGGCGGTTAGCGATGATAGGAGAAGTGGGCAAGAAACCGTGTGACACTAACACACAACTCCACTTCCTCCCTCACTCCACTTCCTCCAATTTCCTACGAGAGACGTGATGAAGGCTTATCGACTTGTATAAATAGGTTCTCCTCCCTATTTCCAACAACACAGAAAAAAACCAAGTGTTAATACCATCGTATTCAACGCCCAGAGCCTGCCTGCAACATTTGCTAGCCTGCTCAACCTTCTATTAACAAGTCATCAAATAGCCTTCACCTTCATACTCTCAACACCTTCTTCGCTTCCCTCCCTAAGATCAACCTCACATCCTTCACCTGTGACCGAAACAAATCTGGAACGGCCGTGTCTTCGGTTTAGGGCAGAATTGTACAGATTATCTCTCGAATCAAAAGTGCTCATCGTGAAGCACATTTGTTAAAGGTTTAAATTCACTTCTCATCCAAACACACCCAAAATTACATAAACCTGCAGAAGTAGTTTTCTCCCACAAACAACTGTACAAAACGATACTTTTTACTTTTTTGTTAAGGCAAAAGATCCACATTCCATTGTTGTCTTACCAGTTGCACTATCCTCTTTCAACCATAACCGCTTCTTAATACCCATAGCTTCCATATCTTTACGTGCATTTACACCATCTATTTACTTACTATTACCCATGAGAGTGTTAACGATATGCTCAGTGATGTTCTTCTCTGTATGCATAACATCTGTAAAATAACGGACTGTGTTCGATCCCCAATTCAGCAAATCATGAAGAATGGACATTCGATAAAAGAGCGAGTTGTCAGAAACATCTTCATCGGCACCCTGTTGCAAACTATCCCCTTCTTCCCCTCTTTTATGTTTCTTTGGTGCTGGTTTACCCTTACCCTGTTTTCTTTTCATATCCTTCATCATTTCTTGAAATTGCAATCCAGTTAGTGGCCATGGAGATTTACCATGTTCTACCCCTCCACTAAAGTTTGTCTTGTCATCTCTGTACTTGTGTTTGGATGGCATCCATCTTCGATGTCCCATATAACATATTTTATTACTATACAACATCCACTCAGAAACTGTTTCTTCACCACAAGTAGGAGATGCATAATATCCGTGAGTCACACATCCAAACAGAGTCCCTAATGCCAAAAAATCATAAATGTCCCATAACAACCTTGCCTTCAACACAAATTCAGTCTTTGTGAAGATGTCGAATGTCTTAACACCATCATTCCATAAATCTTTCAACTCCTCTATCAATGGATGTAAGTACACATCAATATCTTTACCCGGTGCTCTCGGACATGATATCAACAAACATAACATGGAGAATTCGCGCTTCATACACATCGAAGGTGGAAGGTTGTAGGGACACAAAATCACCGGCCAACAGCTGTAATTGAGACCAAAACATCCATTTGGGTTGAATCCATCAGTTGCTATCCCAAGAGTAACATTCTGTGCTTCCTTAGAAAATTCTGGACAAATTTTTTCCGCACACCGCCAAGCTGTAGAATCAACAAGATGACACATTATATTGACATCCTTCTGTGCTCTAGAATTCCAAAGCATCTCCTCTGCTATCCATGGTATACTGTAAAGTCTTTTCAGCCTTGCAATTATTGGAAAATGCCTTAACTCTTTTGCGCAACTTGTGTAAGTTTTCTCTCATCATTAAAAACTCTTACATACCGAGGTTCTTGACATATTGGACACTTCACCAACGAACTATTATCCTTCCAATAAAGTACACAGTCATTTACTCAAGCATCATAAGTTACATAATCCATCCCCAGCTCTTTAATAATCTTCTTGATATCTGGAAACTTGGATGGTAGGGTGTTACCTTCGAGAAGCAACTCTTTCATCAATCCTAACATTGCGGTAACACTATTGTCTGAAATTCCATACTGAGTCTTTAAGTTGTTCACCATAATCGCAGCGTACATTGCTGATATTCCTTTAGGACATGAAGGATATAATGGTTCTCTTGCATGCTCAGTCGCTGATTTCTTTTTCTGATAAAACCTACTGGTTCCAACATTCTCATCAACATTGCTTCTGCATTCTCATCTATCCCTTCCCTAACATTTTCATCCACATATGCTGTAATACTCTCATCCAAACCTGCTGTAACATCATTATCGGCTACATATTCAGTTTTAGTGTTACGTGCTGCTTTTGAACTTTCCCCATGATAGCGCCATGTTGTGTACAACTCTTGCACACCATATTTTAGCAAATGAAATGAGATCTCACCCAGTGTAAGTAATCCTTTAGAATTCATACAACGTCGACAGGGGCATGAAAACATAGTACTCCCACCACCATTAATCCTGGCAAACTCTATGAATGACTTCACACCTTGTCTGTATTCTATAGACTTACGGGGACACTTCATCCATTTCTTGTCCACATAATTTGAAATATTACCATTCAAAATAGATATTTCACACTATCAAACAAAAATAACTTAGTCCTAGTGGTACAGGGTTGCCGAAGCCCTGCAAGTTAGCGACAGAAACATCCCCTCAAAGAAGAGAGAATGAGCTACAAGTAGCTTTTGTAAATCTCCACTAGGACTGTTACCATCATGCTCACAGAGTACATAAAACCAGACTTATTTATACACAACTTAACATACAACCTATTATAATCATGCTAAGACCAACTTCTATTATAATCAATCAAATAAAATAACTTAATCCTAGTGGTACAGGGTTGCGAATAACCACTAGGACTGTTATCATGTTGCTTACTGGGAATCAGTCAATATCAAAACAAAACTTCTTAACTTAGTTCATTTAAACTTAAAAGCCTACCTTAACATGAAACTAAAGTTCAAATCATGATAATAGTAAAACATAACAACTTAACAAATATAATCAGCATGTTTCCTAGCTGCGGCAACTCAACTAAAACTACAATAAGCAATATAAGTCATTTAAGCCCATACAAACTGGAATTTAGGTTATCAAATTAGAAGGATTTATAAATGAGCTGGTACACTCACTATCCTATGAGCGAAGCACTTGCTTTGTTCTTAAGAAATTGACTTACTCATAACATAGAGAGTGCACCATCTCTAATCAAAGCTTCAAAGAATATTACAATTCAATGGGGACATTCATCAGTGTACCTTTATCAGGTAGCACTCTGCCTACTCAACTTAATATGCTTCTAAGGAAAAAAAAACTACACCATGTCTAATAGTAGTATGCATCTTTACACAATAAGCACAACACAAAATGAAGTAAAGCTAATGATGTCAATCAGCACTAATAGCTTATAAACTAGAACTTATTGAAATTAGCTTAGCTTACAAACTAGAAATTAGGTTACAAAGTAGAAAAAAAAAACAGAAATCTTAGAAATTAACATAAAACCTTAAAATGAGTTCAATCTTTCGAAAAATTATACCTTCTAAGTCTTCAAAATTCTTCAACCTTCAAGTCTTCAAAATTCTTCAAACCCTAACAGAAAATTAGAAAGAAAAATCGAATTAGATTTATATGAAGAAGACTAACAAAACATAACTCATATGAAACAAATCGTTTTAGATTCACAGATTAAACAACAGAAAAACTAAAACTAAAAATGAAATGGAGAACTAAACAACAGATCGATTAAAAAAAATGAAACCCTAAAAATCGAAAAACTTATAACGATTAACACTTACATAGATCGATGATAGAAAGGGGTTGGAAAGATTAAATAGGTTTCTGTGATGCTTCTCGGCTAAACGATCAATGATTGAAAGGTATCTAAACCCTAGTTTCATCGCCTGAATAGACGCATAGCAGAAGAGAGAATTTTTTTTTGATAAAAATGAAATCGATTTCTATCCACTACTAGCTTATCCATGGAATTGACACGCACACTCGTGGGAGGAAATATCCTCTCGTATAACAAATCGTGGGTGGGAATATAATGTTAGTCGTGTGAGTCACACACGCACATACTCAAGGTGTGACGAACCAAGTGCGACCAAGCGTGTGAGTGGCACGCCTATAAAAAAAAAAATTAGTAACGGATCAAAAAATTAGTAACGGCTTGAACGTGTTATGAATTTTTAGAAACTTGGTAATGGCTATTGCTTGTTACGAAATTTTTGTAACGACCATTTGTAATGGGAAATTTGTAACGGCTCATAATCCATTACGAATTCCAGTTACTAATCCAGGAATTTGGTGTAGTGGATGGTCTTAGCTTGTTACACACAAATAAAATATACTTTCATTTAGATATGGGTAGCCGTACCTAAACGTGTATATTGAGTTGGCACAATAACAGTTAACCGAAGTTAGCCATATGAACACTTTTGTGTTAACCATGTCCATCTTAACACTTCTGGATCAAATGATACTCAAATGAATCTAATTGTGTTAATCATATAGTTGTTCAATTGTTTATATTTTCATAGAAGTATACAAGACACAATTGAAGCAAAATCGAATTAATTCAAAAGAATCAGTTCATGAACATTTTAGCCACGGTTTGCGAAGATTGCATTCCTTAATATATAAATGTTTTTTTTTCATGAGTATGAAAACATACTTTGCCGATTCTAGAACTTAACCACATAAGTTTGCCGACGGGTACGCAAACTTAAGTTTCAGACATAATCCTTTCCGACAGTTCGCAAACGGGTATGCATACTGTCGTTCCGGACTAAACTAAGGTGAATAAGTTTGAAAACGGGTACGCGAACTTAGTTCCCGGACTTTGACAATTAAAACAGTTCACATACGGGTATGCATACTTGGTTCATGGGCCTGGATTACTTTTACAACATTTTGCATACGGGTATGCATACTGTTCTATATCTAGACAATGATTAATTGTTCTAAACTCCCATTTCAATCATTAAAACATTCTTAGAAGACGACAATAGATGTCTCACCCAAACTATTAGCTTATAAGCAATTTTCAAGGTTCTTCAATATTCCTTGAATTCTTCGTCACTCCAAGTACTCTAGTGATTCCGAACGTGTTCAACTCAGCATCATAGTTGTTGAAGATCCATAGAAATAACAATAAGAAAACAAATGTTCTCAATTATTGTTATACAATGTCATAGTATTACTACACAACATCAAAGTTCAATTATATCACAACTTTGACAATAATACTATGGTGATATGTATCACTCCTCCTTAGTCAATACTTTATCTCACAATGAAAACCACTTCCCCTTACATAATGATCCGTAAACCATATGTATGTAGTGTGAAATACCAAATAAGTCTCCCCTTTTTTGTCAATATAAATTGGTGTTCATGGATTTTAGTTCAGGGCTAAAATTGTAAAACCATGCATTTAATAGGCTGTCACTCTGCAAAGAGACAGAGCCATGTAAAAGTGACGAGTGTTCAACCTCTTCACTGGCACACTTATTAAGAAACTCAATATTTTCTCATGAAATTTACCTAGAATGGTGCATGTGGTAATAATCCCAGATATTCTGTAAATTTTGGCACCTTGCTTATATTCACTTAATATAAGTTTCTTTGAATGCTTTGTTTGATATGTTCCCTAGCTGAACCCTTAATGTTGATATGGCATGACGATTTGTGTTCACTCGCAGCAGAGTAGCACGAATCCCCAAGTATCAAGGATAAGGTCTTTGCATAAGGTATTCAACCAGAAAGCATGCTGCTATCTGGCAATGAACTTAAACGAGTTCTGTGTCAGCACATAGAATTCAATCAATTACCCTGACTAATTTGCAAAAGTTATGGTTTTGCGCCTTGCGCAATATATCAGACCTTTCTAGTAGGCGCAAAATCTTGCCCAGAATCAGAAAACAAGGGTCCACAGGACTGGAGGAGCAGCAAAGGGAGGCGTGGCCATACCTTAAGCCAACCGGCGCCATTTTCCATTGGCCACACCCCATCCTAGACCGTCCCTATTTCCCTCGACCAATTAGGTCGCCTTAAACTCGCCACATGCACATGAGAGTTAAGGCTGTGCCCATACTGGCCGACCCTCTTTCCATCGACCAGGCATGTCTCTTCAAACTTGCCACACTCACATCAGAAGTGTGGCCACTCGTGTTTGGCCAACCCTCTCTTGTTTGACCAATCAGGTTTCTTTAAACCTTCCACAGTATTAAAAAGAGAAGCAAAGTCGCTCCAATACCAAATTGGCTTTCCTAAAGTTGCGCCAACGCGCCAATTGGCATGCCAAACGTACATACCCAATGCGCCGACGTGCTACTTTACCACAGAAGCATGCTGAACGTGGCAATTTACCATAAATAGTACACGAACGTGCCACCCACCTTCTGTTCGTGGCCAACGCCATAACAGACTTCAATATGGTTAACCTAACCAGAAACACGACCTTCCATGGTCAAAACCCTAATTTCCAGTCATGGTGCAAATCATGCCACTTCGGCCCCCACAACATGCCACGAACCGTACAAGACTCAGGAAACCCTAATAATGATGCCATGACATAGCCACCCATGGGAATCTTTCTCTTGTGATCATTTACACATGGTGGCCTGGCTATGGTTCCTTTGGCATGGCTATGTCATCATTTGCACAAAACATCGATGTGAAATGGACACATGCCACATGCCGCACGCACATTTGCGCTGATTAGGGTTTTGGGGCATCAAACCCTAATTTAGGCAAAGTTGCTACGCCAACCAAGCCAAGTAATGTTTCCCAGAGTATTGGGATTGATGAGACAACAAGGCCAATATTACCACGCCAATGTTCCAAAGTCTAGCAGCGATGGCTACGCCAGACGCTACTTCGTGCCACTGGCATGTGCTAACTATGCAAGCCGCACCACCATCATGTCGCACGTGCTAAATAGGGTTGAGATACGCCAAACCCTAATTTATCCAAAAGATGCCATGCCTAACTCTCTTAAGATTAACTTAATAACATGGCTAATGTTGCTAGAGCCATATTTGGGTCTAACACCAATATGCCAAAACAGCTGCCACATCTACACCACTGGCATGCCGCTATGCCATGTCTACGCTAGACACCGCTATGCCAATGGCGCCACTTTGCTTCATAACAAGATATGCCCATAATCAATGTCCATCCTTCCTCATGAGATGCAATCTCAACCATCCAAGTTCGCCACCGAACTGATAGACTTGTGGCAAGTTTTGGGCGATCAGCCGCTTAAATATCGTGGCCATGGCTACGCCAGGTGCCACTTATACCACCGTTCCACTGGAATGCACGAGCTATACCAGTCATGCCGGAGTGCCACTGGGATACACCAAAAACGCCACTGTGCCATTCCTAGGCGCCAACAGAAGGTAGCCATAATCAACGGTTACCCTTCCTCATGAGATGAAATCTCAGCCATCCAAGTTCGCCACCGAACTGACGGACTTGTGGAAAGTTTTAGGAGACCATCCAAAACTTTCCTAATAGCATCACATGTTATTTTCCTGCGGCAAGACTCTTGACTTTGACTTGCCACACATAGCAACTTGCTACACATTTTCCACGAAAACACTCGAGACATCAAACATGTCACAAACTGGGGATACTTATCAGGGTATTGGTATGGCGGTTTACAGTGTGCGGCGTGCAATACGCCTGTTATCATAAAGTTTCATGAAGCGGGAAAATTAATGGAGGAAAGAAGTAACGGGTGTAAACGGATCCACTTCCTTCGTCATGGAATCATGGGTTTATGACGGTTATATATTACTCCATTCTTCCACCACTCAATCGTTCCCACTTCCCATGAGACCAAAGTACGTTTCAACATGACTTATATAAATATGCTTCACCTATTTCCACCAAACAATAAGCTTTGGTAACAACATAGTATCCAGAAATCACCAAGAACTGATAGCTTCTCACCCTGCAAGCCAGTTCCACTTTCTGATACAAGTCATAAAATAAGCCACATCTTCAGAATTAACCATTATGGTCTCAACACTCTCTTCGCTTCCCTTCCTAATACCAAACCTTATCCTTCTCCTAGTGACCGAAGCAAGCCTGGAACGACCATTTCTTGGTTTAGGCCAGGATTGTACAGATTGATCTCTCGAATCAATAGTACTCCCTTGCAGTGCATTGTTTAGGGTTTAGATTCGTTTCTCATCCACACACCCAAAATTACCAAAATCAGCAGAAACAGTTTTCACCCACAAATAATTGGCGACCATAGTGGGAGATTAATCTCTCGGTTGCGAATTCGACTCTCAATTCCATTATCATACCAGTGAATGAAATACTTTGAAGCGCACCGTCCAAGAAAAGATGGATTCAGGAGAATTGCGTCTAGGGACTAGAGATTCTCCGCCTTGCCGCGGATCGACATAAAAAATGTTCCACGGACAATAAAGAATGACCTAGGACTTCCCGCGGCAAGGAGGGCGTCACATAAAGACTCGGATTTACTCCCTGAAGATTCAGCTTTGGTGGAAGACCCTAAAGTGAGTAAGTTTTGTTAGACAATGTTTACACGATCTATTGTTTGGGTTCTCACATTTACAATGGAAGCCGATAACCTAATTATATATCCTAAGATTTCATATCTTTCCTTTTCTCATGAAACATTCACGGTTTCACAATTTTCCCGAATGATTTTGCTACTTACATTCGTAATTCAGATTTTGACATATCGATTGATCAAAGGGCCATTATTCTAAAATAATCCAAAAACTCTTATAAGAAACAATCATCTATCAATACAAAAACCAGAAAATCAAACCATGAAAGAGGTGTCTTTTCCTTTCAAAAAAAAAAAAAAAAACCCTAAGGAAAGGAGGTTCAAAAATAAAATAAAAACATTAAAGGGAAATTGTCCAACAACAACCCGTTCTTCTTGGAGGAAGCATCCTTCATGTTTTGAAGAGCATCCTGCTTCAACTTTAACTCCTGGGCTAACCTGTCAACTTTCGCCTCATGCTGGTTAATAAAATCCGCGGAAGGGACTCCATATAGTACTTTCACATAGAAGTGGATTAGGGAAAGATCAATACTGCAGAATATTCAAAAGTTCATAATATCTTTTATCAATATTTTCATAATGACGTAATAGACTTTAACTTTTGACATATATGGGACAATCATAGTTCACGGACGTAAACACCCATATCCCATAACAATATTTGCAATATATAAAACCAAGGATAGTGCTATCCCGCGCGACTTCTTATAACTCAGTTATAAGCTAGCGGGTTATTAACCGTCCGATGTACAAATTTTTCGTTTTTTTTCCGGTCAAAGTTACAATTGATAATAGATCCTCACACTTATTTCACATTTACTTATAAATCCTAGCTTCAACCTGACGAAGCAGATATACAATGAGATTTTCAAGTCTTTTTCGAATTTCTACTACTAATTTGTTTATTGTGAAATTTCATCAAAAAAATGAACTTAAGGTTCTTCCTCTACAAACAGTTTCTACTGATGTTTGACAAATTTGGCAATTTGCAGTCCATGATAACCCAACATTTCCATTAACAGGATTAATTGTTTTTCCACGTGGTTTGAATGACAAGACTGAAATAACGCTGCAAAAACCAATAATCAAAATCTATAATTAAAGCTAAGATTTGACCAAATTAATGAAACCAGGTTGATTTTTTATTGTGCGTTTTTACCATGTCGATTAAAAAATATATATCATGAAAACAACAAAAAGAATGAATAAAATATGGATCAAATCTTTTAAAGGAGCAGAACTACTTCGACACAGTTGACCGAAAACAAGTACGGGGAAGTTTTCCGGTATTTCTTCTTCACCATTAAAGGAGCAGCAATCCATCTTCAGTTTAAAGATTCACAGAGGAAAACGAGTCTTAGGAAAGGTCTTGTAATGGAATATGGGAATATATGGGGATGGTTTTTAATTTTTATTAATTAAGTTTTAGGGCTTTCTTACAATTAATGTTATTGACAGCTGTACATTTTTTTATCAACGGATCAAAATTGTTATGTGTTATCATCCAATGGTTGAGAACCCGCTAGCTTACAAGTGAGTTATAAGGAGCCGTGCGGGATAGCACGACCCATAAAACCAATAAAGATTAATACTGCAATATCATCTTTCAATTAGAATTTAAATAAATCAATCTAAAACAGTGCAAGATGAAAATCGTTGGCAATAGCTATGTGTAATCACAATAATTGATATTCCAAACCCTAGTTATAATTCCTAATACACAAGAATAAATTCTCATAAGAATTTTCCTAGGCAACAAAACGAAGAGACAAACCTGTAAAAATATATAAGATGATTTTCCCTTAGAAGGTAGAATCAATCTTTTTCGCACGAATTTACACCAAGAATGGCTACCAAAGGCGTATACAAATATTTTCTTAACAAAGAAGAAAATACAAAGTCATTAACGACCATGCACCGTAGTTCACATAAGAGAATTGTGAACATTCAAGAATCCCAGAGTAATGCGTACTACTTCCCATTCTCGAAATTTCTTCTTTGTGATTCACTAACAACATTCTTAAAAAAGCTACAAATGAGCTTAGAAGATAAGTACTCCAAGAATCCAAGTTCCCAAGTCCAAGAGAAGTGGAACAAGTGCAACAAACAGAGCAAAAACACTCAAAATCCGAGACATAGCTATAAGTAAACTAGAAATCAAGAATTATAGTTTTGAAAACTAAACTTGAAAAACAAGATTGAGATAGCAATGCTTGCGAGTTCGACCGAGCAGTACTCTAACATTCACTATGAATTAACTATAATGGTTATCCTTCTCTTCTTGCTTTGCCTATGGGAAAATGATCTCTATGTTGTTTTCCGAAGATATAATCTTCACACCTTGATTCAGGAAAATCAATGATGGGAAAGCCTGATACCATCTCCTTCTTTGCAAGAACTTGTAATCTATTGAAATTCACATAACCCATTCTCTTGTGCCATAACCAAGAGTCATTATGAACAAAAGAGTGATAACAACTTTCCTTTTGATATTGAATATTCAAAGGAAAAAATATGTTTTTATTCATCTGTTCTCTTGCAATCAGTCTTCTTCTTCGATCACGAATTGTACAGATACCATTAAAGATGTTCATAGAATAACCTCTTTCAGAGAGTTGACCCATACTTAACAAATTTTAATGAAATCCTGGCATATAAAATACATCCATTATGTATGTATGTGAACCATTCTTAAGTATGTTGTTTATTCTTCATTTTCCCATAACTAGAACTGTAGAATTGTTTCCAAACTTCACAGTTGAACGTACAGACTTATCAAGATTAAAAAACAAATCTTTTCTTCCACACATATGATTACTACAGCCTATGTCTAAATACCACATGTCATAAGGTTTTTCTTCAACTGTGTGACAAGATTTTAACACAGTCTCTAGGTCATATTCTTGTTCTTCTTCCATGTTTGCTTTGTTGTTGTAATTAACAACTTTCTTCTTGTCAGTACACTCCCATTGGAAGTGACCAAAACGTTGGCAGTTATAGCAGTGTATTTTAGATTTATCAAAAGGGCTTCTCCCACTATTACCTTGAGATTTACTTTAGTTGGATTCATTGTTCCATTTTGTCTGACTTTGTAGTGTTTCTTATACCAGCTTTACAACTGTTTTCTCTAACATTCTTTGTTCATAAGCTTGTAATGATCCTAACACTTCATAAAGACACATAGTAGATACTCTTCTATTGCAGTTACCTTTGATTCATATTTTCCAGGTAAACTATGTAAGATGTTTTCTATAATTGATGAGTCTTCTATCGTATCACCATTAGATTTCATCTCATTGAAAAGGTTTAATTTCTTTGAGAAGAAATCTGAAATTAATTCAGATGAATCCGGCCGCAGGAGTTCATATTTTCTTCTTAATGTCCGCAGTCTTACTTTCTTTACCTTGTCCGACCTTTAATAATAGTTTGTCAAAGCATCCAAAGCTTTTTTGACTTGTTTGATGTATACAACTCTATCTATAATAGACTCATGAATTCCTTGGTGAAGAATATATGTTGCTTTAGAGTTCTTCTTTCTGTTTTCGTTCAAAAGAGTGCTTTGAGCTTCAGTGAGTGCAGCTCCTTCCGCTGGTTCTGTGTAGCCCGTGTTTGCAATATCCCACACCTCCTAGTATGTAAAAATATTCTCCAGTGTTCAAAATTCTTTCCTTCAAACACTGGTACTTTGATTGAACTTGAACTAGCTAGTCGCAATCTTCTTCTCTACAACTTATACCACAAGCGTAGGATCTTCTTCCTCTGATACCATATGTAGAAATATGATATATAAATACTTTGAGGAAGATAATAACCAAAGAAGAATTCAATTACTCAAAACGATGATAGATTCTGGTGTACATTACTTCATGATTTAACAGCCTATTTATATTGTTCCACACAACCAGTGTTCTAAAAATAAACCAAAACAACTTCCTAATAAAACTTAAATTCCTAAACAAAAAACTATTCTAAAACAATCAAACTCTAAACAAAGTAGATTCCTAAACCAAACAATCTTCTAGAACACTCAAAACTTCTCAAATACGTAAACTAATGCAGATTCTCTATTGTTCAGATTCCAAATATAGTCTTGGTTAAACTTGATTTCCAACAATGACTAAAACCGAGCTCATCAATTTCGGTCGCTGTTTAGTCAAAAACCAAGCTAAACCATACCATGTGCAGCCCTATGTCCCTCATGCCGGCCAAGAAATGCGATAAGCAAGTGGAAACTGGAAATATACAACAAAGCAGCCCAAAAATCATATGATGTTTGGTTTCATTTCATAACTTGGTAAGCCCACTACATAAGAAAAAGTTCTCAACTCAACTGTGTTTGAAGAGAGGAAAACTACAAATGTAACAACATATGGATAAGGCGGAACTTGATGTTCTCTTCCTCTTACAGAATTACAATACACTGAGTGACTTCTTTATGACTATATTCACAAGTGATTTAGAGGATGAGATAGTACCCAATACACCCAATACTGAAGCAATTACAATTAAGGATACATTAAGAACTAAAAATGGCTTTGATATCAGAGACCAATATATCTTGGTATAAAAAGCACAAGGAAAAATAATTGAAACACTAATGCTAACAAGAGAACCAGTTAAGCCAAGAACTTGTTCGAAGTAAGGAACTGCTAAAGCTAAGATCAAGACAAGTATGAGCAACATAGACCCTACAGTACCTCTGATGAACCATCTCGTTTTAGAACTCACCGACGAAGGTAATTTGCGATCGTATTGAGATGCTATTGGAACGAGTGCGAAAGCATATTTTGTGAGAGGTGCTAACACAGTTGCCCATAATGCGATCTTTGTCACAGTGAGATGTTTAGGCATGTTGAGGGTGACTTGTGAGCTCACTTCAGGGCCAAATAACTTTGCACCAACGAAAGCTATAGTCGTGTAAAAGATTGTAACTATTGTGAAGCTCACGATCGATACCTGATTAATGGAAAACCATTGCGAAGTTTAGGTTAGTTATGCACGTGTTACAAACTAATCATCATCACTATATAATAAGTTGACTGATTGCCCAGGGAGCAAAAGTCGTATAATCACGACTAGCGGTTTGGCATGTCAGAATTAAACAAAATTAGAGATATTGAAAATAGTACCTTGGTGAATTTGGAAGGGTCCTTCATGGATCTGTAAATATCTGGGAAAACAACATGGGTCGAAAAACTGAAAACGTATAAACCAGATATGGCAGGGATGTTATGCAGTCGAAGCACAGGTATGAAACGGTTAGGCCTAACACCTCCAAATGCTGCAATGTGCATAACACTGTAAAATATGAGGAACGACAAAATAATACCCACGACCGAAAGGAAAGATATCTTAGAGAGATCTTTCAACCAAACAGTAGGCAATGCAAGAATGACTGCTGTGACTGTCAAGAATTGAGATGTTGATAAGTGAGTCCATGAAATATTCAAGTGTTTTCCATTGAATACTGTAGCCAAATTATCATTCAATGCGATGGTGAAAGAAACAAGGGCCATAAAGACCTCCAAGTAAATAAAGGTCGAAGCTATAACTTTTCCCTTAGCACCAAAAGCATGGTTTCCGATATCTGAGTAGTTTCTTATTTTTTCATCCTTCTTAAGACATTTTCCAAGTAGATGTGAGGTATATGCACATAATATACCAAACCCAATGAGGAGGAATGAAGATGCCCATCCACCCTTTTGTAAAGCGTATGGAGTTGATAGTTGGCCAAGTCCTGCAAAATATGAACCAAAATTTGAGAACTGAACCCTGAATCATTTTAACGCCAAAAGCAAGGTAATTCCAAACAAGAAATTGTATACAGCAAGATTATGTAACCAAGAGAATTGTTGATATTGATATATACCTATAAGTATAGCAGACATGTTAATAACAGAATGAAGAAAAGAACTGGTTTTGACACCTTCCTTACGAGCACCACCATCACCATTGTCGATGAGCACCGTTAACTTCTTCTCATCATGAACATGTACATCTCTAATGGTGTTACTTTCCTCGGAACAAACATCAGAAATATTCATAGCTCAGATTTTCTTAAATGAAGAAGCTCTGAATCTTTTTCGACAAGGGATATAATCTTGTTCTGATATATATAGTACAATCTTATATATATCATTGGATGTTTATGAGATCATTCACAGTCCTTCACTATAACACTTCCCCCATCACAGTGAATTATTGTACCATATACGTGTAAAGCAATACCACCTAAAATGGCGTTTATTTGATTTTAACTTAGCTTTAAGTCTTTCTTTAATTAAAGTAGAATGAGAAAGTTCAGTTAAAGTTTAAGCAAGTGGTCTAGGTGCAATTGTTCAAATCGGTTGAACATTCAGATTCCACTTATAAATTGACCCAAAAGGAACCCATACTAGATCCTATCCAACTCGCAACGTTAAAAGTTTAATAAATCTATCAGTCTCCTCTACTGGTAACACTCAACCGAACAGCCGTGGCAAGCTTTGCTGCATGCAAAATTGACTAAACTATAAAGCATATGATTCCTTTCTTTTACTTTTCGCTGTTATGATCAATTGAATATCCCGTACGATTCCCAACGTCATGTTTTTTGTTATACGTATATCCTTAGCACTAAAACGCTGTAATCATCACAGAGGTTGTATCAATATTCAATAGACATTGCACTTAAAGAGGCATGTTTATTGGTATCCCATAGACATGCACTGGCTTAATGCATGGAACTATGCACAACTATCCTATAACTGTTAAACTTCCATATACACGTCTAGACAACTAAAAGCACTGCAGCAAATAACCATTTCTCATATATAAAAGGAGGTCGAATTTCTTGTTTCAAGAATTCAAAGAGAAAAATGTAACAAAAGACATTGAATTTTTCTACTTTAACCATTCAAACCAATGAGTTGCTAAATTAATTTGTAAAATCTTGAAGGAGTGATTTAGTAGATGAGATAGTACCCAATACTCCAAAGAATACACCAACTGCTATGAAGAAGAAATTAAGAAGTAAAATAGGTTTCGAGAGTTCAGGCCAAAATATCTTGATGTAAAATGCACAAGGAAAAATAATAGCAACTCCAGTACTAACAAGGGAGCCGGTGAGGCTAAGGACGCGTTCAAAGTAAGGGACTGTTAGGGCTAAAACTAAGACAAATATCAAGAGTAACGATCCTACAGCTCCTCGTATAAACATCCTTGTCTTTGAATTCATTGAAGGATGAAGTTTATGCTCGATTTGTGATGCTATTGGTAAGAGTTCAAATGCATATTTGGTCATTGGTGTTAGCACAGTTGCCCATAAAGCAAATTTTGTAAAAATGAGATGTTCAGGCATGCTGAGGGTGACTTGCGAGCTCACTGCAGGGCCGAATAATTTTGCACCCATGAAGCCCAATGCCGTGTACAAGAATGTAACTAAGCTGAAGCTTACAACTGAGACCTGATCAATTGAGAGATGCAGATGTGTGAGAGCAATATAAATAATTCTATGCAGATTCAGAGTAGGCGCACATTCCGCAATCGATTATGCATACAAACCTTGGTGAACTTAGAAGGATCCTTCATGGACTTGTATATGTCAGGGAACACCATATGAGAAGCAAAACCGAATATGTACAAACCAGATACTGCTGGAATTTTCTCCAACTGAAGAGCAGGTATTGCTTGGTTAGCTTTGACACCACCGAATACGGCTGTGCATCCAACAGTGATAAAGATCATAAGTGATAGGATAATTCCCAATGTCGAAAGGAATGATATTTTAGAGAGGTCTCTTAACCATAAAGTAGGCAATGCAATGGCAACTGCAATAACAGTTAAAAACTGAGTTGTCGATAGAGAAGTCCACGAGATATCTAGGTTGATTCCGGTAAACACTGTACTCAAGTTATCATTTAGTGAGATTGTGTAAGAAACAAGACCCATAAAGATATCCAAGTAAATAAAAGTTGAAGCTATGATTCTCCCTTTCTTTCCAAAAGCATGGTATCCAATATCGAAGTAATTTTTCGACTTGAGATCGTATTTGAGGCATTCAGCTAGAATATATGATGTATATGCGCATAACACCCCAAACCCTACAAGGAGAAAAGCAGATGCCCATCCACCATTTTGTATAGCATATGGAGTTGCTAATTGTCCAAGACCTACCAAAAAAATAAATGAAAATGAATAAGTAGATGAAAAGGACTCAAACTTGTCCACTCTAAATAATTTAGTGCCCATTTGATACAATGAAAGGTTGATACTATGGTGCCTACAATCAAACATCACCTCAATTGCCCCATGCCCAGAAGGGGAGCCAGGTATGGCAATAGAAAACACTTGCCCCCACTTGCAAACCGACTCTGAGAACGTATTTATGCATATTCTTACGAAAAAAGAAAAATAATATTGGTCCTGAACTGATCATATGACCCATCAGGCCATTGAAGCTAAATATGATTGAAGTTTGCTGATCATAATTAAAAAGCTTTAGGAAAAAAATGAGAAAAGATTATGGACCTATAAGCACTCCTGACATGTTGATAACAGAATGAAGAAAAGAACTATCAGCTTGTTGTTCGAAAAAAGAACTCTTCAAGTAATTTTCATCATCATCATCATCGTCATAATTTTTACGAAAAGATTCCGATTTGAAAAATGGTATCCTCAACGCATTTTCAGACATTGATGCCGCCGATGACTTATAATTTGTCAGACCGTGGAAATGATCGTAAGAACTAAAGACTAGATGTTAGCCACTGTACAACCGATCAAAAAGCTAAAAATGAATACATGATGGTGCGCATCATCAACCCTATTTATTTACAAGCCAGATTTTCTAAAATAATTTGCTGTAGATCTGAAAATCCTAAAATTTTAATGAAATTTATTCTTTTGATCATTTTTTCCCGATTTATGCGGTACCAGAAATGAGAAATTTTGAGGGGTTACGTAGTCATTAACCTCCGGTTCCAATATGTTGGAACAGGAATATTTGCAAACCAGGATGGGGAGGATTGGCGTGGAGTGTGTAGTTCATTTTGTTGGGCATTTTGGTGCCAAGTTCTTTCCATATTTCAAGAACAACAACCATTTACTTGGAATATTCCTTGGTAGGTAACCAGTTGACGATGAAAAATTCGCACCAACATTGTTGGAAACATGACTTCACCTGCAGTTCACTTACCCACGATTGTATTTGACTTCACCTGCCGGTAAACGAAATTTTTGTCTTAAATATATGGTTGGGACTTGGGAGGAAGAATTAATCAACTACGACCTGACAAGCATTTTGTTCTTTTCCCTATTTGCACGATCGCATTAGCTCGTATGGATTCCAAAAAATGGGAGCATATGGGCTAATGCGATCCTAATCCTGTTCGGAAAGAATTTTGATCCAAAATCGTGCCTCCCTGTAAGTACATAGCGGATATGTATGTCAACTTGTATAATAATCAAGAATAACGAAGATAACAAGCCCGTATCCACTTATCGTCTGTATCTAAGTCAGACCTTGGTAGCTCTTGTGCCCCTTCACTGGATTCCACGATCTTTGCATCTTCTTCTCCAATGGCTTTCAGCGAAACAAAACTTTTCACGTACCGAACTGGTCGCTCATCAGGATGATTATTTGCATTATAATTACGAGCCCTAAGATTTTGACAGTAGTCTCTGTAACTATTATCGAAGTATAAAACTTTGGTACCGTCCTTTAAAATGGCGAATGGGTATGTTGCAGTAGCCGATTTATTATGATCCCGGGTTTTCCAGTCAAAAACTAACTCTTGTTTCCAACTTCATGAGAACTTGTAATGTTCCTCCTGCTTACTAGCATTGTTCTCATTATGATCAGGAGAGTTAGAACAACTAGGGTTTTATGTTATTTTAGAAGAAGAAATAATAGACAAGAAGAAGAGACTTAAACAGAACTTGTTTATTGATTTTAACTCGTACCAAACTGATTTTACAAGACACATATATATACAAAGTCTTCCTTGAACTACAAGGTAAGATAGTTTCCAAACTTAACCAATTTCCTAAAATACAAAAGACTTGTGTAATAAGAGAAACGTGTGTTACTTAACACACGTACTGTATACCTTAACACCCTCCCGCAAGCGTAACGGGTGATCTTGAACCGTTAGCTTGAACCTTAAGAGAGAAAACCGGTCTTTAGACAGAGGTTTAGTGAAGATATCTGCAATTTGATCCTTAGAAGATACAAGCCGGACATCAAGAAGTTTTAAAGCAACCTGATCACGTACAAAATGATAATCAATCTCAATGTGTTTCGTTCTTGCATGAAATATAGGATTAATAGTAAGATAAGTTGCACCAAGATTGTCACACCATGGAACCGGAGGTGATTGAGTGGAAACACGAAGTTCTGAGAGAAGTGATTGAATCCACATAATTTCAGCAGTAGCAATAGAAAGACCTCGATATTCTTCTTCAGTGCTAGAACGTGACACAATTTTCTGTTTACGAGCACTCCAAGATATAATATTACCACCCAAAAATATACAATAACCACTGGTTGAACGTCGATATTCAAGAGAGCCATCCCAATCTGAATCATTATATGCACTGAAAGATAATTGTAGAGAAGGAGATGGTCGAAGAAGTATACCAAAAGTAGACGTTTCTTTAAGATACCGAAGTATACGCTTTACTAAGCCCCAGTGAAATACAGTAGGTGCATGCATAAATTGAAAAACCTTATTAACAACATATGCCAAATCCGGACGAGTAAAAGTCAAATATTGTAAGGCTCCAACAATACTACGATATTCAGTAGCATCAGTTAATAAAGTACTCCGATCAGAAGATATATCCCCAGAAGTACTAAGTGGTGTTTGAATAGGCTTGACACCATCCATTTTTGCACGAATAAGAATATCATGAGCATACCTTTGTTGAGAAATAAACAATCCCGAGGGTGTATGAACTGCTTCAATTCCAAGAAAATAAGACAAGAAGCCAAGATCTTTAATTGCGAATTCGTGTTGTAGACGATCAAGAATAGATTTAATACCGGTAGAATTAGATCTTGTAACAATAATGTCATCCACATAGACTAGCAAATAAATAGTACCATGAGAACCGTTGTAGATGAACAAGGACGAGTCACACTTCGAAGTGACAAAGCCAATTTGCAGTAAAAAGGTACTAAGCCTGTGATACCACGCACGTGGAGCTTGTTTGAGACCATAAAGAGAACGGTGTAATTTGCAGACATGCGTAGGAAAACGAGGATCCACATAGCCAGGTGGTTGTTTCATATACACTTCTTCTTGAAGCTCTCCATGTAAAAAGGCATTCTGCACATCAAGTTGATGAATAGGACAATTGGAAGATAAAGCCAATGTAAGAATAATACGTATAGTGCACGGTTTAATAACTGGACTAAACGTTTCAGAGTAATCAATACCCTCTTGCTGGTTATAGCCTTTTGCAACCAGTCGTGACTTTCGACGTGCAATCGTACCATCAGGATTGCGTTTAATGCGAAATACCCATTTACAGCCAATAACATTCATAGAAGGATCATATTTTACTAATGACCATGTACCATTTCGAAGTAAAGCATTAATCTCATCATCGGAAGACGTACGCCATTTGGGATCTTTGTGAGCCTGTGAAATACAAGTAGGCTCGAGAAGAGAATCACATACCAAGGCATATTTCGATTTTGGTTTAAAAACACCATCTTTGGCCTGTGTCACCATTGGATGGGTAACAACAGTAGGAGCAGGTCCAGATGTATGAGCTGAGTCACTGGACTCAGAATTTGTCGTTGAGACATCATCAGAAACGGGAGATGGAAAATGCAACGCATGGGTTGGTGGAGAAGAATTAATGACTGCTGGATCCGACATAGCAATGATTGGGACTGTCGACTGTGGCGGCTGGAGTACAGAAGCAGACTCACTAATGATTGGAGCTGTCAAGTGCGGAGGCCGAAGAAGTGAATCACTGGAAACTGTCGGCTGAAGAAGATTGATGGATGTTGGTGCTGTGCCAATGATTGGCGCTGTAGGGGATGTCGGTGTTGTTGGTGATGTGCCAATGATTGGTGTTGTCGGAAGAAGTTGAAACGACGGAGACACGGTAGAGCCAGAAGTAGTGGTCCGAGAGCGAGTAGATGAAGCCGGGGGTAAAGAAGAACTTAAGGGAGTAGAAATGGTTACCTGTGCAGGAGTCGACACCGGAGAAGGATGTAATGTGTTGGCGAAAGGAAAAGTGGTCTCATTAAAAACAACATGACGACTAACATATATCCGTCCTGTAGGGATATGAAGTCATTTGTAGCCCTTTTGAGACGGAATATAACCAATAAAAACACAAGGAGAAGAGAGTGGTTCCATCTTATGAGATCTATATGGACGTAGATGAGGATAACACAAACAACCAAACACGCGAAGCAAAGTATAATCTGGTGGGAGACCAAAAAGAACTTCATACGGAGAAGAATTATTTATAGAAGTGGACGAAACGCGGTTCATTAAAAAACAAGCAGTGTAAAAAGATTCGTACCAATATGAGGATGGTACAGAAGCCATGTTTAGAATTGTAAGACCAGTTTCACGAATATGACGATGACGGCGTTCCATTAAACCATTTTGTTCAGAAGTATGCGGACATGAAAATCGATGAAAAATACCCAGTTGCTGAAGATGCGGAGTAAGTTTACGATACTCAAGTGCATTATCAGATTGAATTTTTTTGATTTTTCGATTAAAAAGATTTTCAACATGCTTTTGAAATAAAAAGAATATAGAAAAGACATCAGATTTCTGAGACATAGGAAACATCCAAGTAAAATGACTGAAAGCATCAATAAATATGACATAATATTTGTATCCTTCATTAGACAAAATATGAGAAGGTCCCCAAACATCAGAGACAATTAAATATAATAGATTCAAATAAGTAGTTTTACTAGAATGAAAAGGTAGTTTATGACTCCTATGTTCATGACAGGATGAACAAAACTTAATAGTCTAACTAGAAACTGGAAGTGAAAACTGGGAAACAACTTTACGCACTGTGCGCATCATTAGATGTCCTAACCTAGAGTGCCAATCTTGTAAGGTAGCACGCTCCCCTATGTAGGCTTTAAAAGATTGAAATGAATTATCAAGTTGATAGAGACCAACCCTCCTACTGCCACGAAGAAGAACCTTCCCGGTACATCGATCCTTCACAAGAAAAAAGGTTGGATGAAATTAAAATAAGACATTATTGTCAGTAGTAAACCGAGAAACAAACAATAGATTATGTGAAATTTTTGGTGCATGAAGAACATTACGAAGCTGCAACTTACGGTTGGGAGTTGTCAAAAAAGAGGATCCAACGTTAGAAATCGGAATAGAAGAACCATTACCCATTAGTATTTGATCAGGACTAGTATATTCATTGGAAAGTTGAAGACGATAAAGATCACTCGTTATATGATCTGTAGTACCACTGTCAGGAGTCCATGGAGGAGTAGGAAACAAACCAGTTTGAGCAGCATAAGCACAAGGAGCAGAGGTTGGTGGCTGACGTCGTGGAGGATGAAAACTGCGATCGAAGCGATCCCACCAATCGTTAGCTTCATGGTTCTTGCGACCACATAACTGGCAGGGTAGCCGCATCTCTGTACGAGAATTATGAGGGTGATACAGAGCTGGGATGAGCAGTGAAGACTGATTTTGGTGACGAGCTGGGCCGAGCAGAGAGGACTGGTTTTGGTGACGAGATGGGCTATTCAGGGAGTACGAGTTCTGGGCCGAAGGTGCACTGGGCCGAGAGCGGAAGTAACTTGAAGCATACGAACGGGCTGGGATTGGTGCGACGACATTGGAAACAGGCTGGGAATTCAGCAACTTTCCCTGGTTTTCAATGCGAAGTTCAAACGTAAGAAGATAGGTGATAAAATCCTCTAGTTTCATGTTTCCCATTGAAGTTGTAAGCGAAGTAACTATGGCATCATATGAAGTATCCAAACCATATAGAATGCAGTGACGTAACTCGGATGTAGTAATGATCGTATCAGCGGCAGCAAGGCTTTCAATAATATTGAGAGCGCGATCAATGTAATCTCTCATAGAAAGAGAGCCTTTTCGTAAAGCCCTAAGTTCACATTGTAAGTGATGAATATGCGCATATGATTTTGAAGCAAAAATAGATTCAAGGGAGGACCAAACAGCATGAAAACTTGTGATACGATGGACTTGTCGTAAGACAACCGGTGTTAACGACGAGAAAATCCATCCAAGAAGAATACGATCCTGTTTGAGCCAAGGAGAATATTCTGTATTTGGTGCGTCACTATTTTCAAGAGTGGGAGAGGGACACAGTTTTTCACCAGTAACAAAACCATCGAGTTCATAACCTTGGAGATATGGAAGGAATTGAGCACGCTATAGAGAGTAATTGGTTTCATCAAGTTTAACAATAATAATGTGGTGAGGTTGAGAGAAAACGGAAGAGGCCATTAAGAATTGTGGAAACAACGGAAACGGAGGAGGCAGCGGAAGACATGAGGATCAACTAGGATGATACCAAGTTAGACCAACTAGGGTTTTATGTTATTTTAGAAGAAGAAATAATAGACAAGAAGAAGAGACTTAAACAGAACTTGTTTATTGATTTTAACTCGTACCAAACTGATTTTACAAGACACATATATATACAAAGTCTTCCTTGAACTACAAGGTAAGATAGTTTCCAAACTTAACCAATTTCCTAAAATACAAAAGACTTGTGTAACAAGAGAAACGTGTGTTACTTAACACACGTACTGTATGCCTTAACAAGGAGTCCTCTTTCTTTTCTTGATACCTTTTTCTAATAGGCTGCCCCTCTCCTTGAATGATCGTATAGAGTATCTGCGATTTCTTGTATATCGATCAATAATGCACAAGCAACCACCCAAGACCCTAAGTTAAAACGGGTTCCATAAACTTCACAGTGGCTTCTCTCAACCTTGGTTTATTCCACGTTTCAGCCATAATCTTGAGTTTTGGGAGGACATGGAATTTTTCACTTACTAAATCGAATGCCACAATATTTCCTTCTTCGTCTAACCAGTGAAGTGCTCCATCTGCAAGGATCTCACTAGAAATTGATGGATGCAACTTGTAGGTGATTTCCGCTATATTTTTGGTTACAAAATACCGCACACCTATCAGTTACGCGAAATAATGACCGTGAAGACTGATCTAAGATAACCGTGTACAACAAACCTAGAATGACGCATCAGATGATGTCACCTAAATCACGAGTAAAGTGTGAAGAGTCGTGCGGTGGTAAAGAAATCGTGCGTCAATGATAAAGTCCACGCGACATTGACGCACGTCAAATCCGAAATTAGGGGCTTTATTAGCTATCCTCCACTATGTAAGCTCCTATATAAGGAGACGAGCGACCTTGTATTAAGGGGGATCTTTTTGGAGAGTTTAGACAAGATATTTAGGAGAGAGAAAGTTTATGTGCTTCCCAAATTAGAGTTTTCTCGTAAATTTGTATTAGATTTAAAGATCTTAATGAAAATTCTTATGATTCTTATGGTGTTTACCTAGATAACTCTATAGATTTCACTAAGGGTGTGGTTGTAGGATTTCCTGCAACTGCATTTTGACGCTAGGAAACATGGAGGATGATATACCCTGTTGGTGGTGAATTTCCTTAAAAGGAAAGCTTACAATTTCCAATAGTTTTTCATCGCTCTATTAAGAATCTTTGAAACTTTTAAAAGTTTAGATCTAACAAAGTTCAGCCAAAAGTTTGAATCTCAGAAAAACAATCTTCGTTAGTTAAGTTTTCAGTACTTTAAAGAGTAATTTTTCCTTTATTGATTACGAGAAGAAACAAATGGCGAGACAAGCATATACAAGAGAACAACCAATACCAGCTAGGAGGAGCATAAGAATTGCTGGGAGAAGAAGAAGCGAAGTTGCTGAATCATCAAGGATGGGAGAAAGAAATAACCGAGGAAAACAAGTCCAAACTCAGATCCAACATGAAAAACTGCAGAATGACACTATTGACTACGATAGAGTAAGTGTTCACACATCGAATATATATTCAACAAAATAGGATGAACAAAGAACAGGGGATAGAGGACCAATAATATCAAATGAAGAGAATATGACCATCAAAGAACTCCGACAAAGATTGATCGCAGAAAGGAGAAGAGAAGAAGAATAACGTGCGAATTTGACGCGTCAGAATAATGAATTAAGAGAAGAGAACATCAGATTACAAGGGCAAAGATCACGAAACACAACACGTACAAGCTCAAGATCAAGGAAAACTAGGAGTACGTCAAGACGTAGCCAGTCTAATAGCAGAGATACTAGACAAGAGCAGCTGTTAGATAACATTGTTAAAAAATTTCAGATAGATGATAACCTGCTGTTGATGGTGGTTTTTAGATTAGGGGTAAAATCGTAAAACCCTAGTCAGACAGTGACGTCACAGAACTTGAGTAATAATGTCCAAACCAAGCACATTTATTGAACCTATTAATTTGTTTGCGAGAAAATTACCGGGGTACCATTTTTAAATGCTAATTAGGGTTTCGACAAGCCAAAACCTTAATTCTCACACCGCATGTGCCAATGGAAAACCATGCCAGCCACACCTACCGCGCCAAGGCATGCCAACCATGCTAGCCGCACCACTGTGCCAATGGAAAACCATGTCATCCACACCTACCGTTCCAAGGCATTCCAACCATGCTAGCCACACCAGTGTGCAAATGGAAAACCATGCCACCCACACCTATCGCTCCAAGGAATGCCATGCTAGCCGCACCACTGTGCCAATGTCATACCATGCCAGCCACACCCACCATGCCAAGCCGAACCGCACCCTTCCTTGGCCCTAGCCAAGCTAGCCGCACCATGCGCCCACGGCAAACCCTTGGCCCCGCCATGACAAGCCAAACCGCACCTGCCTTGGCCCTAGCCAAGCAAGCCGCACCATGCGCCCTCGGCAAACCTTGGCCCCACCATGCCAAGCCAAACCGCACCCTGCCTTGGCCCTATCCAAGCTAGCCGCACCATGCCCCCACGGCAAACCCTTGGCCCCATCATTCCAAGCCAAACCGCATCGTGCGTTGGCCCTAGACAAGCTAGCCGCACCATGCGCCCATGGCTAACCCTTGGCCCCGCCATGCCAAGCCAAACACACCTAGCCGCGCCACTATGCTGGCCTTTCCAAAGCGGCTACCAAAACGAAGGCGTGCGAAATCAACGGCCCCCTTCAATCTCAGGAGCAAATCCTAGCCATCCAAGGTTACCAGACGACTCATGGTAACCTTTGGACCGAAAACCTAAGTTTGGCCACGCCAAACCATGCCATGCCAATGGCATGCCAACCTAGCTGCGCCATCATGCTGGCCTTCCTTACGCGGCTACCAAAACGAAGGCGTACAATAATCAACGACCCCCTTTCAATCCCAGGAGCAAATCCGAGCCATCCAAGGTTACCAGATGACACACGGTGACCTTTGGATCTAAAACCTAAGTTTTGCCACGCTAAACCATGCCATGCCAACCTAGCCGCGCTACCATGATGGCATTTCCCTATGTGGCTACCAAAACGAAGGTGTGCGACAATCGACGGTCGCCCTTCAATCCCAGGAGAAAATCCTAGCCATCCAAGGTTACCAGATGACGCACGGTGACCTTTGGCCCGAAAACTAAGTTTGGCCACGCCAAACCATGCCATGCCAATGTCATACCAACCTAGCCCCGTCACCATGTTGTCCTTCCCTACACAGCTACCAAAACGAAGGCGTGCGACAATCGATGGTCACCCTTCAATCCCAGGGGCAAATCCTAGCCGTCCAAGGTTACTAGACGACGCACGGTGACCTTTGGCCCGAAAACCTAAGTTTGGCCACGCCAAACCATGCCATGCCAACGACATGCCAACCTAGCCCCGTCACCATGCTGTCCTTCCCTACACATCTACCAAAACGAATGCGTGCGACAATCGACGGTCGCCCTTCAATCCCAGGGTCAAATCCTAGTCGTCTAAGGTTACTAGACGACGCATGGTGACCTTTGGCCCGAAAACCTAAGTTTGGCCATGCCATGCCAACGGCATGCCAATGTAGGCGCGCCACCATGCTGGCCTTTCCTACACGGCTACCAAAACGAAGGCGTGCGACAATCTACGGTCGCCCTTTAATCCTAGGGGAAAATCCTAGATGTCCAAGGTTACCAGACAAAACATGGTAACCTTTGACCCAGAACCCTAGTTTGGTCACGCCAAACCGCACCAAGGCATGCCATGCCAATGGCATGCCAACCTAGATGCGCCTCCATGCCACGCCAATGGCATGCCAACCTAGACGCGCCACCATGGCATGCCAACCTAGCCACGCCACCATGCTGTCCTTCCCTATGAGGCCACCAACAAAAGAAAGCGTGCGATGATCAACAGTTACCTTTCCTCTTAAGATGCAAAATCTCGGCTGTCGAAGGTCACCAAGTTAACAAGTCTCCAAAGCTCGACTTTTCAGGAAACAACAACATGCTACATGTTTTCCACAAAAACATTCGAGACATCAACACATATCACAAACTGGGGGATCCTCTTTGGGTATAATTTTGGCGGTTTACAACGTGCGGCGTACACTACGCCCGTCATAAGGGTGAGGCGGTTAGTAAATACAGGGAGTTAATGGTGGACCGCTCTTTTATGGGACATCAATTCCATGCGTTAATGGTTTCATGGAACATCAATTCCATGCGTTAACGGTTTTATGGAAAATCAATTCCATGTGTTACCGCCTCCTCCCATTTACTTACCCATTTTTCCATTCCTTAATGAGACCAGAGTACGTTTCACTCCGACTTGTATAAATAGGTCTTACCTATTTCTACCGAACAACAAGTTCAATCAGGAGCATACAACACTCAGAAAATACTTGCTAGATTATAATTTGTTAGCCTTCCCACTTTTCTGATACAAGTCGTAGTAACACAACTACTCTTCCAGAATCGACTATTATGGTCTCATCACATTCCTTGCTTCCCTCCCCAAAACCAACCCATTCTCCTCCACTTTGTGACCGAAGCAAGTATGGAACGACCATTTCTTGGTTTAGGCCAGACTTGTACAGATTGGTCTCTCGAATCTAAAGTACTCCCTTGCAGTACATTGTTTAGGGTTTAAATTCGTTTCTCACCCACACACCTGAAATCAGCAGAAACCATTTTCACCCATAAACAATTGACGACCACAGTGGGAGTTTGATCTATCGGTCCCAATATTAGTCTCGAAATACGCTTCTCTAATTCAGAAGGATGGTCGGTTTAGGGGCTGGATTTTTTTTCTCAAGTTCTATTTAGGCGAACGGCGATATTTTCTTCCCCAACTTAACGCCCAACAACACGATCAATGAAGGAATTCCGAGTCTGGATGACTTGGCGTGGGTTCAGAAGATCCACACCAAGAACATGAGTCTGATAAAAGATGCAGTTAATGCCATATTGGACTTCCTCATCAACTTAACAGCATGATTGAACAGTTCACTCACCCCGGTAACTCCAGAACCGGGGACTGACATCCCGAAACCGTTTCACCACTAATTAGAAACCAGTAGGCCAGGAAGCGGTCTCACTGGTAGAAAAGATGTGTGAGCTCTTACATCTTTTGAAGAATCAATGGATGGAGACGTTCACTACCATCAATCGCATAGCGTTAAGCGTGTCCTTGATTCCTTCACCGTTGGAGGCATCAAGAACGTCAGACTTATCCATCAACAATATCACATTTACCGACGGCGACATGATGGAAGAGGAAGGACATAACCGTTCCTTACACGTCACTGCATGTATCAAAGATGTGGAATTCAAAAGGGCTCTCATCGATACAGGAGCATCCTCCAACGTTGTTACCCTTATAAAGCTCAGAACGGCCAGGATACGGCCGAACGAAGTCGTACGACAGTCCACCACAATGACTGATTTCGAAGGGAACCAAACCAACACATATGGGTACATAAATTTGAACTTATCAGTAGGACCCGTCCTGTCGAAAGTGAGGTTCGAAGTAATCGAGAAAGATCCAGATTACCACATGATACTAGGAAGGCCATGTCTCCACGATAACAGAATCATCCCTTCAATGTACCACCATTGCTTGAAAACCATGCTAAACGGAGAAGTCTTTCGTATCGCTGCATCATTATCTCCCTACGCGCCAATCTTTGGCATGGTGATTTTTGAGCCAAGGCAAGACCCGCAGGCCAAGGCCAACAAGGATCACCACACTCCAGTACTAAAGTGGAAGTCCATTGAAGAAGGTGATGATTTTGCACAGCTTCGCGGAGAAACCCAGTCCCACATCATCCTCTCGAAGGAGAGACACGCCAACCTCCACTCGAAGATCCAGAATTCTCCTCACACTCACACCAAGCGAGGACGGGTTTTTATTATGGGTCATGATGAATAGGGGAAAACTGTATATCAACGCCGCTGTTAGAAATCAACAGGAGAGACTACCATAAAGTCTCCCCCCAATGGAACACAAACATAGTAACGAGCCTCATGAGGAGGTACCTGATGCACCATAACAACTACAAAACGGGACCAACTCGACCATGGACGAACTTGAGATTGTTAATATTGGGAGTGAAGAATCCCCACGACCCATCTCCATAAGCTAGACTTTGTGCACAGACGAATGTATAAAGTTGGTAGACCTCCTCAAGGAATATCAAGATGTATTCGCATGGACGTACGAAGAAATACCCGGCTTGGACGAGAAGCTGGTCACTCATCATTTGCACGTGATACCCGGATACAAACCAGTCAAGCAGACCCCAAGACAATTCCGGAACGATATAGAAGAATAGATCAAGGTAGAAATTCAAAAGCTACTAGCGACTGGCTTCATCAAACCGATTCACCACCCCACCTGGTTGGAAAACATAATCCCGATGAAAAATAAGAATGGCCAGATCAAATGTTGTGTCGATTTTAGGGATTTGAACAAATGTTGCCCTAAAGACGATTTTCTGCTTCCCAACATTGACATGATAGTAGACACCACCAGTGGCCGTGGCATGTTCTATTTCATGGATGGATACAGCGGCTACAACCAAATAAAGATGTACGAACACGACGCAAGTAAGATGTCTTTTCGAACTCCTCTTGGAAACTTTTACTAGACTGTGATGCCCTTCAGTTTGAAAAACGCTGGCGCCACATACCAACGCGCCATGACTACCATTTTTCATGATATGATGCACAAAAAAGTTGAAGATTATATAGATGACATAGTGGTCAAGTCAAAAACCCAGGTAGCCCACACAGAAATCCTGCGACAGGTGTTCGAAAGATGTCGCGAATACAAACTAAAGATGAATCCATTGAAGTGTGCTTTTGGTGTCTCCTCGGGCAAGTTCCTAGGATTCCAGGTAACCGCCGAAGGGATTAAAGTTGACCCAGTCAAAATGCAAGCCATCCTCACGATGCCACCACCACAAAGAATTAAAAAACTCTAGAGTTTCATGGGTAAAATAAACTACATTCGCCGCTTCATACTCGGATTGGCTCAACTTGTTGCTTCGTTTACCCCCTTACTGAAGAAGGGAGCGAGATTTGTTTGGACCACACTACAACAAGAAGCGTTCCGGAAGATTCAGCAAACGTTATCTTCTCTAGCCGTCATGAAATCACCCATGGAAGGAAGACCACTACACCTCTACACCGCTTTTAGCGATATTGCTGTCGGAGCTTTCCTCGCCCAAGAAGATGATGAAGGGATTTATCACCCCATATACTACTTCAGCCGAACTTTAAGAGATGCCGAACTCAGGTATCCCAAAGCAGAAAAGGCGTGCCTAACTTGGATCCACTCCATCCAGAAATTTAGGCATTACCTACTGTCCAATAAAGTGGTGCTGATATCTAAATCCGATCCTTTGAAGTTCCTCTTCTCAAAAACGGCCATGATAGGAAGGCCGGCCAAATGGCTCCTCCAAATGTCATAGTTTGACATAAAATGTGTTTCCCCGAGAGCCGTCAAAGTACAAGCAGTTGCAGATTTACTGGCGGCATTTCCGGGAGAAAATACCATGGCGCTACGCGAGGACCTCCCTGGGGACTTTCCGGAAATCTCTTTCACCCAAGAAGAAGCATGGCTACTATTCTTAGACGGTTCTACTACTCCTAACAATGGTACGGGAAGAGCCAGTGTAGTTCTAGTATCCCCAGCTGGTGAAGTATTCTCGCACTCCTTCAAGTTAGACTTCCCATGCACCAACAATTTAACAGAGTATGAAGCCTTCCTCATCTGGCTATCCTTAGCTAAACGAGCCGGAGCCACGCGTCTGGAAATAATAGGAGACTATAAACTACTTATGAACCAGCAGGTAAACATAGTATATGCCCTGAAATAAGTAACCTTAGCCCCTTATAGAACCGAGGAACAAAAACTGCTGAACTACTTCACTGACGCAACCATACCCGATATTAGGCGCGACGACAACCAACACGCTGATTGCCTAGCCACGCTAGCATCGAAACTGCGATTTGAAGGTCTTGAGGAAACCCTGACAGTAAATAGACGAACAGTGGATTCAACATGGCTTTCACAACCCGAAGAACATGAAACTGATGATTGGAGAACACCAATTATCAAAGAACTTAACAACTCACTTTTTTAGGGAAAGGTCAGTCTCAAAACCTTGCGTGATTTCTTCATGCTCCGAGGGGTGCTATATCATCGAAATCCAGACGGCTCCTTATCAAGATGTCTTAGATAGGTAGAAGCATAACAACAACTCAACCGCGTCCATGATGAGATATGCGGGCAGACATTGGTGATAACACTCTATCTCCGTTTGAAACACCTTGGATACTACTGGCCGGAAATGGAAGCCCAAGCTCGGTTACTTCAAAGAACATGTTCTAACTGTCAAGTGCCGCATCAATTAGAAAATTTCAACATTGGTCACGCTGGGGACTGGAAGTATCCATACATATATTACCTTCGCGACGACATATTACCCACCGATAAGAAGGATGCATCCAAGATAAAACAAATGTCTGAGAGGTTCGTATTCTATGATGGGATCTTATATCGTAAAATCTTTAGAGGAAGTATTCTGCGATGTTTGAACGAAGCAGAAATCCCAATCATGCTAAAAGAGATACACGAAGGCGAATATCAAAGAAAGAGGAAATTACTTTCTCCAGATACATGAGAAGTACTACTGGACAACCATAGATGATGATGCAGTTGCTTTCATCCAGAGGTGCAAGAAATGTCAGATCCACGAAAACCTTATCCATATACCGCCGACTCCCCTGCATTCAATAAGCATTCCATGGCCTTTCATAGCTGGGGACTCGACATCATTAGAATGATCAATCCACCATCATCAAAACATCACGAGTATGTAATAACAACAACTGAATACTTCACCAAATGGGTCGAAGCCATACCTTTACGAGGGACGAATGGAACCACAATCGCGACATTCATTAAAGAGTACACTATCTGCCATTTTGGCGTGCCTAAACATATCATCACCGACAATGGAACCACTAAGAAAGTCTTCTCCACCGTATACTACCCCCACGGGAGCGGGCATGCTAAAAGAACCAACAAAACCCTGATCTGAATCCTCAGTCGTACAGTGCATGATAACCCTCGGGCATGGCATAAGCAACTTCCAATGGTACTCTGGGCGTACCAGACGTCACCAAGAAGTTCCACCGGGGTCTCTCCCTACTCTCTTGTTTACGGCGCAAATGATATCCTCCCGGCGGAAGTTAAAATTCCCATCTGCTAGGATTGCCGAAGCAAGCGGAGTTCGATGGAATGAAGCTGAAGCATTGAGTGCCAGAGTCGCAGAATTGGACATTGTATATTCCAGAAGGGCCAAGGCGGAAGACCACACACAAGCATACATAAATAGGGTTTCCAAAGCGTATAACAAAATCGTGAAATCTCGAGTTTTTCAAGTGGGAGATTTTGTACTGAAGACTGCTAAACACATCCAACAAGACGCGTCTGCACCAAAATTCTCCGCAAAGTTGGAAGGGCCTTATATAGTCACGAAAGCATACAACAGTGGGAACTACAAGGTCATTAAAGAAGACGGAGGAAAACTGGAAGCGATCATCAACGGAAAGTGGCTTAAGGAATACTACGCCTCACCACCGCCTCGCTCCGCCATATCACAAGCACGGATATCTAGGCATCTTTCCACTTTCTTCCACATCCCAAATATCAAGTATTTTCTTTTCCTTTATTTGATTGAAGTAAATCAATTAATTCTCTTGTTCTTTCAAAAAATAAATATAATAATAATAATAAAAAAAAAAAAAAAAAGAAGAGAAAGAGCAAAAGCGTGCTTAAAACCCAGAAAGGAGCCGAATATCCCACAACCACACAACTCAGAAAAGCCTATCCAAAATATTGTAATCCCTAGAAAGCATCATCTTTAACCGGCTTTGATACCTTTCAGTCCTACTCTTCAAGTTCCGGATTGACTCTTCCACCTTCTGTGACTCCATGGCCAGAGATTTCTTCTCTTTCAGAATAGGTTTCGTAGCAGGGACCACGCCAACAAGAATACCGGCTCTGTCAATTTTTATAATCTCAAGACGATATCGCAACCAACTAACATTGAACTTCAGAGATTCACAAGTAGACACCATGTTCTCCTATTTTTGAATAGTTGCTTCCGTGATGGCACATATAGACATACTCTCCATTTCAACAACCATCGGCAAGAGACAATTTACTATGGAAACTAAAGCGGATGAACAATATTGCACCATATTCCCGGTGGTCATATGGCCATATATCCTCCATATCTTTATGTAAGGAGTTACGAATTCTTTCCGCACCAGAAACCCACCGACGTTCCGGTAGTTAGAGGAAAGACACCTCATGCGGGTTCTGAACGACAAACCTGCATCGGGATACTCATGACAAGAAATTCCTAAGTCGGCGTTCTCCAGATCTGCGACGGCTGGTAGGATCGAGCTTGAAGAAAAAGGGGTAACCAAATCATCTTCATCAATGATGGTAACACACGCTCCGACGGGATGTCTCTACACAGAAGAAAACTTTCGTTATTCATCGAAAAATAAAGAAACTCTTGTTGATCAATAATAACATACCAGTATGATCTTCTTGACCCGAACGACTCGGATGGGGGAATTGTTGCAAGAGTCAAGCCTAGCGCGTTTGGCTGGAGAACCTGGCCGGCTCGAGGACGATTCACTTCTGATCGACATGATGAAGAAAATTGGACTTGACAAGAAGAAATCTTTGTTGAAAAACTGGGAAGACGACATAACTTCACCGGCGTAAATACTGTGGAAACCCTAAAGAAAGAAATAAAAACGCAGGCTGAATAGGCGAAATATGATGGAATCACGACCGGGAAATCAGCCTCAAACGAAACGCCTCATCAAAACCCCAATGAAAGCTAGGCGGGATAAGAGGGTGTGATACTTTAACTTTTAAAAGAGGGAAAGGATTTCCCATTGGAATCGAGTAAGAGGCAATCGGGCCCGCAAAGACAAATCACCACCGTTCCGAACCACCCACGCATGCCTTGCCCACCAATCTACTCCTTACCATGACCGCACCGCGCCAAGTTATATATTCTATTATCGTGGCCTCATCGTGCCAAGACCGTCCACGCCATGACTTTGCCCCACATGCCAAGATGTCCACTCCATTGCCGCATCCCTACCATGCCGAACCATCCGTGCACGCCTCGCCTCAGCGAACAACGCCTTGCCATGGAAGCATCATGCCAAGTCGCCCACTCCATTGACGCGACCACCATCATACCAAGCCGTTCATGCCATGACTTGCCGCGCCAACACCAACTCGCCAAGCCAACATCATGATATTCTCTAAACCCGGTCAAGGTGATGCACGACCAAACTAAACCAGAAATCTTCGTCTCACCGCTCCATGGTCTGCATCCCAATACAATTTACGCAAGTCCGCCAAACACGGGATCGTGAAATCTCCTTACCTCTCGAAAAAATTAGTCGGACTTTCCTGACCATCTTGCATGTCCTATGTTTCGATTCCGTCCTCGTCTGTCACCATCATATGCTTACCTTGCAACAAGGCACTTGTTCCGAGCTAAGAAGGGGACTTAATGTTGATGGTGGTTTTTAGCTTAGGGGTAAAATCGTAAAACCCTAGTCAGACAGTGACGTCACATAAATTGAGTAATAATGTCCAAACCAAACACATTTATTAAACCTCTTAATTTGTCTGCGAGAAAATTACCGGGGTACCATTTTTAAATGCTAATTAGTGTTTCGAAAAGCCAAAACCCTAATTCTCACACTGCATGTGTCAATGGAAAACCATGTCAGCCACACCTATCGCGCCAAGGCATGCCAACCATGCTAGCCGCACCACTGTACAATGGAAAACCATGCCAGCCACACCTACCGCGCCAAGGCATGCCAACCATGCTAGCCACACCACTATGCCGATGGCAAACCATGCCAGCCACGTACACCTACCGCGCCAAGGCATGCCATGCTATCCGCACCACTGTGCCAATGGCAAACCATGCCAGCCACACCCACCATGCCAAGCCAAACCGCACACTTCCTTGGCCCTTGCCAAGCTAGCTGATGTTTTCTCAATAATGTTGTAGTAGGTTCGTTGAGACTTGTGAAAGCAATAAATTTTAGACTTATAAAACTTAAAAATAAAGAAGACTTAATGCAAAATTGATTTCAAGATATTAGAAATAACCAAGACCAGGGAATCCACTAACACATATATTTGATTAATAGACAAAATAATTTTAGATCCAAAAATTTAATTAATATATTATTAAGCTCCTTTTAACTTGCTCTAATCAGTATGATTTCCAAATATTAATTGTAATTACTAAGCATAAATTATCAATTGAATCAAAGCATAATCTATCAAAACAAATAACAATTAATTAAAAAAAATCATTTAACTCATGAAAATTATGTAACTAAGAAAGAAACAATGATCTAGCAAGTTAAATAAAATAATAAATTAGTGGAATTGTCAAAACATTACCAACCAAACATATATGTGTAGCTTCCTCCGTTTTCCTTGGTCACCAAAAAAAAATTAGCCACTCATTGTGATAGTAGAACACATATTTGAGTTGAAAATATTTTCTTATGAATTGAAGTACTAAAATATGATCACAAATGTGTCAAGAGAAATTACAAATAATGTAGATTAGTAAGAAAAACTCTCACAATAAACCTCTGTCTATAACTTTTCTCAATCTCTCTAGGCTTCTAACTCTCTGTGGGAAAAGAGATCCCCGACCTGCTTAGCCGAACACATCCTCTTATACCTTCCTTTGATTCCATAAATTAATTCAATCACATTCAATGGAAAATTGCTGGGAATCAAAAATAATAAAACAGTATATCCCGTCTATGGAAAGTAGGCAACTCAAAATCACCATCCATAATTTCCGTTGCAAGGAATCAAAATTGCATGAGCGTGCGCATGGAAATAGCATCCACAGTTGTCCCAAATTAATATCTGGCAGTGGGCGAGGAGGATGATACTCATTTTCCTTTCTCTTTACTGGCGCAGGATAACCTGGTTCTTCGACCTCTTTTTGGATCCCCTTGCCTTTTTGATCCACTTTCATCCTAACTTGTCTGGTTTTACCCTCAGCAATGAAATCAGGAGGAAGTTTTTCTTTGCAGCTCTCTTTGGTGGTGTCTTAGCAACCACGTGTCCATAACAAATAAGCACATGCTTTCCATTTCCAAACACCACCAATATGAGAAAGATCCCAAGCAGCAGAGTCCAATTTTGTGCTCTCAAATTATCTAATTATTTTATTTTAATTAATTTTATTTTAAATCTAATAAAGGTGTTGATACTATCTCGGTTTATAGTGAATTTACTTATGGAATTGTTTGTGTACCGATTCTTAAGTGCCTCAACAGATGTTCAAAGATTGCCTTTGCAACAAGCATTTTTATTGTTCATCTAGAAAAAAAATGAAGCGTGGCTATTGTTGCCACGGAACCATTACTGGTGATGACTCATAAGTTTCGTGAATTTATTCCTCCCCCTACAGTAGTCTTTGGAATTTGCCCTAAATCTTTATTAATTACTCCTGCTTGAGTTTGAGATGATGGATTTGACGGTGGACCAGCACTTTTATGCATAATTGGTATTCTATGGATTTGATGACACATAATGTTTTCTTTTGTTCATCCTTGAATCAATTTATCTTTATTATTACTAATAATAATAAGGATTAATTAGGGGCTACAAAAAGTAACTGGGGGTCTTACGAAATTTATACCCACACCAAAAATTATAGGGAGCTTTCAAGATGTTGTTGAAAGTACCATTATACTCTTCCCCTAGAAATTACCCTAAAATCCTATTAAGATTAAACCGACCCCCATTTCATTTATCACTCAACTTCTTCTTCTTCTTCTTCTCCTTTCCCCCTCCCTCTATCAGTTCCTCATCCCCCATTAACGACCGTGGAGAAATGAGTGATTCCAGTGGAGGAATCCTATTGCTCAAAATGAAGGAACCAATCCTCAAAATGAAGAACCAGAAGCTTAAAACAATCAGGTAAACTTTCTATACTCTTCAAATTGTATGAATGATGTTCCAAGTGGTCGATTCATGTATACTATGCAACTACTCAGAGTGAGGGTCGTTAAGTCGAGAGGGTAATAAACGAACGACTCTAAGGAGTCGTCAATTACTTGACACAACCTTTAACGACTTAAACATGCAACTTTTGCAGGTTATGAAAAATCGTCAACCAAGTGTGATATAATTGACGACTCCATCTAGTTAGGTCACATAGAGTCGTTAACTTAATATGTTTAGAACCTAACGACTCTAAAAAAATTTACTCTCTGAAGATGTTACTCTTAGGGTCGTTAATTTGGCATTCCTATATACTGACGACCCTAGCGAGCCATTTCATAGATTAATGAGAGTCGTCATTCCCCACATGTATAAATAGTAACGACTCTATCACTTAAACGACTTCAATTTTTTTTAAATTTCATAGTATAGTCGTTAGCTGGTGCTGCATTACAAATTCAACGGGAGTTGCAATGGTTTAAAGTACGTACTTGCAAATCTCTCGCTCATTAATTGTTTGTTCTGTCATGTGTTTAGTGGTCTAAGTTAATTTTTCTTACCAACCCATTGTTTTACAGGAAGTAGAGAAGGTGGTACAACCTACATGCATGGAATTTGAAAATGAAAAGGGAGATACACCAACAGATGTCTTTGTTCGAGAGCATAAATACTGAATCGATAAAGGAGAGAAGTGGATGAAACATACTGCTTCATCATGCATGGTGGTAGGCTGGAATTTGACATGACGACCCTATCACTTTTTGGGAATCGTTAGTTTCATAAAGGGGTCGTCAAACAAAGAATCGTTAATGCTTTAGAAATATATTGATGACCCTATCATTTTTTTGGGACAGAGAGGTGATCCTGCATAAGACAGAGTCGTTCGTATTTAAAAAGGGTCGTCGAGAAGAATCGTTAACGATTTAGAAATTCCTGAACGACACTATTTTAGGGAAGAATTATGGTGGTTATCTACTACACCCTAATGGTTAGCGATTTTTCATCAATTCAACATGCATATCAAAAATCGTTCAGCAACGAAAAACCGTGGTTAACGACCCTGGAACTGTAACTGCAATTTTGCAGTTGAAAACTTAATTTTTCAATCAACAAATCAAATTAAAACGCAAACCCAACTTATATTAGGGGGTTTTAGTTCATTTACGACGATGAATATAATTATTTTTTCTCATAAATCGTTAATGAAATGGGAGACAGTGGGAGGGTGGGAGGGGAGGAGAAGAAAATTTTCCCCTGAAAGTGATTTTATCTAACTTAAATAATTAAAAACTAATCTAAACAATGAACAAACCCAGAGAGCATCCATCGATCATGAATCGCGAGTAGTCCCCTCTGTGATGCCGGGCCTTGTGGCCGGACGAGAGCGAATCAGGTTAGTGTCTTGAATTTTGGTATATTTGAAATTGCAGCAATTGGATGGTTTAGGTTTCTTCTTTGTATATCTACTATAAAATTTAGTATATCTTATGGTGATGAGTTAGCTTTGTTCCTTTGTATTGAACTAATTTTGTTTCGTTAATTAAGTTTTTCTTAGGAAATAGAGTTGTTAGCTGTGTTGTTCCCCGGTCTTTATGCTTGTTCATTAATGGTGGCTGTTTGGGTTTTTTGGCGTTGATGCGTCGGCGGTTAGTTTATTATTTGTTATATATTTTTTTTTTTGGATGATCATCTTTTAGTGAAAGAAGATCTGTTTCAGCTTTAGTGAATGAAGATATGTTTATGTTTAGGTTCTCTCTTCTGTTGAGATCTAATTTTAATTATCGTAGAAGATGATGATTCAAGTCGCCCGTGTTTGTGTCTGTGGACCAGGCTCAAAATCGGTTGGAAGAAATTGTGTTTCTTGTACTCAAAGTTTTTTCTCGAAAATCTCCCCCATTTTTTTATATTTTGCTTCTAGAGTAGCCACGTATAGGTGTTGTTAATGAAATTTAATTGTGAGTCATCATTAGTGTTCAGTGTATAAAGTGTCTTGGGAACGTTCCTTCTGGTCATGTTCGAGGTCAATGTTACGTGCTAACGTAGACTGTGTTAATGTAGACTGTTCATGTATGTTTATTGTTCTTGATTTAAAAAATGAAATCGTTTTAATAATAATAATTTAAAAGAAAAAGAAACCAATCATTTCATTTTTTATGCGTTTTTGTCGAGGTTAACCCACCTATATATTTTATCTAACCATCATTTTTAGGGAGAGGGATTTATACTAAACTTTATTTTAAAAAGGTTTCTTTATCAAAAAAATATTAAAAAATAATTCTTGTATTTTGTCGGGCTTCACTCCCTTCTTGCCTCATCCATCGCATTGCAAATTTCTGTGTACTTGTATTGACTCACAGCTATTTTTGGTCTCGCTCTTGGCTCAGGTACGACACCACAACATTCCTAATAAATTTCTTTTTGTTCAAACATTAGCGCATTTATTTCTTAGTTCTTCCTTGCTCTTGTAGCTACAACTTTGAAATTCCTTGCAATTATTCGGTGTTTAGTTGATCTTGCTCGATTTCGTTAAATTTGTTCGCCTTTTCTTCTCCTACTGAATTTCAGTATCTCTTCCTCCGTTAGCTAAACTGAGGTTCCCTTCAGGCTTCAATCACACTCTTCCTAAAACCTCTAAAATCCCAAGCCCAATTCCCACCTACCTCAAACCTCTATCAACACCAAACATCCCAGAACCCAACCAACTCTTCCCTCCCTAATCATGTCAATGTTGGCATGGAACTGCCAGAGCATAAACCGACCACCAACAACACAATATCTACGAGGATTAATCTCTATATATAAACCAACCATCTTATTCATCTCAGAAACATTAGCTAATAACAATCAAATGCTTCGCATTGCTCAAACATTACAATTCCAGAACCATTGTTCTGTACCCAAAATTGGAAGAAAAGGAGGTCTCTGCCTATTATGGAATAATGATGTAAACCTACAAATCCTAAGGACTTCCCAAAGTTTTATTCACGCCATTGTCACCCCCCAGCCCCAGCCCAACCATGGATTTGCACCGGTATATATGGTCCACCACAACCTTCCACAAGAAAAGATTTTTGGCAAGATTTCCTATCCCTATTCCCCAGCACATCTACTCCTTGGATTCTCATCGGAGATTTTAATGAAGTGATGGAGCAATCCGAAAATAAAGGCGGCAGACCAGTCACATTTGCTCAAACTCAGCCTTTCCTTAATCTTATTGATCAGATGGGATTCTTAGACCTAGGATTCCAGGAACGTATCGATAGAGCAATATCAAACCAACAGTGGAGAACTGCCAATCCTCACGCGACAATCACGCATTTTCCACGAATAGATTCAGATCATGCCCGCATTCTTCTACAAATCAAAGCCCTGTACTGGCAAGGAAACAAGAACTACAAATTCGAACATTTATGGCTATCTCACTCGCAATTACAGCAAGTGGTCAACTCATCTTGGGAAAAAATGCATGACTCAGACCTCTCCTTAAATCTCCAACTGAAGCTCATATCAACCAGTGAAACCCTGACGGAATGGAATAAGGTAACCTTCGGCCATTTACCTACTCTAATTAAAAAATCAACCGCCAAAATCAAGTAAGAACAACATCAATGTGCTACGCAGATGGGCCCAGCGCTGGACCAGTGGCTCCTACAAGAAAAACATCTTCGCATAGATCACTTCACCCTGCTCGACTGCCATGCAACCTACTGGCAACAAATATCTAGAATACAGTAGTTGCAATCGTGAGATCGAAACACAACATTCTTTCACACCAAGGCTACAATTCATCGAAGCTGCAACAACATCCAGCAACTCCAAGATCAACAAAATAATTGGATCCATGATAAGGATACAATCATCAAAATTATGCTAGATCACTTCACCGATCAATATACAGCACCAAGTACAAGAATTGATGACCAGTTATTTGAAGACATTACCATGAGGCTAACCCCTCAACAATGTTCTCTTCTTACTTCAGAGGTAACCCCCGAGGAAATCAAAAAAGCGCTCTTTTCCATTCGCTCTGAACGTGCCCCAGGACCAGACAACTACACTAGCAAGTTCTTCAAAGTTTTCTGGGAAACTACCCGGACACATCTAATTGATATGGTACACATCTTTTTTAACTCCCTTAACATACACCCACTCATGAATCACACTAACCTCACCCTTATCCCGAAAGTAGATCACCCTTCTAAACCCTCTCAATACAGACCAATAGGACTATGCAATGTCACCTACAAAATTATCTCAAAAATCTTAGTCAACAGCTTAAGACCTCTTCTCCCCTTCCTCATAAGCCCAAACCAAAGTGTTTTTGTGCCCCAAAGATCTATTCATGATAACATAGCAATCGTCGGTGAGCTATTCCATTATATCAAATCCTCTAGCCGAACCAAGGACCCAAAAGTGGCTCTCAAGCTCGACATACAAAAAGCTTATGACTCTTTAGATTGGGGATTCATCAAACGAGATTTTACCAAAATGGGTTTCCCATAACTCTTTGTGGACTACATCATGCTATGCATCACCACAGTAGCATACTCAGTCAACATCAACGGCACTCCGCACGGATACATCACCCCCACTAGAGGAATTAGGCAAGGTGATCCCCCCTTTTCTTATATTTTTATTATCTGTGCGGAAATCCTCTCAACAAATTTGGGAAACCTAGAAGCGCAAAAAAATGTAGAGGGACTGCGCATCTCTCAAAAAGCCCCCCCAATACTTCATCTCATGTACGCAGATGATTTGTTAATAACATATGAAGAACAACAGAGGGCACAAACCATCTCCAACACTTATTGCAAGCTTACAGTACCTCAGCAGGTCAACATATCAATACCTCATAATCGACAATAATCCATCACCCAAATCTCGAACAACATCAGGTAATCGAACTTCAACAAACTTTCGGCATGCCAACAACATCAAACCCACCCACATACTTAGGAGTACAATTTAAACAAGGAAGAACATATCAACATATTGTTGCCCACCTTCTTCAGCGACTAGCTCGAAAAGCAAAAGGTTGGATGACGAAATGCCTAAATCAGGAAGGAAGATTAGTTCTGATTAAAGCTTCTCTCACACCTACAACCAATCATCTCATGCAAACGCAATTGCTTCCAGCTCATATCCACCAAAAATTGGATCGCATAACTAGAGACTTCTTCTGGGGACATGACTTAACCGTAAGGAAACTTCATCCAATAAGATTTGATAACCTCATCAAACCTAAATCAAAAGGAGGATTGGGAATTCGAAGCAGCAAAGAGCATAATAAGGCCCTCCTTATGAAGAGAATCTGGAACATACATGAGAAACCAAACTCTATAGTGGCGTCGTTATACAACGAGAAATACCTTAAACATCAACCAATCCTCCAAAACATCCGTCATCTCCCCAGCTACGATGTGGTAGGGCCGCATACAGAGAGTATGTGGCCCCTCGTCTCTTCTCAACACGTCTTATTCTTAAACGATATTTCACTTTTATAGTTTTCATGAAATGAAAAGCCAACTGCTTATAAAGAAAAAGTATATGTAACTGGCTAACTGCCCAGATCACGAACAAAAGCTTCTTCTCTTTTTTTACGTGATATAATACCTTTTGGTGTTCCTAGACTCTCACAGAAATACAGAAAGTTAACAAGCCTTCCCAACATTGGCAAATCCTCTTCTGTAACATAAACTTAAGAGACGAAAGTTATGATCAATCAACTGTAACAATGTTAAATAAGCTGGAGAAGAACTGTCGAAGTAAGTTATTCTTTATCAAACTTATGATTGATCAAACTTTTTCTGATTTCTTATAAAAAAAAATGGAAAAGAATTTCTTATCAAGTTTTAATTTGATTAACCAAGTATTCATGAAAGAGACAAAAATGGGTAACTTAGATTGAAATTTTAATATTTTTCGTTTCTGTCGAAAATTGAAATTTGTATGTGTTTATAAGAAATTTGTGATTTTTATGTAATTTGGTTGATTGTTGTCAACTTAGGGTTCGATGGAGGAAAGAGATAATGCCCAATTGTTGGATCTTAATATAAGTTTAGAAGAGACAATGCTTGATAATGGTTTAGACTGTGTACCTTATTATGACACTGAAAAAATTGATGAACATATATTGGATGAAAATGGAGATTTGGTGGAGACATCAGATGATATGATAACTGATTATATCCCAAAGGTAGGAATGTCGTTTGAGTCGGAGGAAAAATTGTACCATTTCTAAAATTATTATGCTAGAAGAAATGGATTTAGCATCCGTAAGGGTCATTCTAAACGGTCAAGTGATGGTGAAATCAGAAAAAGAGTAATTCATTGTTCAAAAGAAGGCTTCAAACAAAGACATAAAAGAGGTACACCACAGAAAGAACGTTTGCTGTTGCGGACATGATGTTTGGCTCTTATACAGGTCAGTGCAAAAGGTGGTGTGCTTGTTGTAACAAAATTTGTTGAAGAACACAACCATGAACTAGTTCTTGCAGAAGAAGCACATCTGTTAAGGTATCAAAAAAAGATATTACCTCAGCAAGCTCGGTATATAGAATCACTTCATTCGGGAGGTTGTGGGCCAAGTAAAGCATTTTCAATTTTAAGCAAGGAACATGATGGTCCACAAAATCTGAATTTTACATTAACATATTGTAAAAATCATTTCCAGAAAAGGCGTCGAGAGATATACAAAGAAGGTGATGCTCAAGTTTCTCTGAACTACTTTAAAGCTATGAAAAAATAGAACCCAACATTTTTTTATGAAGTACAAGTCGGCGATGATAATAGAGCTTGTAATCTATTTTGGGCAGATGCCATATCAAAGATAGATTATGGGTTTTTCGGTGATGTTGTTTGTTTCGACACCACATTTCGAACGAATAAGTATGGTATTCCTTATGCTCCATTTTTAGGTGTGAATCACCACGGTATGTCTGTCTTATTCGGGATGGCCTTACTTGTCGGTGAATTTGCTGAATCATTTGTGTGGGCTTTTCAACAATTTTTAAGTGCAATGTCGGGAAAGCATCCAAAGACCATATTTACCGACCAGGAACAAGCGATTGGAAATGCTATAAAAGAGGTAATGCCAGACACACACCATCGTTTATGCATATGGCATATTTATCAGAATACGGAAAAGCATTTGTCTCATGTTTATGCAGCCAATGAAAACTTTACAAAGGATTTTTCGGAGTGTCTTTATAGTGCTGAAACTGAAGAAGAATTTGAATCCTTGTGGACTTCGATGCTCACAAAATATTCTCTTACTAACAATGATTGGTTGATAAAACTGCATGCCTTACGAGAAAAGTGGGCTCCTGTGTACTGAAGAGAATATTTTTGCGCTGGCATGACAACAACTCAAAGGAGTGAAAGTGTGAACAGTTTTGTCAAGGGTTATGTTAATCGCACCCTATGCATTAATGATTTTATATTGCAGTATAAGAAAGCGGTGATGGATTGGAGGGAAAAAGAGTTACAAGCTGATTATCAAAGTAAGCATTCTAAACCTGTATTTATTTCTCTCTTGCGTTTTGAAAGACAGGCAGCGAAGATGTATACTCGAAAGGTTTTTAGTATATTTCAAAAACAGTTGAAAAAGTTTGGTTGTTATATTGACAAAATTGAAGATGAGAATGATGAGATTGCAGTTCATAAGGTTGAGATTGTGAGTCCGTTAAACAATGACAAAGATCGGAAAGTATGGTTCAATAAAAAAGAAAATACAACAGAATGCAGTTGCAATGGTTTCAAGTTTATAGGTATTTTATGTGTACATGCTATGAGAGTTCTTCTTTCAAGAAGAATTTTGGAGATTCCTCCACATTATTTTCTAAAAAGGTTGTCTACGAATGCGAAGGATGGTTTTATCATAGACAGTTCAGGGAATCCAATACTTGCTGACTGCAATGAATCGTCCAGCGTCCGATATAGTGATTTAGCTCATATTACTCTTACTGTGGCAATGAATGGTTCTATAGATAAAGGGTCTATCTCCATCGTCAAGCGTCATCTTGCTTCTTGTGCCGACGAACTAAATTCCTACAGAATAAGCCTTGAGACAGCAACACAAGTTGATGACTCTGAAAATCATGAGCAACAAGGAAAGGTTAAAATTAATGAAAGGAGAAACGTCGAAGGGCAGCTGATCACCATCCAAGATCCACATATAAATAAAAAAGTACGAGGAGAACCAAATACAGGATACAAGAGCGCACTTGATTGAAGCTTCGCTAAAAAGAATGGTAAAACAACAGCATCATCCTCTAAGAAAAAAAACCCAGGTATTTGCTATCTCCTTTCTTTTAACATTCTTCTTATAAAAAATTCTGCTTCTGCGGCCAAGAATACAATCATATGTATGTATTAAAATTAGCCTTCTTTTGACCTTTATTCAGGTGCAATAAGGAACTGAATAGGCACATTTACGTTTTGGTTGGATCGAATCCAGTCGCTGGTGGAAGTAGATTCAGCATCTGAGTTAGTCAGAGGCGACAGTGTTCGTTGTTGTTTTTTTCTTTGAGTTTTTTCTTCTATTTTCTAAGTAGGGAAGTCTCTGCAAACAGTTCAGTTGTGTCCGTATAAGGTTTATATCTAGTAAATTTTATTTGTGTACTGCAGCGTCTGTAACTATCGCAAACCTACCATTGGTTTGGTTTTCTTTTTCTTTAAAACAACATTTTTGTTTATGTTTCAAGTCCTTGTTGCTTTGCTCACCAAAATTAGGACTAAAACATTACAAGTTCCTTATTTCTTTCTCTAGATACGAGGTTTTTGTAGAACAAATAAATTTTGGTGCACAGTTTTTAAGTGGATGACAGGGAAAAAATTTAGTTGCCCAACTGGAATTCAGTTTCTCATAATCAAAAAAAAACTTTATTAATTTCTTAATGCAAATTTAATACAAAATTAAAACATCTCCTTTGATAATTTCATAAGCCTCCGTGAATTTGAATTCACGCCCTGCAGATGCAGCATATGTAAGATTTGCAACTTCTTGATCCATATTCAAGCCCCTCAATATTTTTTTATATCGTAAAAAACAACGACGTATTCCCCCGAATCTTTCTGATAGACACTGTGCTGTTCTTCCTTGGTAATTACCATTTGAGTTGACAAAATATTTAAGAACAAGATCCCAGAATGCTGTTTCGCTCTCTTCCATTGTAGTTTCTTCTAAGCCTACGAGATAAGCCCTGCAAAGATCATTATCTTATGCAGTTGTGAAATTCATTTCGTGCTGGTCAGTTAAGCGAACAAGTATGACAAATAGGAAGATGCTTACAGAAACCATATATATATATATATTTAAGTTTAATAGTAAACATGCTAGTTTTAGGGATCTAAGAAGGCCAAAATGTGCTGGTCTTTGGGTCAATCCTACTTTGGGGGATCTAAAGAATGTTTCTTACACTATCCTCTCGATCCAGTCCTGGTTCAAATTGCGCATTATGTGCACCAAGTTGAATGGATAAGTTCTGTGTACAAAAAAACACAATTAATGATTACAAGCTTTATCATGGAATATTAGAGGAATTATGTATATGCATACAAAGTACCATAACTTTTATAGTTATTTACAGTTGACCAAACCAGCTCAAAGAATGGAAAACAAATGTGAACGAGGCTGCGCTTCATTTTTACATTTGGATGGTCTGAATCAAATGTTGTTCCATCATATTAACCCAAAGGGATGTAACTATTATATCAAAGAGATTAACATCATACATACTTGGCATTTTGCCGCCATTCTTTCACAAGATTATTTGCAAAAATTCATAAAGTTTAGAACATATAAGAAAGCTAGCAATGGAACCCAAAGCAATAACTCTAAATCTTCCCAAGTATGAATCAGAAATAAAAGCAACACAAATAGCCAAGAAATTTGATGAAACTGTGACCACATGGACAAAATAGTTACCCCAGTAGCACTACTGTAATGGTACATATTCATCAAATACAAAATCAAATTTGGTTGAATCCCATAACTTGCTACTTTCTCAATTGCTTTATTCACTGAAAACACACAAATTATCACAAATTGTTCGATCAAATTTCTCTCAAATCACTTAAAAATCAATACTTTTTTTCTTTAATCAACAGAAAATCAAAATTAATGATAAAGATGCAACTTTTACCTATAATGGAAGTAAGGGTTTTTAGGCCACCATTTTTACTTGAATTCTCTTCTACGGGGCTTTTCATTCCATTTTCTCCTCCCCTGCTTCTCTGTAGCTCATCTTTCTTTGAGTTTGCAATTAGGGTGTTGGGAATTTGAGGTTGAAATTCATTCATGCAATATCACAACTTTCTTATAAACATAAAAATAAACGATTCAAATTTCTGAAAGAAACAAAAATTCTAATTTTTAGGAAACAACAAACCCTCTTCTTAGCTATGATAAGAGATAATCCTCCAATTAACTTCAATATTAGTCATTCCTTTTTGTTTCTTTCAACATCACTTGTGTAATCTGATAGGTGTCTAAAACACCTATATATTTATCTATTATTTATGCTTTCTCTGTTAGTTTTCTTGTAAATTATGTATCTTATGTTTGCTTTTGAGTTTTATAGGTATTTTGGAGTCATTGGAGAAAAAGAAGAAGAATTGCTGCTTAAAAGGACAAGGCGAACTATTTCTCATTATTTGTTTTTATTTCTTCATCTCTGCCTGAAAAGTATATCGGATTTAGTGATGCAAATTTCTGTCTGAATAGCACGACAACTTTAGTGATGACTCTCATTGAAGAGAAAAAGTGAATCTAAGAAATAAGGGGCAACTGATGTTTATTGCCGAGAGAGTATATCGAGAAAGAAATAGAGAAGAGAGTTATATCCGAGAAATTGCAGAACTAAGGAGTGGCTTGTGTTATTGGTGGGTTTGTGACAAATTTGCAGAAATTGCTGGCTAGGAATCGATTGTTGCTGCTTAGATGAAGAATTCAAGGGTTCTGATGGGTTTCACGGAAGTCAGGTTGAGTCTATCATCAGCTCAATTAGTCTCTGTTGGCAGTGGTTCAATGATAAGCACGAATTGCAACTGAAATATGTTCACCCAGAGGATAAAATGGCTTAGAAATCTAAATGGGCCTTTGCAACTTATGGTGCCAAAAGGATTGGGAGATTAATGAGAGTTTTTGGTCTTGCTAACCAATAACTCATTTACCGCGGCCGGACCACCTTGCCATCTTGTTCGTTTAAGCGCGTGAACTGCACATGTGAAAATAGTGGAGGACGTGTTATCCTATATTACCACATTTCTTTTTGGCAAGCATCAAACAGCATATGCTCTTCTCTATCAGAAGAGTTTTCATTTCTTCTCAATGCTACGACCAGATCTGGAAGCAGCAGCAACACGACGGATAAATTTATTAGAGTTCTTGGCCTAGACTGAAATCTGGTTTTGTTTCAAAGGTGGAAATCAGTGAAGGAAACAGCAACACAACAACAATTTGGGGGTTCGTATATCAACTAAAAATTGGGAAATTTGTCTCAACAAATCAAGCAGTGGAAGAATGTTTGAGTAAGGGAAGATGTCATCAATTGGCAGCGAGATAATCAAGTCTCTGTGGTGGTTAATGTGGTCTGAAAATTGGGTTGGTTTGAAGTCCAATCTTTGAGCAGTTGCAGCTGGTAAAGATCGAATGGAGGACGAGTTTTGTTCTCTCAAACTAACGGTGGCTGTTGGAGCAGGTTTGAGATGTCATTGAAGATGAATTCAGTTCCATGAAGATGCAGATTAAAAGGTCAATTTGAGTTCTTGGAGGTTGTAGTGAGTTGAGATGGTGGATAATGATGTCAGGTCGGAGGTTAGCAGGGAGTTGCATTATTGGAATTTGTGGTTATCGAAAAAATGAATGGTTGGGTGTAGCAGCAGCCATTAATTAACTGTAGAATGATGGTGCTGTGGTAACGAGATGGAGATGGGTGCTTGAAGTATTAATGGCTCTGGAAGGTTGTGATTGAGCAGTTTGAATCTGGCAGCAGTGGTGGTCTGGTGATGTTGGCATTGCAGGGGTAATTCAGGTGTAGGTGGCAGCATATGTGAAGTTGTGTAGCAGGTGTAAGCATGGCAGGTGGTATGCTGAGAATTGGAACTAATCAGCTGGATTTCGTGGCTGTTTGCGGTTGCAGCTGCAATGGTGTTTGAGTTAGCAGCTGCTACTGAGCTGGAGAATGAATGAGGTTTTGAGTTGGCAGGTGGCATATCAGAGATGGCTCAAATGGTGTTTTAGTGGTCTCAGTTGCAGGTGGTAGTATATGCAAACTGGTGGATATGCAGTATGGCTGGATCTGTGATGATATGATTTGGAAAAAGGAGCAGTGAAGCTGTGTTACATATGAGTACAGAGAGAAGCTGGATTGAGAAGGGTGTTTACGGACTGGAGTTGAGCTTGGAAGGTGGAGTTGAAGCTGCCAACTGTGTTGCCATGGAGATACAGTTACAAGCCATTGCAGGTTGTAATGCTTCTGGTATGAGTTGTGAAACAAAGTTGGAGCTGCTGGTGGAAGCAATAATCTTGGGGTGATGATATGAAGTAATAGCTTGTGATGTTGAGAGTTGAAACTAAGAAGTAACTGATCATTGCGGAACTAGTATTTGCAGAGGCAGAATGGATGTTGTGACAGGTTATGGAATTGAGATGTGGTTCCTGAAGTTGGAAACGTAGCTAGCGCTGTGTTGCTGGTAGAATGTACAGTTGAGAGGGGTGTGCTATGCTTGCAGGTGCAGTCGCGAACTGGTGGAGCTATATCGAGATTGAGCTGTTGTTATCGTGTTGGGATGGAAATCACGAGAGATAGCCGATGAGAGTTGCTGATGTGTATGCCCATTATGGTGGTTATGCTGTTATACAGGGAGAATAGAAGCTGGAGCAACTGATGTTGGTGGTGTTAAATGAATTGATGCTTTGTATGTGAAGCTACAGGAAATGGGATTTGCAGGTGGCTTGAGGACTTTTGACATAGCAGTTGAGTGATGTTGTGGTTCTGGTGGTTCAATGGAGACGAAATAGTGGTGAATGGCAGGTGGTATGACTGAGATTGTGGGTTGAGTTAGAGATACAGGGGTGGAATGTATGTGGATGATGTGCAGTTGGGAAGGCTGGAGCAGCTGACAAGGTGACTTACTCATCAACCTGAACTCAGTGACTCAACTGAGTTGATTGCTTTGACCGACGACCGATGACTTTTCTGGCGGAATTCCGGCGCCGGCGGACAAGTTCCGACAGATGACCCAGTTTTCCGGCGACACGTTTTGGGGCATGTTTTCTACTGGGCTACTCTCACACAATATGGGCTTGGTGGATATACTGGAATTGGACTTTTGAGTTATGACCTAGTTAGGAGAAAAAGGCTACAAAAGGGGAAGTTTTCTACAACTTTGGATATCACGTATTTTTTATTCTACTTGGAGTTTTGCAGAGAGCTGGAACTAGGGTTTGCTTCCCTGTTAATTTTCATCTTAATTATTTCATTTATTATATTTAATGATGAACTCCATTATTATGAGTAGCTAAAACTCTCTTTGATTAAGGGCGATTTCGAAGCCCGAAATATGAATCTATATTTGATATGAAATAACTTATTCTATTGCATTTATTTATGTTATTGATTTATTTTATACTATTCTAATATTGTCTATGGATTATTTGTTAAGGGTTTAAGTTCGAAACTGAATCATTAATTCTTAATCTATTTGCTAGTTTAGATTTTATTCGACCCGTAATTGTCTAGAGAAGATAAACACAAGTAGCAATATATGAGTACTGATGATGGGACTTTGTTAAGTACCCATATGTAGAAATCAACACTAGTAGGTGATTCATGCTTTTGAGTTCATAACTAGGAGCAACCTTATCTCACAGAACTTAGAGCACTTGTTTAAGTCAAACCTAGTAAGCGTACCTCTAGGAAACTTGGCAAGTAGGAACCGGTAGTCGAGCGCTTCCGTATCTGGTGAGCTAGGAGATAATAACTGAATAGTTGAGCGTACTAATTATTCTAGGGTTGTTAGTAACATGATAATGTGAAGAACGTAGCTATCTATCAATTTGTTTTGAATTTCATGGTCTAAAATGAACCTTTAATCAATTGCATCTCATAGTTGAATACAATTTACTATTTTCAGATTTTCTACAACACAATCATCTTTGCTAAGAGTATTTGCTTAACAACTAGAAACTTCATACCTCCCTTGGGACGATCCTTCTTACACTATACTACTTGCTAGTTAAAGAGAAGTAGAGAAATTTGTTTTTGCGAGATTCGACACCTCGTCAAAATTGGCGCCATTGCCGGGGAGGGAGTGGCGAGTTTAGTTGTTATTATTTATTCTTAGTTTTTATTTTTGCTTTTAGTTACAATTTCTGTTTACTTATTCAATCTCTTAAGAAACTGATTTTCAGGTACGATTTCTTTGGTGAATGCGCGGAGAGGCAGACCAAGTCCTATTGGTATACGTCTTCGTTCAGGCACTTTACTAAAAGATTTCATTCGAGAAATCAACACTGCACTTCCTCCTAGTTCTACACCAAGTGAATTCTCGGACTCGGACCAAGAGGAAGACAACACAATGGGAGCTCGACCGCCTTCTCCAAGAACACTCAAGGAGCTCACTTCTCCAAACCTAGATCAAGACCTTTATGTATTCAGCTGAATGGAAACATTGAGTTGAAGCCGCAATTGATCAACTTGCTGCCCAAATTCAGAGGTTTATCGGGAGAAGATCCTAATCGTCACTTACAACAATTTAATCATGTTGTAATTAGTATGAAGCAAGCAACTGCAGATGCGGATATGGCTATGATGACAGCATTTCCTTTTTCCCTTTTAGATTCTGCATGAGAGTGGTTCTTTTTCTTACCCGCTGGAAGCATAACCACATGGAATGAGATGAAGAAATTATTTCTTGAGAAGTATTTTCCAGCATCAAAAACAGCTGTTATTCTCAAGGAGATTTGTGGTATTAGGCAAATATCGGGAGAGACTCTTCATGAGTATTGGGAGCGCTACAAGAGGCTTTTAGCTAGCTGTCCACACCACCAAATCAGCGATCAACTTGTGATTCAATATTTCTATGAAGGGTTGCTTTCTCTTTTGAGAGACATTTAATTGATGCCGCAAGTGGTGGTTCACTTACCAACAAGACCATTGCGGAAGCTACAAGTTTGTTGGAGAACATGGCTGCAAATACACAACAATTCTTCACTAGAGATGAATCAGCGGTAAGGAAGGTGAATGAAGTTGGCAATTCTTCACACTTGGAATAGAGGATGGGCAACATGGAGAGGATGATGCATCAAATAGCAGCGGATGTCATACCATCATCATAATATACCGAAGATGTTGAGCAAGCAAATGTCATGTACCAAAATCAGCAAAGTCCGAGGTATGATCCGTACTCTAGTACATACAATCCGGGTTGGCGAGATAATCCCAATTTCAGCTACGCCAAAAAGCAAGGTGCAGCTCCCAATCCTACTTTTAATCAACAAGGTGGGTACCATTTCTTGCAAAAGCCACGTCAAGAAACTCAAGGCACGAGTATAGATGTGTTTGTGGGAGAAAACTACTTCTGCAGGTTTAGGTAAATTTGGGTGTGTGTGGATGAGAAGTGAATTTAAACCTTCAACAAATGTGATGCACGATGAGCACTTTTGATTCGAGAGACAATCTGTACAATTCTGGCCTAAACCGAAGACACGGCCGTTCCAGATTTTTTTCGGTCACAGGTGAAGGATGTGAGGTTGATCTTAGGGAGGGAAGCGAAGAAGGTGTTGAGAGTATGAAGGTGAAGGCTATTTGATGACTTGTTAACAGAAGGTTGAGCAGGCTAGCAAATGTTGTAGGCAAGCTCTGGGTGTTGAATACGATGGTATTAACACTCGGTTTTTCTGTATTGTTGGAAATAGGGAGGAGAACCTATTTATACAAGTCGATAAGCCTTCATCACGTTTCTCGTGGGAAAGTGGAGGAAGTAGAGTGATGGAGGAAGTGGAGTTGTGTGTTAGTGTCACACGGTTGCTCGCCCACTTCTCCTATCATCGCTAACCGCCCATGTTTCCCTGACACGATCTTGTGATGGCGTGTTGCACGCTGCACGCTATAAACCACCAGACCAATACCCCAGTTTGTATCCCCCAGTTGTGACGTGATTAATGTTTCGAGTGTGTGGATCGTGGGACCCACATAAAATAGTGCAGGGTGAATCTTGAACTTGGTATGACATCGCATGCAGCCATCTTCAGCTGACCGTTTGGAGGCTATATGGGCAGGCCACGCCTTGGTCGGTCACCCTGTGAAGAAGAATGACGGATGGTTATCATGGTGATACCTTGTTTGCTAGTTGATTCGCACCCTAAGTCATTCGTCCAAGCTTGCAAAGTTGGACGGACGAGATGGCTTGAAACCCTATTTGCGATCGTTGGATGGGAGGCGCGCATGCTTCCTCTTTGAACCCAAACGTTTGCATGCTAAGGGAGTTTCTATGGAGGAACCGATTGGCCCTGCATGGAGGTGGTACAATGGTGTTCACGCCCATCCCTGCTTGACTTGCAAATATTTTATCTAAGCCACTCACTTTAGGTGGAAAAGACGAGTGGTCGAGATTAAAACTTATGGAGGGGACGTGACATTCCACCTTTGGGCACGCGTACCAAGGAACTTGACCACTGCCGGTCTTGGACGATCAGCTAGGCGTGAAGTCGGGCCCACGGTGGTCATGCTATCATGCTCGGTTCCCTCTAAGTCTCCATATTTGCCTTCCATCCAAGCCTGCGAAGATGGACGCTCGAGATGTTTCTGCGACATATGCGCCGCAAACCCTAATTAGGATTTTGGACCGGCCACTTTGGGCGATTGGTTTTAGGTTGCGTGCGCTTCCTTTGGGGAGACCGACTATATATGCAATATCTTGGGCCGACAGTGAGCATGTACATGCTTGATCTATGACCCTGGGCGCAATCTAAGCCATCCAACTATGCCTGCGAAGTTGGATGGTCGTGATCGTTTTGGATCTTCTCAACCTGCATAAGGCGTTAACCTAGCCTTGTTTGGGCAATCGTTTCTTGCACCACGGCTTTCCTATGAGGGAGTCGGTCATGTAGGTAGAAAATGGGCCCGCCAATGGTGTACCATCACTTCACTACTTGTTTTAGGGTATAATCTAAGTTGTCCAACTATGCCTGCGAAGTTGGACGTTCACGATTAAAAGGAACCCTAATTAGGTTCCAGCCGTGCGTCATGCTCACTTTGAGAGCACGTTTTTGGAAGGACCAACTGTAGTTGGTCTTGACCGTTAGGTCATGAATGAAGGTGGGTCCGAGGTGATCATGGTAGCATGCTCAGGACCCCCTGAATCTATATCTACACCCTCCATCTACGCCTGCGAATTTGGACGGATGAGATCTATTTTTGAGTTTGTTTTCAGCAGGTGAGACTAACATGGGTAGTCTTGCCTGCATTCAACGGGGATAATATAACCCGCCGTCAGGTAGCCTACGGGTGTTTGCATGTCGAACACAAGGATTTAATTAAGGCAGTAATGCTGCAAACCTACATAAAATCGGGATGGTTGCTACATGCTCCGCTCTGGGTAGGTTTTAATTCTCAGGGATGGTTGCACATGCTCCAATGAATTATCATGGCGAGAAATATTCATCACCTGAAGGCTTTATCCTTTGTAGGACGTCAGCTTACAAAAATTGGCTTTTTACAATTTTAGCCTTTAAATAGAAATCCACCATCAACAAGATGACAAGTTGAATCTCATTCTCAACACAATGGTGCAAGATAAGCAAAAGTCAGAGATGGATATGAAGGACATCCGAACACAAATGGGTCAATTAGCTACCGCCGTGAGCAAATTGGAAGCACAAGCAGAGGGAAAACTTCCTTCACAAATAGTAAATCACAAGGAGAATGCCAATGCTATTGAGTTACAAAGTGGGAAGCAAGTAGAGAAACCGAAAACATTACCGGCGTCCAATGAACCTGATTTGGAGAAAGAAGAGGGTGAAACATCCCCTAAAAAGGCTGACCCGATAACAAATTCTAACTCTAAAACTTGTGTTTCTACTTATGTTACTACTCCTCCTTTTCCTAGCAGGTTGGCAAAGTCGAACAAGGAGACATTGTACCAAGAGCTTTTGGAAATCTTTAAGAAGATTGAAGTGAACATTCCACTCATTGAGGCGATAAGGCAAGTTCCGCGCTGGGAATTTTTTTTGAAGGAATTGTTCACTAACAAGCACAAATTGACCGGTAATGAAGTGATGAGTGTGGGGGAAAATGCTTCGGCATATCTTCAAATGAAACTCCCACCTAAGTTAAAATATCCCGGTAGTTTCACTATACCATGTACTATTGGTAAAGTCAGTTTTGAGCGTGCTATGCTAGATTTAGGAGCATCCATTAATGTTATGCCTGCCTCCATTTATGAATCATTGAAACTTGGACCTCTTAAAGACACCGGTATTGTTATACAACTTGCTGATAGGTCTAATTCTTACCCGAAAGGGGTTATTGAAGATGTTTTGGTGCAGGTTAATCAACTCATATTTCCGGATGATTTCTATGTTCTTGACATGATAGATGAGTATTCACCATCAACTACCCCCTTGCTGTTGGGTAGACCATTCATGAGAACCGCTAGAACGAAGATTGATGTTTTCAAGGGCGCTTTAACTATGGAGTTTGATGATGAGATCATAAGTTTCAATATCTTTGAGGCTATGAGATATCCTAGTGACGTGAATTCATGTTTTTCTATTGATATTATTGATTCTCTATCACAAAAGATGTTTTAATTGAATAGTGATGATGCCTTAGAAAACACCATAGTCGAAGGTTTAGGTTATGGGAAATACAAAGACATTGAAAGTGAATTGTCTATTTGTGATGAGCTTAAAGAGGATGTTTTATCTCTTAACTCATTACAAGAAGTTCCACAAAAGTATAATGCGTCTTATGTTTCTTTGCTGCTTACTAATGAGAAACTTTTACCGTCGATTGTGCAGGAACCTACTCTTGAGTTGAAACCTCTTCCGGATCACCTTAAATACGTATATTTAGGTGACAATGAAGAGTTACCGGTGATCATTGCCAACAACCTCACCGAGGTGCAAGAGGAGAAGCTTATTCGAGTGCTAAGAGAGAACAAATCTGCCATTGGATGGACCATTGCCGATATCAAAGGAATCAGTCCTTCCACATGTATGCACCGAATACTTCTTGAGGAGGGGGCAAAACCAACAAGAGAATCTCAACGTCGCTTGAACCCTCCAATGATGGAAGTAGTCAAGAAAGAAATCCTGAAGTTGTTGGATGCCGGGATTATCTATCCCATATCCGATAGCAAATGGGTGAGCCCGATTCAAGTCGTTCCAAAGAAGTCCGGAATCACGGTGGTGAAAAATGAAGATAATGACTTGGTTCCAACTAGAATCCAGACCGGTTGAAGAGTTTGCATTGACTACCGAAATCTCAACTCTACCACCCGAAAGGATCATTTTCCTTTACCATTCATTGATCAAATGCTTTAAAGGTTGGCTAGACGTGCTTACTATTGCTTCCTTGATGGTTTTTCAGGTTATAACCAGCTTGTAATAGCTCCAGAAGATCAAGAAAAGACGACGTTTACTTGTCCTCTTGGCACTTTTGCATATAGACGTATGCCATTTGGATTGTGCAATGCTCCAGCAACTTTTCAACATTGTATGGTAAGCATATTCTCAGATTATGTGGAAAGCATCATAGAAGTGTTTATGGATGATTTTAGCGTGTATGGTGATTCTTTTGACAAATGCTTAGATAACCTTTCAATTATTCTTAAACGATACGTAGAAACTAATCTTGTGCTTAATTGGGAAAAATGTCACTTTATGGTCACTCATGGGATTGTGCTAGGCCATGTTGTATCTTCTAAATGGTTAGAAGTTGACAAGGCTAAGATAGATTTGATTCGGAACTTACAATACCCTACAAATATGAGGGAGGTTCGCTCTTTTCTTGGTCATGCAGGATTTTATAGGAGATTCATCAAGGATTTCTCCAAGATTGCAATGCCCCTGTATAGACTTTTGCAAAAAGATGTGGCCTTTGATTGTGACAAGGAATGCAAGGAAGCTTTTGATACCTTGAAATAGTTGTTGACTACCGCACCAATTATCAAACCACCCGAATGGAGCAAGCCATTTGAGTTGATGTGCAATGCAAGTGATTATGCCGTTGGAGCCGTGTTGGGACAACGAGATGGTAAAGTTCCATATGCCATTTATTATGCTTCTAGAACTCTCAATGGAGCACAAATCAACTACTCCACAACTGTAAAGGAGCTTTTGGCCATAGTGTTTGCACTAGAGAAGTTTAGATCTTATTTAGTGGGTACAAAGGTGGTTGTTTTCTCCGACCATGCTGCACTTCGATACTTGCTAACAAAGAAGGATGCTAAGCCAAGGCTCATAAGGTGGATACTCCTTCTTCAAGAGTTCAACATGAAAATCTAGCACAAGAAGGGCAGTGAGAATACCATAGCGGATTATCTAAGAAGATTGGTTATGTCCGAAGAAGCGATTCCTTTGCATGATAGCTTCCCGGATGAGAAACTCTTTGCGGTTGGTGGCACAACTCCATGATACGCTGATATTTTTAACTTCTTGGTGACGGGACAAGTACCTAGTTCCATGTCTACATTCCAAAAACACAAGATCAAGAAGATTTCCAAGCAATATATATAGGATGAACCTTATTTGTGGAAGTATTGCTCCGATCAAATGATCCGCAGGTGCGTAATTGAATCCAAATTCCAATCAATTCTGGATTTTTGTCACTCATATGCTTGTGGTGGCCATTTCGAAGCCAAGATGACAGCCCTCAAGGTTCTCGAAAATGGATTTTATTGGCCTACATTGTTTAAGGATGCATATTTTTTTTGCAAGGCCTGTGATAGGTGTCAAAGGACAGGCAACCTTGGTGCTAGAAACCAAATGCCGCAAACACCAATTCTCGCTGTTGAGATTTTTGATGTTTGGGGTATAGACTTTATGGGGCCTTTTGTGAATTCCAATGGGAAATTTTTTATACTTCTTGCTGTAGATTATGTTTCTAAGTGGGTGGAAGCTAAATCCACTCCCACCAATGATTCTCATGTTGTTTGTGAGTTTGTGAAGGAGCATATCTTTTCTAGGTTTGGAACACCTAGAGTGGTGATTAGTGATGGAGGCTCGCACTTCAAGAGATCATTTCACGCTCTTCTAAAGAAGTACAATATTTTTCATAAAGTTGGCACACCGTATTATCCACAAATGAGAGGTCAAGCTGAAATTTCCAACCGGGAGATTAAGTCCATCTTAGAGAATACGGTGAACGTTACAAGGAAGGATTGGAGTTATAGACTCAATGACGCTTTGTGGGCGTATAGGACAGCTTATAAGACACCCATCGGTATGTATCCTTTTAGGCTTATCTATGGCAAACCTTGCCATCTTCCCTTCGAACTTGAACACAAAGCTTATTGGGTTATCAAGGTATGTAATATGGAATTAGATGTAGCTGGTGAACATAGGAAACTTCAACTCAATGAGTTAGAAGAGATACGAAATGATGCATATGAAAGTTCACGCATTTATAAAGAAAAGACCAAAGCTTTCCATGATAAAATGATTTCCCGAAATAGTTTTGAAGTAGGGCAGAAAGTTCTTTTATTCCATTCTCGTCTTAAATTGTTTCTGGGTAAACTTAGGTCCAGATGGGTTGGACCATTTGTTGTTACTAATGTGTTTGCGCATGGTGCATTTGAGATTACTAGTCCCAAAACAGGGCTGATTTCCAAGGTTAACGGCCATCGCTTGAAACCATACTACGAGAAGTTTGTGGCGTAGAATCAGGATATCATCACATTGAGTGACCCACTCCCTTTGGAGGAGTAATTGGAGCTGAACGTCGGGCTGAAGACGTTAAACCAAGCGCTTAGTGGGAGGAAACCCACCGGTTTTGTATCTTTACCTTTATCTTTTTATTTGTCAGCATTTTATCTTTTATTTTATCTTTGTTTTTGCATATCAATTGTGGAATTTCCCACCTTGAACTTTCTTTGGATGATTCAATTTTACATTGAGGACAATGTAAATTTTAAGTGTGGGGGAGCATTTATATGTTTGTATAGTTTGTTTTATGCCTTTAAAAAAAAAAATCAGAAAAATAGAAAAATAAAGAAAAAATTGTGCTTTTTGAACTCCGAAATCTAGAAATTTATGCCTTTAGGATGACACTATTAGTGGATGAAACCATTGTGATTGCAGGAGTTGAGGAACCCATTAATTAACAAAGATGAACATAGCTCAGAAATTATAAATTATATGTTAGTTGTTACCATATCTCGGAATATCACCATATCACATTCTATTTTTTGTTTTTCCATATTTATCTATTGTTCTCTAAGTGCTTTGGTTGGTCACTAAACATCGAGTTATTATTATTGCTAGGATGAAATAGAGTGATTGAGTTTCTAAGAAAAAAAAAAAAAAAGACCGACCAATTAGACCAAACGGAATAAAAATGACACTTGGGAATAGCAGTATGTGTGAAACGTAGTCCCTGTCTCCGTCGCCTAAACAAGCGTGGAATGCAGGATCCAAGGCAACTATCACGTACTTGTTGACAAGAATCATGCGCTTGGATCCAAAAGATCTAATCATGCCGTCTAAGAAAAAGAAGAAAAAAAAGTGAAAAACAAAAAGAAAAAGAAAAAGAAAAGAAAAGATTATATTTGTTGAATAAAGTCACTCCTGGTTCCCTTGTATATGCCAGTGAGTTGATTTAGAAATAAGTTTGTTGACCACTGGTTCCCTTGTATATGCCAGTGTGTTAATACTAGAATTCAGACCAGTAGCTCAATCCAATAGGATGCATAGGTTCATCTTGGCGGTGACCTTCAGACAGATATGGGATACATCGATCACTTGTGAACATTCTCCAACATCTACTCTTTATCCATCTTCTTAATCTTTTTATTTTGATTGTGTTTAGTTAGATTCCGAGTATTGTGGTTTGTTCGACTTTCTAGAAAAAACTTTATGCACTTATACATGAACTGAATTTGCGCAAGGTACCTCCTCCTGTAGTCATTTTGGATTTGTTCATTGATTTGTCACAAATAGACGGAGTTGGAAATATAGGTTTTGTAGGAAGACCTCTTGTAAACCTTCACGAGACTAAAACTCATCCACTAGGGACACCTAGGGGTTTAAAGGCATGTTATTCATGCTTAGAGTAACCGTAGCCTCGACGAGACGGAGTTGTATGTATCTTTAAAAATTATTTTGTTTGACTTGCTTGAGGACTAGCAAAGTCTAAGTGTGGGGGAATTTGATAGGTGTCTAAAACACATATATATTTATCTATTGTTTATGCTTTCTCTGTTAGTTTTCTTGTAAATTATGTATCTTATGTTTGCTTTTGAGTTTTATAGGTATTTTGGAGTCATTGGAGAAAAAGAAGAAGAATTTCTGCTTAAAAGGACAAGGCGAACTATTTCTCATTATTTGTTTTTATTTCTTCATCTCTGCCTGAAAAGTATGTCGGCTTTAGTGATGCAAATTTCTGTCTGAAAAGCACGACAACTTTAGTGATGACTCTCATTGAAGAGAAAAAGTGAATCTGAGAAATAAGGGGCAGCTGCTGTTTATTTCCGAGAGAGTAGATCGAGAAAGAAACAGAGAAGAGAAGAGAGTTATATCCGAGAAATTGCAGAACTAAGGAGTGGCTTGTGTTATTGGTGGGTTTGTGACAAATTTGCAGAAATTGCTGGCTAGGAATCGATTGTGGCTACTTAGATGAAGAATTCAAGGGTTCTGATGGGTTTCACGGAAGTCAGGTTGAGTCTATCATCAGCTCAATTAGTCGTTGTTGGCAGTGGTTCAATGATAAGCACGAATTACAACTGAAATATGTTCACCCGGAGGATAAAATGGCTTAGAAATCTAAATGGGCCTTTTCAACTTATGGTGCCAAAAGGATTGAGAGCTTAATGAGAGTTTTTGGGCTGGCTAACCAATAACTCATTTACCGCGGCCGGACCACCTTGCCATCTTGTTCGTTTAAGCGCGTGAACTGCACATGTGAAAATAGTAGAGGACGTGTTATCCTCTATTACCACATTTCTTTTTGGCAAGCATCAAACAACATATGCTCTTCTCTATCAAAAGAGTTTTCATTTCTTTTCAACGCTAGGACCAGATATGGAAGCAGCAGCAACACGACGGATAGATTTATTAGAGTTCTTGGCCTAAACTGAAATCGGGTTTGTTTCAAAGGTGGAAATCAGTGAAGGAAACAACAACACAACAACAATTTGGGGGTTCGTATATCAACTGCAAATTGGGAAATTTGTCTCAACAAATCAAGCAGTGGAAGAAGGTTTGAGTAAGGGAAGATGGCATCAATTGGCAGCGAGAATAATCAAGTCTCTGTGGTGGTTAATGTATTCTGAAAATTGGGTTGGTTTGAAGTTCAATCTTTGAGCAGTTGCAGCTGGTAGAGATCGAATGGAGGATGAGTTTTATTCTCTCAAACTAACGGTGGCTGTTGGAGCAGGTTTGAGATGTCATTGAAGATGAATTCAGTTCCATGAAGATGCAGATTAAAAGGTCAATTTGAGTTCTTGGAGGTTGTAGTGAGTTGAGATGGTGGATAATGATGTCAGGTCGGAGGTTAGCAGGGAGCTGCATTGTTGGAATTTGTGGTTATCGAACAAATAAATGGTTGGTTGTAGAAGCAGCCATTAATTAACAGCAGAATGATGGTGCTGTGGTGACGAGATGGAGATGGGTGCTTGAAGTATTAATGGCTCTGGAAGGTTGTGATTGAGCATTTTGAATCTGGCAGCAGTGGTGGACTGGTGATGTCGGCTTTGCAGGGGTAATTCAGGTGTAGGTGGCAGATGGTATGCTGAGAATTGGAACTAATCAGCTGGAGTTCGTGGTTGTTTGCGGTTACAGCTGCAATGGTGTTTGAGTTAGCAGCTGCTACTGAGCTGGAGAATGAATGAGGTTTTGAATTGGAAGGTGGCATATCAGAGATGGATCAAATGGTGTTTTGGTGGTCTCAGTTGCAGGTGGTAGTATATGCAAACTGGTGGATATGCAGTATGGCTGGAGCTGTGATGATATGATTTGGAAAAAGGAGCAGTGAAGATGTGTTACATCTGAGTACAGAGAGAAGATGTATTGAGAAGGGTGTTTACGGACTGGAGTTGAGCTCGGCAGGTGGAGTTGAAGCTGCCAACTGTGTTGCCATGAAGATACAGTTACAAGCCATTGCAGGTTGTAATGCTTCTGGTATGAGCTGTGAAACAAAGTTGGAGCTGCTGGTGGAAGCAATGAGCTTGAGGTGATGATATGAAGTAATAGATTATGATGTTGAGAGTTAAAACTAAGAAGTAACTGATCATTGCAGAACTAGTATTCGCAGTTGCAGAGGAAGAACGGATGTTGTGACAGGTTATGGCATTGAGATGTGGTGCCTGAAGTTGGAAACGTAGCTAGCGATGTGTTGCTGGTAGAATGTACAGTTGAGACGGGTGTGCTATGCTTGCATGTGCAGTCGCGACCTGGTGGAGCTGTATCGAGATTGAGCTGTTGTTATCATGTTGGGATGGAAATCACGAGAGATAGCCGATGAGAGTTGCTGCTGTGTATGCCCATTATGGTGGTTATGGTGTTATACAAGGAGAGTAGAAGCTGGAGAAACTGCTGTTGGTGGTGTTAAATGAATTGATGCTTTGTATGTGAAGCTACAGGCAATGGGATTTGCAGGTGGCTTGAGGACTTTTGACATAGCAGTTGAGTGATGTTGTGGTTCTGGTGGTTCAATGGAGACGAAATGGTGGTGAATGGCAGGTGGTATGACTGAGATTGTGGGTTGAGTTAGCGATACAGGGGTGGAATGTATGCGGATGCTATGCAGTTGGGAAGGCTAGAGCAGCTGACAAGGTGACTTACTCATCAACTTGAACTCAGTGACTCAACTGAGTTGATTGATTTGACCGGCGACCGGTGACTTTTCTGGCGGTATTCCGGCGCCGGCGGCCAAGTTCCGACAGATGACCCAGTTTTCCGGCGACACATTTTGGGGCATGTTTTCTACTGGGCTACTCTCACACAATATGGGCTTGGTGGATATACTGGACTTGTACTTTTGAGTTATGACCTAGTTAGGAGAAAAAGGCTACAAAATGGGAAGTTTTCTACAACTTTGGATATCACGTATTTTTTATTCTACTTGGAGTTTTGCAGAGAGCTGGAACTAGGGTTTGCTTCCCTGTTAATTTTCATCTTAATTATTTCATTTATAAGATGCAGAAAGAAATCATGATGTTACTGTGGAGATAAACGTGTAATTTGAGATGGGAATGAGACTTGCATGAGTGTTGCTCAAGCCGTTGTTGCCGTGGAGGAATTGAAGCAGTGCAGTTGGGGTTGTTTATCGCAAGAACACAGGGAGAGTATGAGGCAGAGCTGGGAATGATGGAATGGCTTAAGGCTTGTTGCTGCTGCACCGTGAGTTGTAATTGAAGCGGCAGTACTAAATTGCTAAACTAGATGAATGATTAGGTTTGTCGCAGGTGAAAGAATGGCCTGAAAATTGGTCGGAAAGTCCTGTAATTAAATAGAACACGGCCAAATCATCCCTCCGGCGAGTTGACTCAGCGATCCATACGAGTCTGACCGATCCGACCCTTATTCAACCAACTCAACCAGAATCAGAAAGCTAACTCAGAAGCTGACTTCTACCCTCCTTGACCTAGTCAACTAACAGAAGACTGACGGTTTGACTTGTTTGACCGTTAGTCCTAACGGTTGACTGACGGAATATTCTGTCACCGGAAGGAATTTTCAGGTAGCCGATGGCGACAACTTCCGGCCAAAAACACCGTTTTCAGGCGAGCAAAATTACAGAATTTTGGGTGGACTTCTCTCATGTGTGTGAAGACTTAGAATTGGGAATTGGATGCAAACTTGGAAGTTTTGGAGAATTGGACTAAAAATTGGAATATGGCTCAAATTGGGAAAGTGGTGTTCTTATGGAATGAGGAATCTTTTCCTACAAAGATATGGAGAGTATTGAAGCCTATAAATAAAGGAGTTCTTTATAACTTTTTACACACATATCTACTTTGGAGAAGGAGTTAAAGTGCACAAGGATTGGAGGAAGGAGCAACCATCATCTTTTCAATAAGTTTTATTTCTTCCTTAAATTATTATTATTATTGTGTGAACTCCAAATTATGAGTAGATAATTTTCTTATTGATTGAGGATGAATTCCTAGTTCTTAATATATGATTTGAGTTTTGTTTCAATTCTACTTTGAAGTTTTTCATATGATTATCGTTTGTTTTTACTAATATTAGTGTTTATGCTTGATTGATAGGTCGTTTGGGTGGCCAACTAAATTGATTTGTTAATTAATCTAAAGCTAGTGAAAGTTAGGGGATAAGTAATCGTTTCTTGACTATTTACATAAGTAGAAAACACAAGACCTTGCGGAGGGATTCCGTGGAGCAATTGTGTGTGGAAGCAACGTTAGCAAGTGGACCTTGATCTAAGAGTTTAAGTACTAATATCAACCTAATAAATTCATGAATCTTAATGCGTTTAACTAAATTACATCTTGGATGATCTACTACTAGGTGGTTTGGTGAATAGAATCCGGTAGTCGAGAACTTCCGTATACGGTGAAATAAGGGATTTTGGGGTTAGCACTGATCTAGCTGTTATACCTACGGTTGGTGATAATCTATGACTAATAACAAGTGGAAGAGAACATAACTTTAATCATTGTTTTGCAACGAAGAAGGATTCCTTGATCTACTCTCTCTCATTGATTTCAACTTACACTTTTAATTACTTTGTTTATTTCTTTTGCTTTATAAATTTTACAACCAATACCCCCCTTTTATGACAATTTTACAACTAATAATCTCTTGCTCCTCGTGGGATCGATCTTGACTACCCTATATTACTTGTTAACTAGGTAGTAACATATTAATTAATTTGTTGTGGTTACGACACGCATACAAATTTTGGCGCCGTTGCCGGGGAGCAACGAACGATTTTAGTTGTTTTCTTTTTACTTTTTGCATTATTCTTGCTTTGTTAGATTCTATATTGTATCTAACTTAGTTTTGTGAACCTTGTTGTAGGTGCTATATCTTTGGTGAATGCTTCAAGGGGGAAGACCAAGTCCAATTGGAATACGTCTTCGATCCGGCACTCAACTAAAGGATTTCATTCGAGCGGTTAACACTCCGCTTTCTCGTTCTACATCAAGTGAATTCGCAGATTCAGACATAGAAGAAGAGGCAATGGGTGATCGTACACTCAAGGACCTAGATTCTCACAAGCTCGATACACAATAATGGTGTATCTAAACTAACTCAACTTTCGAGATCAAGATGGGGTTGATTAGAGAATTACCAAAGTTCCATGGCATGGTGAATGAAGACCCAAACAAACATCTTATGGACTTCAATACCATAGTCACGGCCATGCTTCCACCGAATACTAATGCGGATGGAGCAATGTTGAAAGCTTTTCCGTTCTCTTTGGCGGGCAATGCTAAGGAATGGTTATATTATTTGACTTCCGGAAGTATCACAACATGGAATGGGATGAAGAAACTTTTCCTCGAGAGATATTTTCCCGCATCAAAGGCTACTCAAATTCGCAAAGAAATTTGTGGGATAAAGAAACATGTGGGAGAGTCATTATATGAATGTTGGGATCGATACAAGAGATTGGTGGAAAGTTTTCCACACCATCAATTTAGTGACGCCATGATAATCCAATACTTCTATGAAGGTCTCCAAACAAGTGATAGATATCTTATTGACGACGCCGGTGGTGGTGCACTAGTGAACAAGACGGTGGCCGAAGCTACCGAGTTGATTGAAAGTATGGCGGCAAACTCACAACAATTATATGCAAGAGGTGATTCAATGGTTAAGCTGGTGCATGAAGTTAATGACTCGTCTTCACAATCCGATCAACGGTTAAACAACATAGAGAGGGTAGTGCAACGGTTGGCCGCGGTAATTATTCCGGATGATGAAACCGAACAAGTAAATGCTTTATATCCAAATCAAAGGCCAAGGTACTATCCATACTCAAATACTTACAATCCCGGTTGGAAGGATTATCCCAACTTTAGCTATGCAAACAAGCAAGCGGCGGCTACTAATCCATATGCGCAACAAGGTGGATTCCAACAATCACGTTTCCAACCTCAACAACAATTCCAACCACAACAAGTCAAGGAGCAAGATTCTTCGAATAATGACAAGTTGAATGTGATAATGCAAAGCATGCAAGGTCTCACTTCTATGTTACAACAAACCCAACAAAATACCGATTCGGCAATCAAGGATTTACAAACTCAAATGGGACAATTGGCGACCGATATGAACTTAATGAAAGCTCAAGCATCCACAAAGCTTCCTTCACAACCAATTGTGAATCCAAGAGAGAATGTTAGTGTGGTTACCTTAAGAAGTGGAAGACAAGTGGAGAGTCCAACTCGTCATGAAGAAGCTAGTGAAGAAGTAGTCAAAGACAAGGAGGATGCCGAACCAAGGGAGACTTCAACACCAACCGCCCAATCCAAGGAACCGATTCCTAATTTCACTACTCCACCTCCTTTTCCTAGTCGTTTTTCTAAGTCCAATAAGGAAGCTCAAGATAAGGTACTCATGGATATCTTCAAGAAGATCGAAATCAACATTCCATTCATAAAGGCCAAAAGGACAATTCCAAGGTATGCAAAGTTCATGAAGGAATTATGCACAAAGAAGGATAGGTTGCTTGATAATGAAATTACTAAAGTTGGCAAGAGTACGTCGGCTATGCTTTTGAAGAAGATGCCTACAAAGTTCACGGATCCCGGTGGTTTCACGGTGCCAATTACTATTGGTAAGAAAAGGTTTGAACATGCTTTACTTGACTTGGGAGCTTCCATTAGTGTGATGTCGTCCGATATATATGACTCCTTGAATCTTGGCCCGTTGAAAGAGACAATAGTTATTATCCAACTAGCAAACAAGTCTAACATCTATCTCAAGGGACTTGTAGAAGACGTTCTAGTGCAAGTGAATGAGTTAATTTTTATGGTGGATTTCTTCGTGGTGGATATGGACAACAATGAGAATCGGTCGACTACTTCTCTACTTCTTGGGAGGCCATTTATGAAGACCGCAAAGACGAAGATTGATGTGGACAAGGGTACACTCACTATGGAATTCGACAAGGAAGTAATACACTTCAACATATTTGAAGCCATGTGCTACCCAAGTGATGTGAATTCCATTTACTCTATTGATGTGGTTAGTTCATTAGCGCAACAAATGGTGGAATTGAATCGAGAGGATGAACTTGATATGGTGTTGCAAAATAGCATTGAATTGGACGTCCACGGCGTGTCTAACTTGGATATTGAAATTTCCACGGAATTGGTGGAGACGTGTGGTGCCTTGACGGCATTACAAGAAGCTAAGGGTAATGTTTCCTATATTTCTTTACCCATGAATGATGAATTACTTGTACCATCTATTTTGAAGGCACCTAAACTAGAGTTGAAGCCACTTCCGGACCATTTGAAGTATGCGTTTTTGGGAGAAGGAGATGAGCTTCCGGTGATTATTTCAAAGAACCTCACACCGGTACAAGAAGACCGTTTTCTTAGAGTCTTGAAAGAGCACAAAACGGCTATTAGGTGGACAATTGCGGATATCAAAGGCATTAGTCCATCCATATGCATGCATAGGATTCTAATAGAAGAGAACGTGAAGCCGGTACGTGATGCTCAACGTAGGCTTAATCCTCCCATGATAGAGGTTGTGAAGAAAGAAATACTCAAATTGCTAAGTGCGGGGGTAATCTACCCAATTTTCGATAGCAAATGGGTTAGTCCGGTGCAAGTGGTGCCAAATAAGTCCGGTGTTACGGTTGTTCGAAATCAAGACGATGAACTTGTTCCTATAATAGTTCAAACCGGTTGGAGAGTGTGCATTGATTATAGAAAGCTTAATTCCGCAACCCGAAAGGATCACTTTACTTTACCTTTCATTGATCAAATGTTGGAGCGGTTAGCGGGTCATTCTTATTATTGTTTCTTGGATGGTTATTAGGGATACAATCAACTTGTTATTGCACCGGAAGACCAAGAGAATACCACTTTTACTTGTCCGTTTGGAATGTTTGCGTATAGACGGATGCCGTTTGGTCTTTGCAATGCACCGGCTACTTTCCAAAGATGCATGGTGAGTATATTCTCGGATTACGTGGAGTGCATTATTGAGGTATTTATGGACGACTTTAGTGTTTATGGAAATTCTTTTGATATTTGTTTAGATAACCTTGAACTAGTTCTTAAACGATGCATAGACATTAACCTTGTTCTTAATTGGGAGAAATGTCATTTTATGGTAAATCATGGCATAGTACTTGGTCACATTGTGTCCTCTCGAGGGCTCAAAGTGGACAAGTCAAAGATAGATTTAATAAGAAACTTACAATATCCCACTTCGGTGAGGGAAGTTCGTTCTTTTCTTGGACATGTAGGTTTCTATAGGCGGTTTATCAAGGATTTCTCCAAAATCTCCATGCCGATGTGCAAGTTACTACAAAATGAGGTACCTTTTGACTTCAACAAGGAATGCAAGGATGCTTTTGAAAAATTGAAGGCAATGTTGAAAAGTGCGCCAATTATCAAGTCACCGGATTGGAATCTTCCATTTGAACTAATGTGTGATGCTAGTGATTATGCGGTTGGAGCCGTTTTGGGTCAAAGAGTGGACAAGTTGTCCCATGTTATCTATTATGCATCTAGGACCCTTAATGATGCACAAATCGACTATTCTACCACGGAAAAGGAGTTATTGGCTATAGTGTTTGCATTAGAAAAATTTCGATCATACTTGGTGGGTACAAAGGTTATTGTGTATTCCGATCATGCGACACTTAGATACTTACTAAATAAGAAAGAAGCTAAGACAAGACTAATCCGGTGGATCCTATTACTACAAGAGTTCGACATAGAAATTCGAGATAAGAAAGGTGTGGAGAATACCGTTGCGGATCATCTTAGTAGACTTGTTATGTCTCACGAAGAACTTCCATTACAAGACCGCTTTCCAGACGAACAACTTTTCTCCTTGGAAGAATCAACACCTTGGTATGCGGATATAGTGAATTATTTGGTAACAAGGAAGGTACCTAGCACAATGTCTAACTTCCAAAAGATGAAGATTAAGAATATAGCAAAGCAATATGTGTGGGATGAACCATACTTATGGAAATATGGCGTTGATCAAATAATACGAAGGTGCGTACCTAACTCCGAATTTCAATCTATTCTCTCCTTTTGTCATACTTTTGCTTGTGGTGGCCATTTTGGTTCTAAACGTACCGCTCTCAAAGTTCTTGAAAGTGGATTTTATTGGCCCACCTTGTTTGAAGATTCATATGTTTTTTGTAAATCGTGTGATAGATGTCAAAGAACGGGAAATCTAGGTGTTCGAAATCAAATTCCACTCACACCAATTCTCACCGTAGAGATTTTTGATGTGTGGGGAATTGATTTTATGGGCCCTTTTGTCAATTCGAATGGAAATTTTTATATATTTCTTTCCGTAGATTATGTTTCTAAATGGGTGGAGGCTAGAGCCACCAAAACTAATGATTCTCAAGTTGTTTGTGATTTTGTAAGAGAAAACATATTCACTAGGCACGGCACACCAAGAGTAGTGATAAGCGATGGAGGCTCACATTTCAAGAAGCCTTTCCACGCTCTCCTCAAGAAGTACAACATAACACACAAGATTGGTACGCCTTACCATCCACAAACTAGTGGACAAGCTGAAATTTCAAACCGTGAAATCAAGTCCATTCTTGAGAAAACGGTGAATACGACAAGGAAATATTGGAGCTTTAAGCTTAATGATGCACTTTGGGCGTATAGAACGGCGTACAAGACACCGATTGGTATGTCTCCATATCGGTTGGTTTATGGCAAAGCTTGTCATCTTCCGGTTGAACTTGAACATAAGGCTTATTGGGCTATAAAGAAATTCAACATGGAGTATGATAAAGCGGGGAAACAAAGAAAGTTACAACTAAATGATCTAGAGGAGATTCGTAAAGATGCTTACGAGAGTGCCCGGATTTACAAGGAAAAGACCAAGCTTTTTCATGACAAGATGATTTCTCGGAAAAGTTTTGTTGTGGGGAAAAAAAGTCCTTTTATTTCATTCTCGCCTTAAACTATTTCCTGGAAAATTAAGGTCCCGTTGGATTGGACCATATGTTGTTACTAATGTTTTTTCTTATGGTGCAGTTGAAATCACTAGTCTTAGAGACAACTCGGTTTCCAAAGTCAACGGCCATAGATTGAAGCCATACTATGAGAACATCTCCTATGTGAATGTGGATGAACTTCCATTTGAAGATGTGATCCCTCTAGAGGAGTAATGTGAAGCAAGAGCTATGTCGGGCCATCGACTTTAAAACAAGCGCTAAGTGGGAGGCAACCCACCGGTTTTGTATCTCTTATCCTTTTGTTTTTATTTGCTTTTTGTTTTGTGTGTTTATTTTTCTTGTTCCATATCATGTTGGGATTTCCCACCTTGACTTTAATTGGACGATTCAATTACATTGAGGACAATGCAAGGTTTAAGTGTGGGGGAGTGGATAAGCATATATTTTTGCATAAAAAAAAAAGAGAATTTTTTGCATAAAACTTTCAACTTTTAGAGATTTTAGAGTCACTAGCATACTTCTAGGTATGATTACATAGAGAATTCTGACCGACATAATTGAACTTGGAAGTGTTAGGGAACTATGTTCGATTTCTTGCTTGTTAGAGTGTTAAATAATGGATTTCATCATGCCGGTGATGCAAATTTGGTTCAGGGAGAAGTGTGTTATTAGAGTTGCTGATCAATCATTAGTGGAGACTACCCATTTTCATATCATGTGAGGCACCGACCAAAAATTCTTCCTTTACTAAAGAGCTTCTTTTGAGTGTGTGTCACCGTACGTTAATTCCGGGTAGAATGGTGAGCTACCCAATTTCACACCAATTTCAGCACTATTTTGATCTCTTGAGTGCTAATTTTTGTCAATAATGAGGGTGACATCTATAGATGAAAGCCTCCTTCTTGTAGTTCGATTTGCAGTTAGCACCATTCTCTCTCTCTCGACAACAACGGGTCCATAGAAACATCACAATCATCAACAACAAGGGAGCAACATCAAAATCTACAAGGAAAGTTGAAAAGGTTCAAGGTTTGCAAGCAACAATGGAATAAGAAAAAGAGTAAATTTCAAATCTAAGTAAAGCAACATACAATGAGCAGATTTTTACATACAAGTTGAAGACTTATTTACAAGAGCGAAGAAAAGCACAAGGTGAGAATTATTGAAGTTTATGATTTCAAGGAGATACAAGTTGTGAAGAATCAAGCGGTAAAGTACTTTTCCACGGCCATGGTTTATTTTATTTTTCACTTTGTTTTGTATTTTGTTTCTCTTGTTTCAAAAAAAAAAAAAAAAAAAAAAAAAGGAAAATGAAAAATATGAGACAAGAGAAATATCCATTATTGTTTTTGTTTGTTTTTATTTAATAAGCCGTGGGGAAGGAAAATCTATAAGGAAGTTTCAAGCGACATGGATTTTAAGGAAAAAGGTTATAAATTGTCAAGGATTTATGAAGTTCGAAATTTTATCATAAATAGTTGAAGCCGAAGACCAAGAAGATGAAGATAAGGAGCGGAAGACGTTTCTATTAGATTCCGTGAGAGTGGTGTTATCATAATTGGCAATTGGATGTGAAGGTAAGTAAGTAATCTCATCCTCGATATAAGTGGTTGATTTCCTTTCTTAGAGATCGTTAGAAATGGTTTTTCAAAATGTTAAAAGATGTGGGTTTTTCAAAATTTCGGAAGTTATCCTTCCCACCATTCAACGTGTTGCAGGAATTCTCTCTTTATTCCTACCTGCAGATATGTGAGACCCATAAAAAAGCCGTCTTTTTGAGTGCAATTATCATAAAATCTTTTTGGAAATGCAGAAGTCGAGGAGAAATGCTTATTGATCGTTTCTCAAACACGAGTTCTCTCATTATGGTGTGGTTATTTCTCACTCAACATTTAAGAATGAGAATATGTTCTTTAGTATTTCTAACTTCTTATTACTAGCATGCAGAAACTCTATGTCCTCATAGCTCTTTGGATGCTTGGGACGCTGGACCGCTTTGAAGTTGTAAGTTTTGGTTTGATTTGCTCGAGGACTAGAAAAGTCTAAGTGTGGGGGAATTTGATAGGTGTAGAATACACCGTATTTACTATCTATAGAGTTTATGCTTTCTTTGCTATTTTTCTTGTAAATTATGTATTTTACGCTTGTTTTGAGTTTTATAGCTACTTTGGAGTCGCACGGAGGAAAAGAAGAAGAAATCACTCAATTTGAGCAAAAGGGCAAAATTGTCATTTAATGGGCGAACACTATCTGGAGCCTAGTCAAGGTTAAGGGGGGTTGTTATCAGGGTATCCCTTATCATCTTCTAGTGGGTGTATTTATCGGGTCCTATCTTTGGGGTGTACCTATCCATATCGCCCCAACCCTAAATCGAGAGAAACTCGTCTCTCATTCTTCATTTCATTACATCTCTGAAATTGAGAAGGAGAAAGGCTGCGCTGTTTATTATCCGAGAGAGAGATCGAACTCAGGGAAATCGAGATGAATAAAGCGGCTGTTTCAGACAGATAAAAGAAATTGACGATGAATTAGAACTGAGATTTCCTGTTTAAGCTTGATGAGACGAGATAAATAGAGAAACGGAAGAAGATGAAGAATTAATGAAGTTGCTGATGTAAAGAAGAGATTGAAATTAGATGATTTCGAAGAATAAACGAGAAGGGTTAGTGATGGATGTATCTGCTGCTGATGTTAATATCAGGTCGAGAAGATGATGCTCAAAAGCTCAGAGAAGATGAATCGGAGATGGGTTCGTGGCTCAGATGAATCGATTTGGGGTTTTGGTGCTGTTGGTGGCCGATGTTTGAAGCTCGAAAATGGGTTAGATGAAGCCATGAAAGTTTAGGGAAGAATTGGAGATTGTTTAAGGGATTGTAGAGATCATGGTTTTGATATTCGTGGGTATGTGTTGGTGGATAGAAATTGGAAGAAGGGGATCTATGGGTTTTGAAATCAACAGATGAGAAGAATCAATAGTGGTAGCAGTCACTGATTCTGGTGAACTGGAATTTGAGTTCAACAGAGAGATGGGTTTTGGTTGAGAAGAACAGAGCTCGATGCTACGACTTTGAGATCGATGTGTGACAGGGAAGAAGAAGATGCAGAAAGAAATCATGATGTTACTGTGGAGATAAACGTGTAATTTGAGATGGGTATGAGACTTGCACGAGTGTTTCTCAAGCCGTTGTTGCCGTGGAGGAATTGAAGAAGTGCAGTTGGGGTTGTTTATCGCAAGAACACAGGGAGAGTATGAGGCAAAGCTGGGAATGATGGAATGGCTTAAGGCTTGTTTCTGCTGCACCGTGAGTTGTAATTGAAGATGCAGTACTAAACTAGATGAATGATTAGGTTTGTCGCAGGTGAAAGAATGGCCTGAAAATTGGCCGGAAAGTCCTGTCATTGAACAAATTCGGCCAAATCATCCCTCTGGCGAGTTGACTCAGCGATCCAGACGAGTCCGACCGATCCGACCCTTATTCAGCCAACTCAGCCAGAATCAGAAAGCTAACTCAGAAGCTGACTTCTACCCTCCTTGACCTAGTCAACTAATAGAAGACTGACGGTTTGACTTGTTTGACCGTTAGTCCTAACAGTTGACTGACGGAATATTCTGTCACCGGAAGGAATTTTCAGGTAGCCGATGGCGACAACTTCCGTCCAAAAACACCGTTTTCCGGCGAGCAAAATTACAGAATTTTGGGTGGACTTCTCTCATGTGTGTGAAGACTTAGAATTGGGAATTGGATGCAAACTTGGAAGTTTTGGAGAATTGGACTAGAAATTGGAATATGGCTCAAATTGGGAAAGTGGTGTTCTTATGGAATGAGGAATCTTTTCCTACAAAGATATGGAGAGTATTGAAGCCTATAAATAAAGGAGTTCTCTACAACTTTTTACACACATATCTACTTTGGAGAAGGAGTTAAAGTGCACAAGGATTGGAGGAAGGAGCAACCATCATCTTTTCAATAAGTTTTCTTTCTTCCTTAAATTATTATTATTATTGTGTGAACTCCAAATTATGAGTAGCTAATTTTCTTATTGATTGAGGATGAATTCCTAGTTCTTAATATATGATTTGAGTTTTGTTTCAATTCTACTTTGAAGTTTTTCATATGATTATCGTTTGTTTTTACTAATATTAGTGTTTATGCTTGATTGATAGGTCGTTTGGGTGGCCAACTAAATTGATTTGTTAATTAATCTAAAGCTAGTGAAAGTTAGGGGATAAGTAATCGTTTCTTGACTATTTACATAAGTAGAAAACACAAGACCTTGCGGAGGGATTCCGTGGAGCAATTGTGTGTGAAAGCAACGTTAGCAAGTGGACCTTGATCTAAGAGTTTAACTACTAATATCAACCTAATAAATTCATGAATCTTAATGCGTTTAACTAAATTACATCTTGGGTGATCTACTACTAGGTGGTTTGGTGAATAAAATTCGGTAGTCGAGAACTTCCGTATACGGTGTGAAATAAGGGATTTTGGGGTTAGCACTGATCTAGTTGCTATACCTATGGTTGGTGATAATCTATGACTAATAACAAGTGGAAAAGAACATAACTTTAATCATTGTTTTGTTGCGAAGAAGGATTCCTTGATCTACTCTTTCTCATTGATTTCAACTTACACTTTTAATTACTTTGTTTATTTCTTTTGCTTTATAAATTTTACAACCAATACCCCCCTTTTGTGACAATTTTACAACTAATAATCTCTTGCTCCTCGTGGGATCGATCTTGACTACCCTATATTACTTGTTAATTAGGTAGTAACATATTAATTAATTTGTTGTGTTTACGACACGCATACAGCAACGTGACTGGTCATACAGTTTCTGAGGATGTAATCTCGAACTGGAAGTTCCATCGTGACATGTGTATGGGCTTCGAATTCAACGTTCCTTGGTTCGTTGAATCTCTCTTTGATGTTGAAAAGTTGCTGGTCGAAACAGTCGAAGGTCCATCCGCAGACATGGTGAAGAAGCAGGTAGCGGAATTCAAGAAATTATGCCGGAAATTGAAATTGAAAAGGGAGGCTCTCCAGAGCACAAAGGAGGCCTTTGACAAGAGGAGCAAGCCGTTGTTGGAAAACTTTCCTTGAATATATATATGTCTTTAGGACTTTTTATCTTTAGGGTTTTTTTTTTGAAAGGCAAATGAGGCCTGGTTTTTGGTTTTTGATTTTTCTGGTTTTCTAGGGTTAATAGATAAATACTACCTTGGCGGTTTTGGGTTATACCTTTTTTTTTTTTGAATAAAATGTTTAGAATTGAACTGTCTTTGGCTATGAATGAAAGTGACACAGAAGTCCCAGGTAAACCATGGAACCATGTGTTGGTAGATGACATGGGAAGAAACATGGTTATAGGTTTTATCAAAACTTGAAAAAGCAATCCATCGTATTTTGTCTAAATAAGACTTACTCGGCTTCTCAGGTCTTCTGATGAAAATAAACTTTCCGGTCGTAGGACCAAGTTTTACGAAAAACATGGCCAAGGGAAGTCCCCAGTGTTCCGAGTCGTTGCTGAGTTATTTAATAACCTAGCCATTAATCCCTGGGCGGATTGTTTTGCTTCTAATCCCTGAGAAGTCCCCATCCATCCCTTGCCGTGTCATGAATGATAGTCGGAGTGAGTCACCTTCCTCTACAATCTTGACGTCTGGGTCGAAGAACGAGATCGACAGTCGAAAATTGACATTGTAACCGATAGATCAATCCTTCCGCTGTGGTCTCCAATTGTTTATAGGTGAAAATAGTTTCTGCTGATTTCGGTAATTGCGTCTGTGAAGGTGAGAAAAAGTTTAAACCCTAAACAATGTACTGAAAGTGAGTACTTTAGATTCGAGAGATCAATTTGTACAAGTCCGGCCTAAACCAAGAAATGGTCATTCCAGACTTGCTTCGGTCACAAAGCGGAGGAGAATGGGTTGGTTTTGGGGAGGGAAGCAAGGAAACTGGTGAGACCAGAATAGTTGATTCTGGAAGAGTAGTTAGGTTACCACGACTTGTTATCAGAAAAGGTAGGAGAGATCAAGAGGAGAGCTAGAAAGTAAGTATTTATGAGTGTTGTCTTGTCCAAATGAACTTGTTGTTCAAATGGAAATAGGTAAGACGTATTTATACAAGTCGAAGTAGAAACGTACCCTGGTCTCATTAAGGAGTGGGGAAGTAAATAGGAGGAGGTGGTAACTGTTGCATGGACTTGATGTTCCATAAAGTGGTTAACGCATGAAATTATTATGGAATTGATATTACAGAAAGTTGTTAATGCATGGCTTTATGTCCCATGAACGTTTTCCACATAACTTTCCGTATTCACTATCCGCCTCACCCTTATGACACTTCCTTATGAAGGGCGTAGTGTACGCCGCACGCTGTAAACCACCAAACCAATACCCAAAGAGGATCCCCCAGTTTGTGTTGATGTCTCGAATATTTTTGGAAAACATGTAACATGTTGTAGTGGCTTGGCAAGTTGAGCTCGGGGAAATTGCTATCCAGGTGACCTTCGACGGTCGAGATTTTGCATCTTGAGAGGAGGGGCAACCGTTGATCGTTGCACGCCTTCGTTTTGGTATTCGCGTAGTGAGGGACAAAAGGGTGGCACATCTAGGATGTGTTTATACTTGGAATGAGGGGACAAGGGTTCGCCATGGGCGTATGGCATGGCTAAGGCCAAGGAGAGGGTGCTTGGCTTGGCATGACATGACTAGCATGGATAGGGCCAAGGCAAAGTGCGTTTGGCATGGCGCGGCTAGCCTGGCTAGGTTTGGTTTGGATTGGCATGTGGGGCCAAGGGTTTTCCATGGTCGTATGGCATGGATAGGGCCAAGGAAAGGGCGTTTGTCTAGGCATGACGTGACTAGCATGGCTAGGGCCAAGGCAAAGTGTGTTTGGCATGGCGCGGCTAGCTTGGCTAGGTTTGGTTTGGCTTGGAATGTGGGGCCAAGGGGTAGCCATGAGCGCACGGCGTGACTATCTTGGGCTAGGTGCGGTTTTGGATTGGCATGTGGGGCCAAGGGGTTTGCCATGGTCGTATGGCGTGACTATATTGGGCCAGGTGCGTGACCAAGCTAGGGTTTTGGGCTAAAGGTCGTGAGGGGACCTTAGACGGACATGATTTTTATCTTGGGATTGAAGAGAAACCGTTGATTGTTGCACGCCTTCACTTTGGTATCCGCAAGGGGAAGGCCAGCATGGTGGCGCGACATGAGGGGCCATGGCGAGATATATATGGCATGGAACGGATAGCTTGGCTAGGTGCATGACCAAGCTAGGGCTTTGGTCCAAAGTCATGAGGTGACTTTCGGCATCCAGGATTTGCTCTTGAGATTAAAGGGCAACCGTTGATTGTTGCATGCATTCACTTTATTAGGCGCAAGGGGGATGCCATCATGGTGGCGCGGCATGAGGGGCCATGGCGATATATATTTGGCATGGCACGGCTAGCTTGGCTAGGTGCGTGACCAAGCTAGGGCTTTGGGCCAAAGTCGTGAGGTGACTTTAGGAATCCATGATTTGCTCCTGGGATTAAAGGGCAACCATTGATTTTTGCACGCCTTTACTTTAGTAGCCACAAGGGGAAGGCCAGCATGGTGACGCGACATAAGGGGCCATGGCGAGATATATTTGGCATGGTGCGGCTAGCTTGGCTAGGTGCGTGATCATGCTAGGGTTTTGGGCCAAAGTCGTGAGGTGAATTTAGGCACCCAGGATTTGCTCCTTGGATTGAAGGGTAACCGTTGATTGTTGCACGCCTTTACTTTAGTAGCCGCAAAGGGAAGGTCGGCATGGTGGCGCGACATGAGGGGCCATGGCGAGACGTGTTTGGCATGGCACGGTCGGCGTGGCTGGCATGATTTGCCATTGGGATAGAGATGCGTCTATCATGGTTGGCATGCCTTGGCGCGGTCGATGTGGCTGGCATGATTTTCCATTAGCACAGAGGTGCGGCTAGCATGGTTGGCACGCCTTGGCGCGGTCGGTGTGGCTGGCATGATTTGTCATTGGCACACGTGGGAATTAGGGTTTGGCTCGTCGTAACTCTAATTTGAAAAATATACCCGAGTAATTATTTTAGAGACACATTAAAGGTTTCAGTAAGTGTGCCTAGTAAATGCTTGTTGCTTTAAATGTTGTGACATTACTGTTTGCTAGGGTTTAATGTTTTACGATTTTAACCCTAAGCTAAAAACCACCATCAACACACACGTACAAGACTATGGGTGGTAGATATGAGTAGCTCATCATATCAACCTACAAGATCTACGGTTTTAATGGGACAACCAATAAGCCAAAGGGATAAATAACGATGTGAATTCATCTAAAGACCATATCTTCGGAAATAGTATTTTGCGTTGTTGACGTAGAGTCTCCATATGATGCTTTGATAGGCAGACCATGGTTACATGGTATTCTAGGAGCGGCCTCAACTTTCTACCAATGCACCAAGTTCCCCTTACCTCAAGGTGTTGGAGTGATAAGAGGAGATCAAAATGAAGTAAGAAATTGTCATGAGATTGATGTTGACAAATGTGAGGAACACGCAAGTAAGAGAAGAAATTGGAAAAGAAGATACAAGAAAGTCATCGAGGCGAAAGATTAATGGTATATGTTGTGAGAAAGGAGAGTGAAATAAGAAAGGATTTTGTAAAGGCGATAACAACCGCACAAGAGAATAAACACAACAAGTGTGTTAACAAGAGATAATTTCAGGAAGGAGAATTGGTGTTGAGGCAGAAACCGCGCTATCATAAAAATAGTAAAGGAAGCATGAAGAACATATGGGATGGGTCGTACAGGGTCAAGAAGGTCGTTGGAAATGGAATGTATGAATTAGTAGATGAAAAAAAAGGAAAGCCATCTGATGAACTTTGGAACCAAGTGTATCTGAAGAAATATGGTCTATGTGGCAGTCATAGCACACTAGAATATATATAGTGCATGCGAATAAACCTATTAGAAAGCACACGCGAACTTAATGAAGTGAAGAAGGTGAAAGAAGTCAGCAAGTCATCTTAGATATAAATCTTTCAAAAGGTAGTTATTATGTAAGCGAATAAACGAAGAAAGAAGACATCAAAATTGTACTAACAAAACGTATGAATGAAAATGAAAATTTCTTCTTCTTTATACATGCCAATTATCTCATACGAGAAAAAGGAAAAAATAAGACCTTATAATAAGACCTTAATAGAAGGCAACTGAAGTAACGAATCTAACTATGGAGGCTAGGAATCCAATTGTAGCGTGCACCCTAGTTCGCATATACAACAAGAGGAAATGATAAGACCTAACGCATTCCATAATTGGGAAAAACCTAGTAAGCATGAATCGGGGGAAAGCTACACCGACCTTGAAATCTGAGTCATGGAGAGTTGGGGTGAAACGAAAGCCCATCCAGGGGAGGTGCCTTAGTCGAAACATTAAGGTGACAAGGTCTATCATAAGGAGTGCAGAACCTCAATCAGGGCTTCGGGGTACACGGTTGAGTCAAGAGTTCATGGGGCGTATGAAGCGTACCTGGCCGCTCTTGACAAGTCTTGGCTATGATGCACTCGGTCGTCAAGAAACCCCATTTAGGGTGTGGTATCGTAACCACAAGATATATCGGCGTAGGGATAAGGGGCCGCGAAAACAACTGATTATTGCATCACTGGATGGGAAGATCCCACCCTAACCCGGTAGGGGTAAGCTTCGTTGAAGGGGCAGTCATGGGGAATATAAGGACGGCACCATCCATTAGGGAGTTGAATTGTGTCAAAAGACGCAAATATCATGAGGCTTTTTACTCAAGGGGGTAATAATACTTGTCGCATTTGCGCATAAATACATCTTGTAGATAAAATAATACGAGAAGATGATAAGACGAGATCAATAGGCCATTACATAAAAATGTAAAGACCGCCTGCGATCTCGTCGCACATAAACGAAATCATATCTTAGGCAAAATAAGACCTTTACTAAGGGAGGCTCAATAAGACCTCATGAGAAGAATAAAATTGAAACTAACATTTTTTTGTAGGAAATAATGAAAGAGAAAATAAACGCATGGACTTAATCGCACAATGAAAAGACAAAGGAAATTTCTCACAATGAGAACAATAAAAGGGTGTATGGACACAAAACAATAAAACAAAACATAGTTGAGGCCGAACACAAAGACACATACATAAGGTAACATAAGCAAAAGGTAATTCGGATATGATATTAAATAATTTAGTTATGAAAGAAATATGCGATTACATAAATGATAGATTGGCGCATAATGAAATACCATATGAGGCAGATACACGTATGCATGGTAGCTTTACAGATAAAACAAAATGGTCAATTCAAAAGAATAAATGAACATACATACATCATACTACATAATATCTGCAAAATTCAATCATCTTGTGACAACTAACAGAGGCAAGTATGGGAATGCAAGAATATAGAGAAGCGTAATTCGCTCCCATATGATAGATTCAAGCACATGTTAATAAATGTGCATATATTGTTATACATGTTATTACCACCATATTAACTCCAACTGTCGGAAATAACAGTATCTCGTCTTTTATAAATGAAGGTATAACCCAAGGAGAATTTACATTAAGGAAGCCTCAAATGCTTAAGAGTTTACATTAAAGAAAAAGTATCAAAGACTAGGAAATGTACAATATACAAGAAATTGATGAAGGATTTATAAGCGTGAAAAGAAAGAAAAGATCCTCAGAAAGAATAGCTATTTTTCACCCATGATATCCTCATTATCCTCCTCAGCTTCAGAAACACTGCCCTCCTCATCAGTCTCCTTATATTCTTCATATTTTCATTCACTATCAGAAATATCAGAGCCTTCTTCATTAGGGGAAACTTCAGTAAAGCTATAATTTGACAGAGGGATGTTATTATCGGCACATACTTTCTTGAGAGCCGCGTCACAAACGCGAACAACATCCTTGCTCAAATTGGAAACAGTGATAGTCAGTTTATTCTTGAGCCGACGGTATTTCAAATCACGAGCGGCAAACTTCGCTTTTAGACTTTTAATTTTCTCACGATACTCCTTCTCATCATCTGTGAAAGAAGATCATAAATTTAAATCCGCATAAGAACACTTGTCAGGAAATGACAAATGAATAAGAATAATAAATGACCTTATTTTTTAGAAATAATATCTTTAACCAATGTGGCATGATCATACTCAAGGATAACAGTTACAACTAAATCATTCCTAGAATTATCAAGGACCCTAGAAGCCCACTCAAATTCAACATCACTTTCTATAAGAAGTCGAGACCTGATCACGTTCTCGCGTTCAATTAATGCGTTCTTCTCGCTTATAGCGAGATCTCGGTCCACTTGAATTTGGAGTTGAGGATCATGAAACTTCTTTAAAGCCTTGGCACCATTAAGGAATACCTTATCCTTTTCAGTTATAAGCACGTTCTTTTTCGTCTCGAGAACTTTAATTGTCTCTTTGTCATTATGAAGTCGACGTTGGAAGCCATGATGTACTAACAACATACATCTATGATCAAATCTAAGAGCCTCATATTTTGACCTTAGATCCTCCAAACTAAGATTCTCTAATCCATCATTGGGAAAAATATTCAAAGAAGAATTAAGACGCTCAAGAAGAATCTCTTCATCATCGGGAAGACTAGATGCTTCGTCGGATAAATTATAAATCTCTGCAAGCACAGACAATTAAAAGAGGGAGAGAAGAATGCATTAACATAAGAGCAGAGGAAACAAAGAATTACGCAACAATCAATTGTTTATTCCTCTCACGAATCCTAGTAACATCATTCTTATAAGAGGAAACCTCAGCTTTAAGTTTACCATTCTCAGCCTCAAGGGAGTGAAGTCTTCCCTGGGGGTCATAAGTGACCGCATAAGATATACGGGAATTCTGCGTCAACATGAGATAAAAGATTAGTACACAAAATGAAAAAACATAATTAAAAAGGATGCGAAGATACGGGAATTACCAAAGAGCCAAGTTCAAACTGAAAACTTGAACTCAATACTTAGGCAACTCCACAAAGGGATTCATGATCTAAATAAGGGGCATCACATATTTTCGCAACCGTCTCATAGGTATGAGTTAATGCTCCATTTCTGATTGCTGACATGGAGTCAGAAAATATACTAGATAGTTTCTCCATAGAAGATGTGATCGAGGAGTAGTCAGGAGGAGGCATTTCATCATCACTGGAGTGGAAACTTGAAGAATAAGGAGAAGGTACCTTCCGTTTCTTTAGAGGATTATTGGAAGAGGATTTATAAGTGAGTAAGGTCACCTCCAAGAAAACCACTTAATAGAAATTAATCTAACAATAATTTAGAAACGAAATTAGTATCATCGAATAGGTATCGAAAAGTTATGCAAAACAGACTACTCTAACGTGTCATTCGAATACCGAACGATCAAGATATCATTGGATAAGTATGAAGGGAAAAATAATAATTCTATTTTAAACCGACTTGGTTGCCCTTATCAGTTTCTCGAGTGCCTTTATCATTTTGTCTCTGGCCTTATCTCTTGAACGTGTCGATGAGAAATCATTTTCTCTTTTCTTTTGTCTTTTCTTTCTTCTATCTCTTGTTCTTTTGTTTTTCTTCTTTCCTTCTCTCTGTCGATCTCAATTCAAAATATTTGAGTTAAATCTTGTCAGCAGTTCGTAGAAAGCTTGTTAGCTTGATTGATTGGATACGAAGGTGATGGTGTTGTGGTCGTTTGAGAACGGGTAAATGAGAATAAGGTTACTGATGTTGATCGAAGTTAGGGTTTCTGGTTTTGATGGTGTAGGATCATAATATCGCAAGAAGGACACACTTGCGAAGCTTAGTTAGCAACATATTGCGAGCGTCATAGAATGATTTGAAGAATGATGTAACAGATGACGATTGTAGAAACATGAGAAAATTGTGATGACTCTGCGATGACTATAGTGCTTGCGAAGATTGACAATAGAACTCTTGCGAGAATATCGCAAGTCAGATCCTAAAATAAAGGACATATTAGCTGTCATCCACTATGTAATTCCCTATATAAAGAGTTGAACGAGCGTAAGGAAAGAGAGATTTTTTTCGAGTGTTGATAAAGTCATTTAGGAGAGAGAAAGTCTAGAGCGGTTATTAATTATTAGTTTTATTTCCTTTCCACCTTGTAAAATTGGTGAGATTAATCAATAAAATTTATGATTGTTGATTTAAAATGATTTGATTGTATGAATTCTTGTGAGGGGTGTAGTGTGGGATTTCCTGCTACTACATATTGGCGGTAGAAACAAGGACTACTATGTTGATTAAAGATTGTGGAAATTATTGTGAAAGCTGTTTAAATCAAGAAAATGATAAAAGAAAACAATAAATCAGTTGGAGAAAAGATGATTAAGATCAATGAGAATAAAAGAAGATTGGAGTGTAATGTAATCACAAAAACGATGGTTAATGAATTCCATGAAAACATTATAGGAATGATACATAAACGAGATTTTGAAGGAAAGAAGATTATGATGGTATAAAAAATATCTCCGTTGAAGGATTGGGAAAAGCTAAAAATTACGTTCACAGTAGCAGAGATACCAAAAGAAAATTTGAGCCACACATCTCCTTTGGTAATCACAGTAGCGGTTATACGAAAAAAAGAGGAGAAATCATCAAAATCTATGAAAGAATGAGCAGTGAATAGAACTTTCGTAGATATGGGAATCTCAGTAGATGTAATATTTTATCATGCATACAAAGGAATGGGATACAAAGATGAAGAAATGTCTCATCCAACATATCATATTCATGGTTTCGGCAGGTCCACAACTAAACCAAAAGGAGAAATAACAATGAGAATTTAGATGGGAGAAATTGAAACACAAATAACGCTATGTGTGGTGGATATGGAGTCACCATATAACATGTTGTTGGGAAGATTATGGATACACGAAATTAAAGGTGTAGCATCAACATTACATCAGTGTATCAAGTTTCCTATGCCAAGCGGGATTGGCGAAATTAGGGGAGATATTGAAGGTGCGAAACTATGTTATCAAATTGAAGAACAAAATTATGAAGGACGAGTGAAGAAACGAAAAGCTTGCAGGAAGATGGCGAAAGAGGCAAAGAAAGAATAGGAGTTTAAAGTCTACATGATAAGAGCAGAAGAAGGAAAAGGAATACCCAGCGAAATTTCGCAAGAAGGAGACAAACCAACGAAAATTATAAAAGAACCAAAACCAATGGGAGAACCTGAAGCAAGTTACACTGCAGCAGAACCAACAAAAGAAGTAAATATTTGAACTAAAGAAAAACCTAAAATGTTGAAAATTGGAACTAAGATGGATACAGATGAGGAAGAAAGAACCGTCAATCTATTGCGAGAATATGAAGATATTTTCGCATGGAACATGGATAAAATTCCTTGAATATATCCATCAGTTGCATGTCATAAATTGGAGATAAAAAAAAATGCTATACCATTTAAGCAAAGGATAAGAAAAATCGCAACAACTTACCATCCCAAAATAAAAGAGAAACTGCAGAAAATACTTGATGTAGGAATTATAAGAGAAGCAAAATACCCGGAGTGGATAGAAAACATGGTTGTGGTTCCAAATAACAACATGGGATAAGAATTTGCATAGACTTTACTGATCTAAACAAAGCTTGTCCTAAAGAAAGTTTCCCATTACCAGATATACATCAAATGGTCGAATCAGCAACAGGAAATGATAGAATATCTTCCCTAGATGGGTATAAAGGATACAACCAGATTCCTCTCACTGAAGAATATCAAGAACATACTTCTTTTTTCGCTCCAAGAGGATTATATTGTTATACAAAAATTCCATTTGGTTTGCGAAATGCAGGAGCAACATATCAAAGGATGGTAGAGAAGGTATTCGCAGAGTGGATACACAAAACATTAGAGGTGTACGTAGATGACATGTTGATAAAAGGTACAGAAGCTAAAAACCATGTACAAGATCTGATGGAGATGTTTGAACAAATGCGGCACTTTAATATCAAGGTGAATCCAGAAAAATGCATTTTTGGAGTTGCGTCAGGAAAATGTTTAGGATACATTGTATCCAAGGAAGGAATACAAGTTGATCCAGAAAAAGTGCAAGCAGTTTGCGATATGCCAACACCAGCAATAGTAAAAGATGTGCAAAAGTTAAATGGACTCTTAGCTTCGCTGGGAAGGTTCATCTCGTGATCATCTGATAAATGTAAACTTTTCTTCAACATACTAAAAAAGGGAACAAAATTCAGGTGGACAGATGAATGTGAGAAAGCTTTTCAAGGAATAAAAGAATACCTGGCGAATAAATCTATTTTACAAAATGCAGAACCGGGAGAAGAGCTGCTAATCCATATTACAACAACTTCGCATGCATTAAGTGATGTGTTATTGCGAGTAGATGCAGGAGTTGAAAAACCAATTTACTACATCAGCAAGACGTTCAATAACGCAGAAAGAAATTATTCTAAGATTGAAAAACTAATTCTAGCATTGGTTTATCCGACCTTTCAGGCACATAAAGTTAAAGTGTTAACAAAGGTACCAATTGAATCAGTAATGAAGAAATCAAAAAGATCAGGCAGAGTAGAGAGATGGAATGCACAAGTAGGACATTTTGAAATTAAATATGAAGTGTTATCTTCACCAAAGTCACAGGTTATCGCAGACTTTTTAGAAGAATTTCCTTTAGAAGATGATGAAGTTGTTGAGGAGATGATGGATATAGAAGAAGAATAAGGAGATCCAAAAGACTTGTTAACATAACCAAATAGATGGGAGATATTGGTGGATGGATCCTCAAATGGGGAAGGTAATGGAGTTGGAATTATCTTGATTTCACCAGAGGGTACAAAGATGGCTTTTTCATTTAGGTTGGAGTTTGCATCCACTAATAATGAAACAAAATATGAAGCTGTGGTACATGCCCTAAAATTCGCAATAGAAATAAAATTAGAAAATGCTAGAATTACCAGTAACTCGCATCTAGTCATTCGCCAGATAAAAGGAGAATACACAACAAATGAACCATCCTTGAAGAAATACAAGAAACTTGTTGAAGAATTGTCAGCGAAAATCCCAAAAATAAAATGGAGGCATATATCAAGGAAGGATAATAGGCTCTCAGATGCTTATGCTTTCATTTCAACCATGATGAGAGATCCAACTGCGAGATACATAAAGATACAAATGCTTTTATCGTCATCAATAAATAAAGAATAGGAATAAGAGGTAGTTGTAATGATAGTAGAAGGTGGTGAAGAAGTGCCAAAAGACAATATCGCAGATTGGAGAACATAACTTCATGCATATTTTGCAAGAGGGGAAATACCAAGAAACAGATTGGAGGCACACAAATTAAATAGTCGTGCAAAAAATTATGAATTAAGAGGTAGGGTATTGTATAGAAAATCATTTAATGGACCATCACTTAGATGTTTGACACAAGAAGAAGGAGATAAAGTGTTAAAAATGCTGCATAGTGGGGATGCTGGAAACTACAGCGGAGGAAGATCTTTGACATATAGAGCAAAAACACAAGGTTATTATTGGCCATATATGCATGAAGATGCAAAACAAATATCAAGGCGTTGCGAAGATTTCCAGCGACATGGAAAGAGAATACATGCACCTGGAGCACCCTTATCATCCTCAACCAGTGTATGGCCTTTTGGAAAGTGGGGGTTAGATATTATGGGACCATTTGTACCAGGGTCTGGACAAAAAAGATACTTAATTATCACAACATATTTTTTCACAAAATGGGTAGAAGTAAAAGCAGTACAACACATTCGCGACAAAGACATATTTACATTCATATTTGAAAATATCATTTGCAGATTTGGAATTCCATCACAGTTGGTATCTGATAATGGGAAGCAATTTTAAGGGAAGAATATAGATATGTTTCTTAATGTGTTTAAGATAAAATGTGGAAAATCTACTCCTTTATACCCACAGGCTAATGGGCAAGCAGAGGCAACAAATAAGACAATTGCAGATATATTAAAGAAGAAGTTGGAGGGACATAATAGAGCATGGTGCGAACAAATACATAATGCAGTATGGGCTTACAACACAACTAGGAGAGAAGCAACTGGAATGTCACCTTTATGTCTAACATATGGGGTTGAGGCAGTGTTACCAACAGAAGTTGATATACCCACGACAAAAAGAGAGGCTTGGGAGAAGAATCTTAGTGCTGGAATGATCCTAAGCAAACTGGATGAATTAGAAGATAAGAGAGAAAAAGCTTTACAACATATGGAGAATTATAAACGGAGATTTGCACGAGAATACAATAAGTGTGCTAAACCATGTGAATTTCAGCCAGGTGATTTGGTTCTTCGCGGGATGCCAAATTATCAGCGAGAAGGTGGTGGAAAATTAGCGAGAAAATGGGATGGACCTTACATTATAAAAGAGATAATTGGAACAGGGGCATACAAATTGATGGATCCAGAGGGTAAAGATGTTGGTCAAAGACTTGGAAGACCATGAAATAAACTATATTTAAAGAGATATTACCCGTGAGGAATTTTGAGAATCCATAGTTGATGAAATGATGTATGAGGCAACAAAGTAAGTATTAACAAAAAAAAAAATATTATGAAAAAATCACTGCGAGATTATTCAAGATCAAAGTAAAATAAGAATGTGCAAAAATGTCGCAAGAAATGATCATTTAATATCCAGAATGGGACGAACCTTTATGGTGTACACCCTAGTTCTCGAATAAAATTTCGCAAGAGGCAAATGTAAGACCTAAAGTACGTCATAGAAGGGGGTATCTATTGCATGGATCAGCGATAAGGTTACACCGTTGCTGGAACTTGAGTCATGGAGATGTGGGGTCAATAAAAGCCCATCCAGGAGAGACACCTTGGATTCTCAACTTGAGCATATGACTTGAGTTGGGAGACGAAGGTAATAAAAGCTCTCATAAGGGGTGCAGAGTATGACCAAGGCGCTGAGGTACACGGTTGAGCCAAGAGTGCCCGGGGCATATGAAACTACCCTGGACATTCTTGGCAAGTCTTGGCTATGATGCACTCGGCCCAAAGAAAACCCCACTTAGGGTGCAGTATCGTAACCATAATCCATATAGGCAAAATGGATAAGAGGCTGTAAACACAACTGGTTGTTGTTAAGACTGGATGTGAGGATCTAGTCTTGTATGGCAGAAGTACGTCTCCTTGAAAGGGAAACCATGGGGAAGATAAGGGAGGCACCCTCCATTAGGGAGCTGATAAGTGTCTTAAGACGCAAATGTCATGAGACTTTTTACTCAAGGGAGTATTAAGACTTTTCATGTTTGTGCAAAATTCTTGAAGAGGCAATAATACAAAAGAGAAGATAAGACGAGATCAATGGTTCATTGCATGCAAATGTAAAGACGTCATGCGATTTCGTCGCAAGACGGCAATATCGTGGGGCTTTAGTTTCGCAAGAAAATTTAGACCTGTCATATTGTCGCAGCAAAAATACAAAGAACAAAAAGTTAAGACAAGGTCAATGGGTTTTTACATGAAAGTGCAGAAACGCCCTGCGATTTTGTTGCAAAAAGAAAAGATGGCAAAATAAGACCTTTAACTAGGAAGGCAAAATAAGACCACATAATATTTATAAATACTAACTATTCTTTATGCAAATCATTCATCGCAAGAAAGATAATGAGAGGCAAGTATGGTAATTAATAAACAAGATGACATTATCTTTCTCGCAAGTACCTAAAATACCAAAAGTATAATTGAATTCGAAAGTGGTCCAAAGTACATTGTTCGCAAGAAAAGAAAGAGTAATTTAAGAAAATAAAACTAGAATTTAGATTTCAATATATTCTTCACCAGCTTTATCTTCTTCACCAATCTTATCATCTCCACCAACTTTATCATCTTTTCCAGTGTTTTCCTTTTCTTGGTCGACTCTGGTTTCTTCTTCATTTGGCTCATCACCAGGAATTGTTTCATCACCATCATCTCCTTTTTTAGTAGGGATTTCTTCTTCTTCTTCTAAAAATTCTTGGGAAACGCTTTCTTCACCACTTTCATAATCAAAGTCACTATCACTAGCACGAGGAGTTTCATCTTCATCTACTTCCAAAGGTTTGAGTGATACAGGATAAAGAGATTTGGACAGCAGAATCACATTCACAAGAAATTCAGCACTAAGATGAGCTTAGCGAAGGAAAGCTCTGTCACGGTTTCTAATCTCCATGTTTTTAAAATATTCAAGATAGCCATACTTTCTTTCTGCTCGATCGCGAGAACGGGCAAGATGAGCAAGCAAACCATTTTCTTTGCGAACCTTAGCAAGTTTAGAATCCAAAGTAGAAATGGAAGACTTAAGCTTTCTTTCAGATTCTGCGAAAGGTAAAAACAAAAGTTATTCAGGCGAACTCCTCCCAAGGGAAATATCGCAAAGAAGTTTAACAAAAGAAAGATGTCTGAGGTAGTCAAAATGACTACCTTCCTTTTGAGATATTAAATTTTGAATTATTGCCAAGAAAGTATTCTCCCAATGATTCATGGCATCATCAAATTTATCTCCAACTAGACCTTTCAGACGATATTTTAACTTCTCTTCTTTAGAAATGAGAAAAGTGTTTTCATTCGCAAGTAAAGAGTGAGATTCTTCTAATTTGGAATATTATTCTTGAAGCTGATTAGCCTTTACACTTAAAGTTATTCTACCTTGAATGAGTGTATTTTTCTCAGCAATAGATGATTCAGTTACTTCTTTAAGTTCATTTTTCAACGAACGAAGAGATTGTTCTTGATTATCACACACTTTTTGAAGAAATATTAATTTATGCGAAGCGATCACCACCATATTTAGAAGGGTTCGTTTTTCCTGAGAAATAGTTCTGTTTTCATCTGATAAAGTTTCCATCTCTAAGTTAGCTTTAGTCAAAGAATAAGAGAGACGAGATATTTCACTGCTTAATGAGTTTTGCTTTTGAACTAATTGAGTATTCTCATTAGTAAGATTATCTATTTGATCAACAGAATATGTATGAAGATTATCTAATTAGTTATATTGATCCATCCAACTATCTCTATCAACGCGAATTTCTTCAGCGGCAGATTCAGACTGAAATATCTCCATTATTCGTTTCTGGTTTAAAGATTAACAAGCGAAAAAAGTCTTTAAGAATGAACAGCATGAAAAGAACAAATTTGTTAAGAGGGAGGTTAAGAACGAAGAAAAGAAATTCATACCTTTTAATTCATTATTTTTCTTGCGAAGAAGTTCGAAGTCCAAAGAAGCATTTTGAAAATTCTGCTTTTCAAGGCGAAGATTCTCCTTCAAGACTTCAACTTCCTTCTCTAAGGATTTTTGCGAAGCTGTCCTATCTGAACCAAGATATTTACCTACAATTTCGCAAACACCAGATTTTACAAGGTCCATAGATGATTTCTTGGCATCAACTAAAAGATCAGATAAGACCTTTAAGGCAGGAGCCACTCCGTCCGAAGTTTCCTTAGAGAAAGGGAGAGACTCAGATGAAGAAGTAGCAACAATATAAAGTTGATTATCATCATCCTTTGGTAAAGAGACGTCATTTGAGGGTAAGGTGTGAGGAAGATCGATGGTTGAGATTATGGTGGAATGAACTTGAGAAATATTAGTCATAGGAGAAGAAAAAGTTTCATTTGCAACAAACTCGGCAGAGGGAATTTCATCTATAATAGGATCGGTTGAAATATTAACATCTGTTGCGATAGTTTCGCAGACAGGAAGTAGAGGTTTAGTTTTTGAAAGTGTTGAAGAAGAAGTTGAAAGACCAAGTTTGGGGAAGGAAACAAAAGTCTCAACAGTTTTGGGTTGGAGAGATTTTTTAAGAGGTTTAGTGGCATCTCCATCGCCCTGCGAATCACAACTTAGATAAGAAACAGAGGCAAAAATATTGTTATTAAAAAATAATGGCGTTTCTTACTACATTGTCATTCGCAGACTTTCTTTTTCTCGCAGGAACGAGTTGCGAACTTCTGGGAGCATTAGGGTTTTGAATTGTAAATTTGGTACTGGAAGTATTTTTTCTGAAACAGAAACAATATTGGAATTACACAAAGAACAAACAAGATGATCTCATCAAAACAAAATCAGTTTCAGCAAAATCGAAATCAAAAGAAGAAAAAGAAGAAGAACTAACCTTGGTGACTCCATGGAAGTAGAAGAAAACATTAGCAGGAAGAGGAATTCAGTATAAAAGAAAGTTGCAGGCAATGAAGATTTACAGAGAATATGAAGATGAGGAAGATAAAGACGAAGTAAAAGAAGAAAATTGTCTCTCCCCCAGATCCTTCTTTAAATAGGCAAAGGAAGATGACCGGTTAATGGTAAAACGTGCCAGTAATTAAAGGAATATTCAACACGTGTTGACGATATGCTTAATTCACGGAGCCTTGTCGATAAAAAAAAAGAAGTTGAAAGAAAAGATGAACAGCTACGGCATTTTGAAGAACGATTTCTCATGACATTCTCTTATTCGCAGAGAAGACATAAGAAGAGGCAAGATGTAGGATCAGAATATCTTAAGAGGGAAACACTTGCGAAGCTTGGTTAGAAATACATTGAGAGCGTCGCAGAATGATTTGAAGAATGACGTAACAGATGACTATTGTAGAAACATGAGAAAACTGTGATGACTATAGTGCTTGCGAAGATTGACAATATAACTCTTATGAGAATATCGCAAGTCAGATCCTAAAATAAAGGACAGATTAGATGTCATCCACTATGTAATTCCCTATATAAAGAGTTGAACGAGCGTAAGGAATGAGAGATATTTTTCGAGTGTTGAGCAAGTCATTTAGGAGAGATAAAGTCTAGAGAGGTTATTAATTCTTAGTTTTATTTCCTTTCCATCTTGTAAAATTGGTGAGATTAATCAATACAATTTATGATTGTTGATTTAAAATGATTTGATTGTATGAATTCTTGTGAGGGGTGTAGTGTGGGATTTCCTGCTACTACAATGGTTATGTGAGGAGCTGTTGATGATGTTATTGAGTTGAAGATAGAAGAAGATCAATAGGGTTGTTGTTGAATTTATGATTGAAGTTGTTTTGTTAATGAATCAAAAAGAAAGGTAATTTAGGGTTTCGATTTATTTGAAATTGCTTTATGATTTTGTTGTGTTTTGATTGATTATATAATGGGTTTGTTGTTAAAAGAAGTATAGATGGATATATGGAGTTTAATTTTTAATTCTTAGAGAAATTAGGGTTCATCCTAAATTAGGAATTAGTTGAAATGGATTTGCAGAGTTAGATGTTTGTTCTGAGTTACAAGTTGTGGTGGTGTTATTGATGTTACAGAGAATTATTGGTTGGTATTGGGAGGAAGATGAATTAGTGGATTAAAATTAGGGTTCTGTGACTTGAGGATGTTGAAGTTGGTGATACTGTATTGAGAGGCAGCTGAAGTTAACTTAATTGGTAGAGATTCAGTTTGATCATACATGGTTACTTGAGTTGAAGCGTTTGGTTTAATTATTCTTTGAGTTTCCAGTTACAGATGAACTGTGGTTATAGATGTGGTTAATGGAGTTGTTGCCAGTTAGTTGGTATTTCAACTAGAGTTAGCCAATGTTAATTGGTGTTGATGTCAATGGTTCTGTGAGTCTGAGAAGAAACATAAAGGCTAAACTACAGTTTGGATGTGATGTTGTTGAAGTTAAGATGGCAGTGTTGATAGAGTTCAAGAGATTTGAATAAGTTGGAGTTGTTATGATTGATGTTCAAGTGCAAGTGGATATAAAGTAATAGAGGTTAGGGTTTGGTATGAAGATTATGACTCAATGGAGGTTAGAATTGAACTATAATTGTATTTGGTTGAACTGTTGGAGAATAGGTTACGAGTACAAGGTTGTTGAGATGAAGAAGAGATAGTTATTTGAACTGAAACTACATAATTATAATTGTTTTTTAGTTACAAGATTATGTATTGGAGTTAGATTTGGAAATGGTATTTTTGTTACAATTCTGAGTTGTGTCTCGGATATTGATGTTAGTGGTAGTATTGAATTGGTGGTGGTTTCTGAGAAAAGATGAAGTTAGTAAATGAATGGGTTGCAGCTGGAATTCGAGATACAAGTGGTGGTGCATGTCATGTTAGAGGATTGAATTGAGTTGAATTGGTGGTGAAGATGAAATGGTCATGGAACTGATAGTGAAGATAGTTGTAGTTGGGAAGTACTAGAGTTGTAGTTGATTATGTGTTTGCGTTTGTGTTTTGGTTTGTGTCTAGGCATGTATCTGAACCCTGGTTCCAGTCAGATGTCTCACTGATTTACCTTATCTGACTCAGTTAATCCGACTGAGTTAGCTCTTTAACCAGACTTGTCCATAACAGACTCAGTTGACTTGACCGAGTTAACCCGTTGACTTGACCCGGACCAGTTGACCATACCTGGACTCGTTGACTATTTGAATTGACCTTTGACTAGACTTTGACTTAGACCTAGACGTTGACCGTTAGTTGGCATGTGACTGTCAGTCCGTCATTAGTGACTGTAGACCAGTTGGACTAGGCCTTGTGTTAATGGGCCGAGTTTAGTGGACTTGGACTTAAATCAAGTTTTCCTATTTTGATGAATTGGACCCTTATGGTCTGAATTAACCTTTGGTTCCTTCTACAAAGTTGTAGATATTCATAAGTCGTGTCTAATATACTAGAGATCCAACCTAATTGAATTACTAAACCCTTAGGTGTGTTAAAGATAGATAGTTAAATTTTGTAGAACCATAAATGGGCTTAGCACCATTAGACAATTCACTTAGCTTATAACTAGAGAAATGTATGAGATTATGTTTGAGCCTTGTATGAGCCTTTTGGTTACATTCTCAGTTTCACTTTTGTGATTAATAATGAATCTTTATTAACAACGATCGATTCAAAGGATGAACCAGTGGATTATGGATCTTGAGGTAGGCGAGGATTGTCATCAAAAGAGGTGGGAATCGATAATGAACTCTCTTGTATTCATTATTGTCTTACAAATATATCTTTTGTGAAATCCATGCATATCTTTGTTATTATATGATAGTGTATGCATGTATTATCTGTGTGTAATACAAACTAGTTTTCTTTTACATTTTGGGATGGGATTGAATCTTTAGAAACAACTAATATCTGTGTTTGGGAGTATTTACTTATTTTAAAAAAAGTGATTCTTTCCATTGACTGTAAAGTAGTTACAAACTTTACTTGTTGTTGGCATGTAAGGAAACCTTTTCCTTTTTATTGGTGTGTGATGTGGTTGCCCAAAAGTTATATCTATATTTATGCGCTAAAGGAGTGAAAATTGCTGCCAACTAATAAAGTATTAGGTATGTACTCGTGTTACTGAATATTACTTTCCCTATTTCTATACGGAAACGCATATCTCATACATGAATGTTTATTGTTCTTTTAAATTACTTTCAAAATCTATTATATTATGTTTCATTAGATCTTTTTAGACACTTGATATGTAGAGTGCGCGTAGAATGAGGTACTGGTAAGGTACTTATCGTTTATGACTTTGAGGCCGGAAACCTCAGGGGGGCTTTAATGATCATTGAAGAATCCGCAACAGTCATGCCTTGCTACTCCGAAGGAAGACGTCGATCAACTACTATTTATGTTGTGAATGTGTGCCGGTTTATTGGTTGGTAGAACTTTATATTTTCGGTATTACTATTATTTTAATATGCTTTATATGTTTTCTGTGTTTTATCGATTTTCAGTAAAACCTGCATTGTCTTTAAATCATTTTAATGATTACTTGAAAGTCAGTTGTTATTTCTAGTGGGCACCCTTTGGGATGATGTGCTCACCCATTCCCACTTTCAGTTTCAGAGACAGATCAAGATGTGTTTGTGGTGGTGAAAGCTTTCGAGGAGTTGGTTAGCTTCTGTTATGTTTATTTTGTGTTTGTAAATCAACTCATTATTAAATATGTATCATCTGAGAGGAGTTCTTGTATTTATTTCAGAGAGGGTTTAGATTTGGGTTAATCTTTGTTTAGAACTTCTTTCTTAGTGTTTTAAATAGATGTTTTAGATCGTTAGTGCCTCATTTTATAGTTAATCTTTTGGATTAGTCAACTGCTAGCTCAGGTGGCGCTATAATATGATTACAAATATAGGCTGGTTCCTTGATATTTTTACAAATCAAACCATTACATGAACCAACAATATTACCATAATTATTAGGAGGCATTAAGTTAATTTTTTAAAATTTTGTCAAAGGTTTTTCATTATAATTATCATCATCATATTCTATAAGTCTTAGAAGTTTTAAATCTTTTACTGACACAAAAAACTGAATAAAACCTGCTTTACCAGAAGCAACAACAACAACAGAATCATGATCGTAAACTTGACGTGAGTACATCTGGGTGAATGACTCGTCATTGAAGATGATATTTCTCCAAGTTTTGCACACTGAAGTGTATTGCGATAATGATTCAACAAGTAAGCATGAAAAAATATTTACTACGATATCTGCTGGTAAAAAACTGCTCATGGAGAAAAATACACACAAACCCTAGTTGAATATCCAAGGGAAAGATCACAATGATACTTGAATATATTAGGGTTTGGGAAGAAATTCGTACATCTAGCAGACGTCTAACTCTAGTGTTAGTGTTACAATACCATCAAGAGGTTATGTAGGACGAGTTCACACATTTCCGGCCCAACAACTGGGGGGTCAAATATCAGTTTGTATATGAAGGAATTAACGTTTAATCCTAACGTTGTTTGGCTTTGGATGCTCTAGCCCCTCTCAAGTCTCGTACTTATTTTTTTCCTTTTTTGAAGCAAATGGTAAAATGTTGAATCTTGTTTTGTGGCATACGGAAATCTTTTAGAGAATATCAAGTAAAGACAAAACCGGGTCATTAGATAGTAAATCTAAAAGCCCCTTAAGAAAAAAAATTTGATAATGGCAAAACCGCCATTTAATATTGGTGGTTAATAATAATGATTAGTTGTTAATAATTTTGATTAGTGATTAATATTAATGATTATTAGTTATTAGGGATAATTAATTTATAAAACCTTGTGCAAATTAATTTTTGAGAAGAAGAATAAAAAGTTAGGTTTTGTTTTGGAGAAGGAGAAGAAAAAACTTGTATTTTGATTCACGTAATAAAAATGGATGAGCAGATACAATCTTCTTCTAGAAAATCCAGGAAAATACATATCAACAACAATAATAATTCGGAAATGGATGATTTTTTAGATTATGAGATGATTTTATCCAAACTCAAACTCAACCTTAAACTCAAACTCAAACTCAGAAGATGATTTTATTGGCCAAATCATGAAGATGAATACATCGATGAGGAACCCAATGCTAACAATGCTAACAATACACAAATATACTTCTCGATTATGTTTAATTTCATTTTTGTAGGTTGAAATCATTAAGAAATTGATTTTTTTTCACCCAAGTTCGGCAAACTAGAGATAGGTTCGGCTTGAAATTATCAACTCAACCTAACTGGTATACTATAGTTTATCTAATCTAATTTTAAATACTTATTGTTTTGTACAATGCACCTTCTGTGATTCGTAAAATAATGCCTTGAAGACTTTCTTTTAAATGGATTGCAGTTTAAAGATTCTAAAGGGATTTTGATTAGAGGGTTCTGTTGAAACACGTTTTTATAGTAATGGGTCCGTATAATAATTACTTATTTACGGGTTTAGATATTAATCATACTTCTACATTATTGTACATCTAATAGTTTGAGATTAGAAGTTGAAGAGTGGTTTTAATGAGAAGCTGAAGTTAAACTGTAGCAATTCATACAAAGATTTCAATGATGGATTGAAGGTAATGTGTGATTCATGTAGTTGCAGGAAATCCTACAACCACACCTTCAGTAGAATTCATAAAACTTTAAGAAGTTCTTGATGAAAAATGACAATTTACTGATTAAGATTCTCAACTGATTACAAAGAAGTATGTTAATGGAACTTAGAACAGTTACAACTTTCTCTCTTATATCTCCTAAGACTTTTTCTAATACTCACTTAAAGAACCTCTCTAATTTAACATTTGAACTACTATATATAGTGAAATCTGTACAACTGTATATAGCTTGCGAAGTATCGCGACTTCTATTCGTAAATTTATTCTATATTCGTAATCTTTTCACACTTTTTCCGTGTTTCTTCTATTATCGCATTATCTTGCGACACTTTTCTCTTGTATTTGTTACTATGTTCGTAACCCAATATCTTGCGATATTCTGTCCCTACATCTTGCCTCTTCTCATGTCATTTCTGCGAAGAAGTAATGATCGTGAGAATATAACCGTTACTTATTCTTTTCGGAATTCGAACACGTCTTTTATAACCGTCTTTTCCTAATTATTCCCTTATAAATACTCCTTTTATTCCCTTCCTTATCTTTTTTACCTTCTCTTTTTACTTCTGCAACTTCATCTTCTTCTCACATCACATCTTCGGTTATCGGCTTCTCTTCCTGTTAATCCCATCATGAGTTCTCCGAGGTAATTTTCTTTTATATCTCGCATCTTTCACTTGTTTATCTCTTTTATTTCTTTTTAATCCATTGTTTGACTTTGATTTCTTTCAGCGAAACTTCTCCTTAGGCGAAATCTTCAACTAGAAGTTCAAACCCTAGCTTTCGAAGAAGAAAATCCGAGAATCAAAAGGTAGTTAAAATACTCTGTCTTCCTTCTGAAACAATATATTGTTGCCTTAGTTTTTAATCTACATTTTGATTCGTAGGTCGGTGAAGAATCCAACCTTACCAAGAGATCTCGTATTATCAAATCCAAGCCATCAATTTCAATCAGTGATTTCCTTCCTGTGATTGATAAAGAATTTTCCTCTCCCCCTCGTGAAATCACTTCTTCGCAAACTCCTGCCTCTACTCCATTACCCAGTTTTCAGTCTCCCACCCCTGTCAATTTATCAACACTTCTTCAAGATCAACCTTCGCAAACTACCTTCTCAACCCCTTCTCTTGAAAAACCCATTTTAGCTCCTAAACCTTTGAGTGATGTTGCTCCAAGCAATTTAAAACATGCTTTTACTCCTTCGAATTCTTCTCTCCTTCCTCAAGAAGTTCGAGATGGAATTTATTCATCTTTCCAGATGTTATCTGATATTTTGAGTAATACTGCGAAGTCTTTAAATGTTCGCTCGCAGTCTGAATTTTGTGAAATGCTCAACAACTTTATCAATCCTGATGCTTCTATTTTACATCAAGCCCTGGAAAAAGAAGTTGAATTTCTTTGCCAAACTCAAGAGTCTTTGAAAGCGGAGTGTGAGAATCTTCGTAAAGAGAATCATCAGCTTCAAAATGATTCTCTAGATTGTGCAATCCTTCGTAAGAGGAATGATGCATTAAAAGGTATTGCTATTATCTTTATATTTTCTCCTTTTGTTTGTTTCTATTTCTCGCATGCTTGAAACACCCATTAAAACCCATTCCCCTTTATAGAATCAATCCAGGAATGTAGAATGTTGGTACTTCATCATGAATCAGACGCAGAAGAATCTCAAGCCAAGCATGAAAGTCTTTTGAACCAATTTTCCCATTTATCTAGTCTTCATTCATGTGCTCTTGATAATTTAGATGCCCTTTTCCAAGAGAATACCCAACTAATTTACGATCAAAAATTTTTGAACGATGAAATATCTAAGCTCACTTCTTCTTTAACTAAAGCCGATTTAAGAATAGAAACCCTATTAGAAGAGAATGAAACCTTATCAGAAGAAAGATGTTTGTATTTGAATATAATGGCCGTTTCTTCGCAACAATTGAATATTCTTCAGAGTAAATGTTGCGATCAAGAAAATCTCCTTTATTTGTTAAAAGGTGAACTTGAGGAATTAAAGAAGTCTTCAGATGCAGAGAGAAGTTCTTTTGCTGCCGAGAAGAAATCCCTTCTTAATAAGAATATAATCTTGAGCACTAAGAGGAATAAACTTAAAGAAGATTATTCCCAACTAGAAAACCTTAATACAAAACTTGCGAAGAATAACAAATTTCTTCTTTCCAAAGATCAAAAGCTTCAATCTAGACTTGAAGGATTAGTTGGTGATGGTTTTGATAAAGCTATGGATCAGATGAAGAATTGTTGTCTATCTTTAGCTCAATTTCTTACTTCACAAAGAGAAGGTAGTCATCAAAATTTGACTGCCTTTGATATACCTTTAAATTTTGTTATATTCGCAGAATTGATTCTTTGAATTTTATTTCACTCGCAGAATCTGAGAACAATCTTCGCAATGCTAAAGCTGGATTGGAGACCACCTGTTCTGATCTTCGTAAGAAGAACGCTTTGCTTTCTACTCGTTTGATCAATTCTCGTGATCGTGCCAATCGGAGATTCAACCATCTTGCTTATGCCAAAGATATTGAAGATATTAACCACCAGAAAGCTCTACTTCGTGAAAGTCATCTGAAAGCTCAAGTCTTCGTAAACAACATTCTCTTATCAAGATCCTTGCCTCCAGTGAAAGTTGAACCTCTGGAAATATCTGATGATGAAGTTGCTCGTGATCCTGATAGTGACTTTGATTACGAGAGTGATGATGAAGGACTTGATGGTGAAAAAGAATCTATCCCTCAAGGAGAAGCTCCTGTTGAAGGCTCTTCAGAGGGTAATGTTTCGCAAGAATTGAACACTGTTGATGATCCTACTCATCTTAAAGATCCAGCACAAAGTGTTGATGGAGAGCACTAAGCATGATAAACTTCTTTTCCCAAGTTATCGTTAATCCTCTTGTTTTTCTTTCTTTTGAACTCTTTCTCTTGGTTACTGTTGGTTCTCTTTTTACAAACAATTCTACTTACTGTTTATGTTCCTTAAGAAGTATATTTTATATTTTACGATAATGAATTGACCTTTCTCTAATTGAATACTTTCTTGATTTGCATAAATTGAATAAATTGATCATATGAAGAGAAATAACATATCTTAAAGACTTAGCTTAGTATTCCCTTTCCCCTTATTATTGCTCTTCAGGTGATCAATTGTTGTTGTAAGTATTAGAATATCTTCCTCCGTTTAAGTTGCGAAGTTTCAGGTTGTTGCGAAGTAAATAAGAAATCTCCCCCCTTGAAGTATAAGAAGTATGAAACCTCCTTGAAGAATTATGAAACATCCTTGAAGAAGTATGAAAATTATGAAACATCCTTGAAGAAGTATAAGAATTATGAAACATCCTTGAAGAAGTATAAGAATTATGAAACACCCTTGAAGAAGTATGAAAATTATGAGACATCCTTGAAGAAGTATAAGAAGTATTCAATCCTTGAAGAATTTAATGAGTATGAAATATCCGTCCTTGATTGCGAATAAAATTGCCTCTTTTGGTAGGAATTCTTGATACATATTCTTGTTGAGAATATAAAGAATCTCCAATGACATTGACGGAATTGACTTCATTAGTTGTTGTGGTCTTATCATGCCTTCCTAAGTAAAGGTCTTACTTTGCCACCTCTTTTGCGATAAAGTCGCAGGACGTTGGTGCACTCGCATGCCTCAACCCCTTGACTTTATCTTAACAATATTTTTGTGTTTGCGATAATATGACAAGTCTGAATATACTTGCGAATATACATCCTTGTGACATTATCGTCTTGCGATGAAATCGCAGGACGTTATCACACTTTCATGTAATAACCCATTGATCTCATCTTAACTTCTTTGTATTTAATTCTGCGATTATATATATATATATATGTATTATTTTATTTTTTTTACTCGCAGAAATACGATTGTTGCACAAATATGACAAGCCTTTATGTTCTTGCGAACAAAAAGCCTCGTGACATTTGCGTCTTATAGCACGTATCAGCTCCCTAATGGAGGGTGCTGCCCTTTATCTTCCCCTTGGTTTCCCCTTCAAGGAAGCGTACATCGACCATACAAGGTTAGCTCTTCCCATCCGGTTTTCCAACAACCAGCTTTTGTTCGCAACCTCTTATCCTTTTTGCCTATAGGGCTTATAGTTACGAGGTTGCACCCTATGGGGTATCTTTGGGCCAAGTGCATCATTTGCCAAGACTTGTCAAGAATGGCAGATGTGCTTCAAACCCATCCGGCACTCTTGACTCAACCGTGTACCTCGGCGCCTTGATCGTTTTTCTGCACTTCTTGGGAAAGACAGTATGCCTTAGTCGCCCAACCTAAATCATGTTACATCGCAAGATTAGGTTGAGAATCCAAGGTGTCTTACCCGGATAGGTACCCCGTTTTTGGGTTATGTACCCCGTAATGTCCATGTACTCAGGTTCCGTGGTGGTGTTCCGTTTCCCCTGAGCCATGCTTATAGGTACCCCCTTAAATGACGTACTTTAGGACTTTGCCTCTTGCGAAATGTTGCTTCGCGAACTAGGGTGTACGTCACAAAGGTTTGCCTGTGTAAAATTTCTGCGGCTTTCTTTCTTTTTTGAAAGTTGATCACAGTTTGCGGCTTTCTTTTATGAAAGCTGATCGCAAATAAATTTTTGCATCTTTCTTTAATGAAAGCTGATCGCAATAAGAATTTTAAAATTTGTAATTTTGGTAGTTTCTGTGGGAGCAAATGATATTCGCAAAATTATCATGAGTTTTATGGATAATACCTTTTTAAATACAATCTATTCCAGGGTCGACCAAGTCTTAAACCCATGTCTTTCCCTTCTGGATCCATCATCCGATAAGCTCCACTTCCCACAACCTCTTTAATGACATATGGTCCATCCCATTTTGGTGCTAGTTTTCCTCCATTTTTTTTTCTGGTAGGGAGGTGTTTCTCGCATGACCAAATCACCTGGTTGATACTCACGTTCAATAACTCTCTTGTTATACTCTCGAGCTAATCTTTCCTGATAAATTTTCATATGTCGCAACACCTTTTCCCTTTTTTCTTCCAAATCATCCAGTTCACTTAATATCACCCCTGCACTTAAATTTCTTTCCCAAGCTTCTTTCTTTGTTGTCGGAATTACAACCTCTGTTGGAAATACTGCTTCTACTCCATATGTTAAACAATAAGGAGACATTCCAGTTGCCTCCCTTCTAGTTGTATTGTATGCCCAGACTGCACTAGGCACTTGCTCGCACCACCCTCTGAGATGTCCTTCTAATTTCTTTTTGATTGTATCTGCGATTGTTTTATTTGTTGCCTCTGCCTGTCCATTAGCTTGTGGATATAATGGAGTTGATTTCCCACATTTTATCCTAAAAGCACTGAGTAACATCTCTATATTCTTCCCTTCAAATTGTTTCCCATTGTCGGATACTAATTGTGCTGGAACTCCATACCTACAAATGATATTCTCAAATATGAATGTAAAAACATCCTTATCGCGAATATGTTGTACTGCTTTTACTTCTGCGAGCTTCGTAAAATAATCTGTTGCGACTATTAAGTATCTTCTCTGCCCAGATCCAGGTAAAAATGGGCCAACAATGTCCAATCCCCATTTCCCGAAAGGCCAGCAGCTTGTTGAAGAAGTTAGTGGTGCCCCTGGTGCATGAGTTCTTTTCCCATGTCGTTGACATTCTTTGCATCGTCTCACCAACAATTTTGCGTCTGTGTGCATATAAGGCCAATAATATCCTTGTATTTTTGCTCTATAAGCTAGAGATCTTCCCCCACTATGATTACCATCTTCTCCTCCATGTAACATCTTCAATATTTTTTCTCCTTCTTCACGAGTTAAACATCTGAGAGGTGGTCCACTGAAAGATTTTCTGTATAAAATTCCTTCTCGTAACTCATAATTTGTTGCACGACTCTTTAATTTATGTGCTTCTAGTCTGTTCCTGGGTATTTCCCCTTTTGCGAGATATGCATGAATGTCCTTTCTCCAATCTGCGAGATCTTCTGCGATGTCGTTTGGTAGTTCCCTTTCTACTTCCATCGCAACTGCTTCCTCAATTTCTTCTTCTTTATTCACTGATGGATGTTGAATTGTCTGGATTTTGATATTTCTTGTATTAGGGTTTGTCATCATACTTGGAATGAATGCAAAAGCATCTGCGAGTCGATTGTATTTTCTTGTTATATGCCTCCATTTTAATTTTGGTATCTTCGCAGATAATTCATCAACGAGTTTCTTGTATTTCTTCAAAGAAGACTCATTTGTGGTATATTCCCCTTTAATTTGACAAATTACCAGCTGAGAATCACTTGTTATTCTTATATTTTCGAGCTTCTTTTCTATTGCGATCTTCAATGCATGCACTACAACTTCGTACTCTGTTTCATTGTTCGTGGATGCAAATTCTAGTCTGAATGAGAATGCTATTCTTTCTCCTTCTGGTGAAATCAACACAACTCCTACTCCATTCCCCTCACTGTTGGATGATCCGTCTACTAAAATTTCCCATCTATTTGGTTCTGTTAATAGGTCTTTTGGATTCCCAAATTCTTCTTCAATATCCATCATTTCTTCTACTGCCTCATCTTCTTCCAAAGGAAATTCTGCCAAGAAATCTGCGACAACTTGTGACTTTTGCGATGATAACACTTCGTACTTTATCTTATAATGGTTTACTTGTGCATTCCACCTTTCTATTCTTCCTGATCTTTTTGTGTTCTTCATGACTGACTCAATTGGGACTTTGGTTACCACTTTTATCACATGCGCTTGAAAGTATATTCGCAACTTAAATGATGCATAAACCAGGGCTAAGATTAACTTCTCCATTTTAGAATAATTTCTCTCTGTTGTGTTAAAAGTTTTACTGATGTAGTAAATGGGCCTTTCTATTCCTGCATCTGTTCGCAATAGAACTGCACTTAAAGCATATTGAGTTGTTGCGAGGTATACCAATAATTCTTCATCTTTCTCTGGTTTCTGTAATATGGATGTATTCGCAAGATATTCTTTGATTCCTTGAAAAGCTTTTTCACATTCATCAGTCCACTTGAATTTTGCTCCCTTCTTAAGTATGTTGAAGAAATGTTTGCACTTATCTGACATTCGCGAAATAAATCTTCCAAGTGAAGCCAAGAGTCCATTTAGCTTTTGCACTTCTTTTACCGTTGTAGGTGTTGGCATGTCACGAATTGCTTGTACTTTTTCTGGATCGACTTGTATCCCCTCCTTTGATACTATGTATCCCAAAAAATTTCCTGACGCAACTCCAATTACACATTTTTCAGGATTCAATTTGATGTTGAATTTTCTCATTTGCTCAAATATTTCCTTCAAATCTTGCACATGATCTTTGGCCTCTTTACTTTTTATCAACATATCATCTACATACACCTCTAAGGTTTTATGTATCCACTTTGCGAACACCTTTTCGACCATTCGTTGATATGTAGCACCCGCATTTCGCAGACCAAATGGCATCTTCACATAACAATATAAACCTCTTGGAGAGAAAAAGGCAGTATGTTCTTGGTCTTCTTCTGCGAGTGATATTTGATTGTACCCTTTATATCCATCGAGTGAAGTGACTCTATCATGACCTGCAGCTGATTCCACCATTTGTGGTATGTCTGGCAATGGAAAACTGTCTTTGGGACAGGCTTTGTTTAGATCAGTGAAATCTATACAAATTCTTATCCCTTTATTCTTCTTCGGAACAATGACCATATTCGCAATCCATTATGGGTATTTTGCTTCTCTTATGATTCCTGCATCCAGCATCTTTTGTAATTCTTCTTCTATTTGTGCATGATAATTTTGTGAGATCTTTCTTATTCTTTGTTTGAATGGTCTTACGCTTTTATCTATGTTCAATCTATGACACGCCACTGATGAATCAATTCCTGGTATTTCATCTACACTTCCTGCGAATATATCTTTGTATTCTCGTAAGAGATCAATAATTCTTTTCTCTTCTTCTTCGTCCATCTTAGTTCCAATTCGCAAGATTAAAGGCTCCTCTTCAATTCCAATATTTATTTCTTTGGTTGGTTCTGCTGCAACGTAACTAGGACTTTGCTCTCCCATAGGTGTTGGTTCTTTGATTACTTTCATTGGTTCTCCTTCTTTTTCTGGGATCTCACTTGGTATTCCTTTTCCCTCTCTTGCTCTTATTGTATACACTCTGAACTCCTCTTCCTTTTTCGCTTCTTTCGCAAGTTTTCTACGAAATTGTTTCTTTCTTGCTCTCCCTCCACACTGTTTTACTTCAATCTGATAACAAAATTTTGCACTATCAAGATCCCCTTTTATTTCTTGTATTCCGCTTGGTGTAGGAAACTTAATTGATTGATGTAATGTCGAAGCAACAACTTTAATCGCATGAATCCATGGTCTTCCCATAAGCATATTATATGGAGATTCCATATCTACCACACATAAAACTATGTGTGTTTCGATTTCTCCCAGCGGTACTCGTAACATTATTTCCCCTTTGGATTTTGTTGTAGATTTTCCCAATCCATGGATAAGACATTCTGAATTTGTGATCTCTTCATCTTTAATCCCCATCCCCTTAAGTGCATGATAGAATATAATATCAACAGAACTCCCTGTATCAATCAAAACTCGGTTTAATTTCCATTTTTCTATAGATTTTGTAGTTTTCTTTTCTTCTCGCATGATCGGAATTGTGACTACTAATGGTGAAGTGTGGTTCAAGTCTTCATTTGGGATTTCTGCTACTGAAAATGTGATTTTCTGCTTTTCCCATTCTTTCAAAGTTGTTATTTTCTCCACTTCCATGATCTTTCTTCCTCTACAATCTCGTTTGTGTATCCTTCCCTTCATGTTGTTATGAAATTCATCAATCATTGTCTTTGTGATCATATTACATTCTTCTCTTTTGCAATCTTCATCTAATGACTCCATTTTGATTTTCAAATTTCCAAAACTCTTTCAAATTTCTGCTATATCAATCTTCAGGTCCCTGTTTCTAGCGCCAATTATGTAGTTGCAGGAAATCCTACAACTACACCCTCAGTAGAATTCATAAAACTTTAAGAAGTTCTTGATGAAAAATGACAATTTATTGATTAAGATTCTCAACTGATTACAAAGAAGTATGTTAATGGAACTTAGAACAGTTACAACTTTCTCTCTTCTCTCTCCTAAGACTTTTTCTAATACTCACTTAAAGAACCTCTCCAATTTAACATTTGAACTACTATATATAGTGAAATCTGTACAACTGTATATAGCTTGCGAAGTATCGCGACTTCTATTCGTAAATTTATTCTATATTCGTAATCTTTTCACACTTTTCCCGTGTTTCTTATATTATCGCATTATCTTGCGACACTTTTCTCTTGTATTTGTTACTATGTTCGTAACCCAATATCTTGCGATATTCTGTCCCTACAAGAATAAGCCGAACATCAAATATTTGTTTCATACGCTTATGTTCTCCTTTAGAAATACTAGCCAAACGGTTCTTCCCTACAAGATTCGGCTAAAAATTCTATAGCCGAACCCAGCATTGAATATCCGAAATAGTTTGTAAAAAATCATTTTTATTAAGAATTCAACCTAAAAAATGGAGATTAAACATCATCTACAATTATAAATGTGTATCTGATTTGAATCACACATTTTTGTCACTTTTAACCACTAAAATCTCAAAAACCAAGTTGTTTTTCACTTCTTCTTCTTCCTCTTCCTCTCAAAAATCTCAACTCTCTCACATAAATATGATTTCTCTACTGATTCACCACTAATAATTTAATTTTAATCGATCATCAACATTACTAATTAATCATTATCATTAAATATAATCATACTCATACTCTTTAACACTAATAATGTAAGGATAATTATGTCATTATTAAAAAAGGATGGATAAGGAGTGATGGGTTTTTTTACCTAGTGTGGCACTGTTAGGTATCCCTCAAAATAGGATTCCTTTTTTTTTTTTTCCGTAAAATGAAGCCTCACCCAAAATGTGTAATTTGATAAAAAGATTGGAAATTTAGTGAAGCTTTTTTTGGTGAATCCTTTTCACATAATTCCTTATGTATCATATTTTTCCTTATGTATCCTACTTTTTCTGGGGTATAATTGGCAAACAAACTAGAATATAACATATCTAATAATCCATGCTTTGGAATTTTACAAATTTTATCTCGTTTGATAGATTTTAAAGAGATCTACATAATGAATAATGAGTACAAACAACAATATCAAATTTAGATTTTTACGAAAAGTCGGAGATGTCTATCCTTTCTGGCACAATTTTCGAAAATTGAATGCATAACCATTATGGAAACCACCTCAAAGGATGCATAACTCATTATGCAACCATATTTTGGTTTATGCATCAACTAATTTTTTGTTGGAACTAATAAAACGATGTACTCCCTCCATTTCATGAAAAGTGATACTTTCACTTTTGCAATTTGACTTATTTGTCTTTTGTTCGGTCGGCCCTCCCCAATGCGGTGTTCTAGTATTTTCCTTTTTTTTTTTTTTTTTTTTTGAATCTCTTCTTGCAGTTATGTCACAACTTTTGTGATTTAATTGCTTTTGCTAATAAACTTTGCTCTAAAATTTTTTTTACGGAGTTGGTGCTGTTGAATTTCACCTCTCCTTCTGGTGTTGAGGTAAGTTCAGGGAGACCTAATCCGCAAAGAATACCGGTATTTTTGTGTGAACCCTGAGAGTCTGAGACTGCATTGCAAGCTATGTCCTGAGAAGAACTGCACTCCATGACTTCACCGAACACCATTCAATCTTGGCATCCTGGGAGTTGGGACTGACTTGCAAAATCCCATAAGTGTTTTCTTTTATTTTTATCCCCAGCCAAGATGGACCATGTCTCCGAACTTTTTCAACAGGCGTTGCGTCTTGGTCTTGATTCTCCTGAACAGAACAGAAGATAGAAGAACTAGTTTGCCCCATATTCGCGTAACATATGCTTCACCGACCAATATTTTACTTGATTAGTGGCGTCAGATAATGGTTCAGAAATGCTTCTATTAAACTAAATGCAAGTTATTTTGACTTGCAAATAGAAGAAGAAAGCTGCGAGATGAGCCTAGTATGTTACAGTGCCAAAATATCATTTTTTTGACATGGTGTGAAAATATATCATTTTTCCTAACACGGAGCAAAAATATCATTTTTCCTGACACAGCGCGAAAATATCATTTTCTCTGAAACGGAGTGAAAGCATCATTTTTTTCTGAAACGGGGTGAAAGTATCATTTTTCATGACACGGAGCGAAAATATCATTTTTCCTGACACGGCAAGAAAGTTTCATGATACGACGCGAAAATATCATTTTTCCTGGCACAGTGTGAAAGTATCATTTTTCTTTGTGGTGGTTTGCATAATGGCTATACATTCAATTTTGGAAAATTGTGCCTAAAGTGAAAGTATAATTTTTTCTGAAACGGAGGGAGTACATTGTTTTACTGGTTATATCGGAAAATTAGTTGATGCTTAAACCAAAATATGGATGCATAATTATTATGCATCATTTGTAGTCGTTTGCATAATGTCTATATATACAATTTTTAAAAATTATGCCTAAAATGATAAATACCTCCAAATTTTTCGTAAAAACTCTGTTGTTTGTACTCGTTGCGTAGATTTTTTTTAAAAACTTTCCAACGAGATAAAATTTGTAAAATTCCAAGGCACGGATTTCTAGATATGTTATATTCTAGTTTGCTTTCCAATTATATCCCTGAAAGATAATATACACAAGGAGATATAGTAATTAGACTAAATTATAGGGACAACTAGGTAAATTTTATTTGTCCGGACCAAGGACACCAAATCCAATCTTTTTGTGTTAAATTGGAAAAAAAAACATGTCCCATTTGACACAAAATCACCATATATAGAGTCCTCCCTTGCTTCGCTCGGTCGGCCAAATAAAATAACGCGTTGTTCGCAAAAATTCGGTGATTCAATGAATGGTATCTTCAAAGAATTCTAAATTGAACCCATTCTTCTTTATCTTAGGCGATTCCAATGGCAATGAAAATGTAGGGTGAAATTAAGATTTCGATTTTAGATTAATCAAAATGAAAACCATGCTTAATTTTTCTGTTAATGAATGAGGTTGAAATGAGAAGGAGAGAAAGGGGTGGAAAAGTTAAAATTGAATCGGTTAAAACCTACCGTCTGCCGAGGCCATTTCAAGCGGTATTAGCCGGACCATAACAAATGGGCTCCAATAAAGATCTAAGTTATTCCGGTAAGCCCAACTAGAGAGCTATTTGCCATTTGGACGCTACCATGAAATATGGTCCGTCCGTATGATTCAATCAATCAACATTTGATCATTAGAGAAATGTTTAAATGATGCTCAACCAGAATTTTGGAAGGTAGTGTTGTTTCAACCACCTAGCAATGCAGGTGTCCGCTCCATTGTTAGGTGGTTGAAACATCACTTCTTTCAAACTGCATGAATATTAGCTAATGAATTCTACGTGATTAACGAACATATGTAAGGTACACCAATTAGTCCGACTACCCACACTCTGCACTATAAAGCTTATGTGTGCTACACCAGCAGTATAAAGAATTATAAGACGAAGAAAAATTCAGTAGCAAGAAGATCAGATGGAGTGGAAGAACTTGTTCTTGGTTATGATCATCTTTTGTATTATTGTTCATCCATCATCATCATGTAAAAAAGCGGGTGAGGCATGTAATCTGCAGCCCTACCAGTGTTGTGATGGATTCATGTGCGTTCCTGGTAATACTGCGACGCCAAAGTGCATTCGGTGTAGCCGTTTTGGTGAAAGTTGCGGATTTGGCAAGCCGTTTTGTTGTGAGTATTTGTCCTGCGATAGTTCCTCCGGGAACTGTAGAAACAGTTAAGTAATAAATAAGTTGAATGGCAGATGTCACTGCAGTACATAGATCGAAACTCATCATGCCCCAACTTCTTTATCTATATCGATCAAAAAAATTAAAATTGTTTAAAAATCTTGTACACGTATGGTTGTGAGTATTTGTTGTACGTATGGTTATTTCTCTAATAAGATCATCGGAATGTTGTTTTTATGAAATTTTGTGTCCTTACGTATGTCGATATATAAGTCGAAACTATAGTTTCCATTGACATGTCTGCCATACATAGCGGTGTCTATGTCACAGGTTATTCAACAATTTACAGACATTTTGCTTCACTAGTTCACTTGGCACGACTATATTCATAATTGCTGAATTTAGATTGCAATTTGGAAATCTCTTTACGGAGAGTCGGGTGCTTGCCTATATTGACTGTGACGTGTCTTGTGTTTACCCTTACTTATGAATATGGGGGTCACTCATGTCTCATTGTAGTAATGGATTCTTGTGTGTTCGGACTAAACATTCAAATTTTTCAGATGCAAATCCACAAATATAATGAAAATAAATAAAATGGGCTAGTTGTCCAAGTATGGGAAAATTGGACCTTAGGAGCACTCTACGTACAAGCCCATGTGCAAGTATCCAATCCAAGACAAGGAGGTGCCATGTCAGCACGATATGTCAGCAAATAAAATGCCACACCAGCATGACATGTCAGCAAGCGACATGCTACATCAGCACGACTACATAAGCAAGTGAATGCCACGTCAGCATGGCTAGTTGCCATGTAATAAAAATGGCCCGGTCAGTAGGTGACGTGGCAGAATATTTTATCGAGGTGGAAGCATATTCTGTTAGGGTTATAACAGCGTCAACATATTCCTGACACAATCAGCATTTTCCGTTTCCATCTTAACATGCCAGACATCGTTAGCATATTCCGTGTAAGACATCAGCATGACGTTATTAGCGCCGGTCATCTTCCCAGGCAACGATCACCTTCTACGGAAATGGTATCTTCTCAGGCGACGACATATTAGTGGTTTGCCAGCGGCAATACCATGTGGGCTACCCGGCGACTTCGTCCGGCGGCATTTATTTGTCCTGAATGTCTCAGCACTTTGCGGCACAACTTATTCCCATGCTCCTCGGATTACTCCTCCCCGCAACTAAATACAGTGGGATATTTACACCCCTCTGAGCCAAGCCAGGTTGGCTCAATCAGTTGAGCCGTTAGCCGAGTCAAGCCACTAACTCACTGGTTATTTCAGCCCTATGCAAATTAGCCTTGCGGATTTATACGCCCCACTATGGGCTTAAGTGAACTACTCTTCTTGGGCTTTGCATTTTACACTTATTTGTTTGGGATAACCCTTTGCACCTTTTGGCTTAGCTGATTCCATAACCATAGAGGAAGTTTCTGGAAAACATCTATAAGGGTTGCTGGCCAAGCCACGCAAGGAATGTACTGGCATATTCCAGGAGACATGCATGGAAAGTAAATGCAATTTATGTCAGGGAGTCATGTAGGGAAAATTATTACAGGGAGTCATGTAGGGAAAATTATTGCAGGGAGGCATGCAGGGGAATTAATACAATTCATACTTACCTCGAAATTAGGGTAATAGCCTGATTCACAACTTATATATTTATAGGTACACAACCCTAAAAGGTAAGCAATTTTCTCTACACAAAAGACCTGTGAAAACTCTGGCTAACCTAAGCATTAGAGGTTTTTTGCAGTTACCCCACAAACGATGTTCACATGAAGAGAAAGGTAACGTCTCGATCATCAATTCAATCACCATCAATATTCGTGTTTGAGGTATAAATATTTGTCCATCCAAACATTGGCGCCGACTAAGGGGAATCGAGAAAAGATAATCATTTTTTCCCAAATCGAGTTATGGAAGTAGTCAAGCAAACTGCGCGAAGGGTCGATTCTGTTAACAATTCTCAACAGCGTAGGAGACGCGAAGTTGAGAGGAACGAGATTGTGGTTCAGTCAGCTCCAGCAGTACCTACTGGAAATATACAGGGTCGAGATCGTGCATATGACAAAGCCTTAGATCGTGGTCGATATCGAGATTGTGCTCATAACAGATCCCTAGATCGTAGTCGAGATCGAGATAGTTTTCGTGGCAGAACCCCAGATCTGAATAATCGGAGAAGCGGAAAATGACTGATGATCGAAGACGAAGAAATGGATGTTGACTCCATATCTTATGGAGGGAAACTACGAGTTCGAGTAGACAAAGGGCTTGTATTCGGAATCCCGTCAAGGATTAATGATGATCGACAAGACCTGCGAGATGGACGAACGATGAATCCTAGCACAGAGGAAGAACTGTTGCGTTATCAGCTGAACGAGGTGGAGAAAGAGAACGTTCATCTGTGATTAGAACGTGAGAACCAGTTTCAACCAAGGACTGATAATCTAAATAACTAGAAGGGTCGGTCTGTATGGAGTGCCTTGAAATTCGAGTTAGCCCGCAAAGTGCAGACCAAAACAGAGAAGTGATCGATCTTGATAGACCATAGAAAAATATATTGGTAACTGGAAATATACATAGACGAATGTGTGTACGATCCCGGCGAGCAGGAACCTGAGCACGGCCAACTACAACTCAGCAGAGTACGACCAGAACTACCACCCGCTTAAAGCGTCTCATGAATGAAGAAGATGAGGTTCGATATCGACATGATGAGAGAGAATTTTCGCACGATTACTATGCTCGTTCGGGGCAAGGCAGAGATGGAAAAAAAATAAGATCCAAAGTTGATATTCCAGAGGATCAGGACTATGAGAAGGAAGATAGTTCTTTTGATGGCGATGTAAGTGCAATAACGGATGCTCGCCATTGCAAGATGATCGAGAAAGTAATGTTGAAAAAAGTGCTCTAGAGAGGAAAGGATAGACATGTTTCATTGAGATGTAGGATCTCCTTTCAAAATGAATATCAGAGAATTTCATCCGCCAATGAATTTTCAAGTTCCCAAGATGCCAGAATTCGATGAGAAAACAGATGATCCAGATCAGCATGTTTTACACTATGAAACTGCCATGACTCTGTGGCAGTACAAAGATGAGTTGATGTGCAAGATGTTTCCACAGTCACTGACTGGTGGAGAAATAACGTGGTTCAATCAGCTTCTGGCACAGTCGATCGGGACTTACCATAAGCTGATTGACGAATTCTGCTCTAACTACAAATACAACAGACGTGATCGGAAGGGATGCTACGTATTGTTCCTTCTGGGAATTCGGAAAGAGGAAAGCATCAAGAAGTTTACTCGATGCTTCATGCAAGAGTTGGCCGATATGGATGGTGCCAACGATCAAGTCATCATCGCAGCTTACAAACAGGCATACTAGTATGATCAAAGAGTTGTGTACGGTTCCTTGGTCAAGAGACCACCAAAGACCCTGGAAGAACTATATGATCGATCAGAATTTGTACAAGAAATCATCCTCAACTCGAGAGACAAGATATGTTAACAGATCATCCAACCATCCAAATGATGAGAAGAAAGACAAGTTGAAGAATCGTTGGAGTGTACAACATAACGATCGAGGTGAAGTTCGAGAGAAAAGCCATGGGGAATGAATGGAAACTGGATATTAGAAACATCATGATATCAAGATAACACCATTGAACATACGGCTTACAGAGTTGTATGAAAAAATAAGCAACGATTTGAGCCCTCCATGGCCTTTGCCAGCGGAGACACGTGATAAAAGTAAATACTGCAATTATCATAAAGATATTGGCCAAAAGATTGAGAATTTTCGCTCCTTACATATCGAAGTCCAGCGAATGATAGACGATGGAAAGTTACAAGAGTACATGAAAAAATATTTTGGGAAAGGTTCGGGACAATTTGGCACAACACATGTTATTAATGTCACTCATACCAAGATCCATTCAATGATCATACGGGCATCCGAAGATGAGACTAGGAGAAAGCTCAGGCAATTAAAGAAATGGTACACGAAAAATCACATCGATTTTGTCCGTGGAAATGGAGCAAAAATTCGGCAGCTTGGATGCACAAAGATCGAGTTCTATGAAGCCAACATGATAGGTGTATATGTTCCCCACAATGATGTTATCGTTATAACATCTCGTATTGGCATATTTCGTGTACACCGTATTCTAGTGGATACAGGAATCTCAATGAGCGTGTTCTTTTCAGGAGCTTATTCCTCTATGAATCTCCTATACGGCTTGATCGAGGAGGATGAAAATCCAATTATCGGCTTTAGTGGCGAGTAACAAAGGAGATTGGTAAAGTAAAGATGCCAATAACAGTGGTTATCGACAAGTCCGTTCTAGGCAGTTTCTTGTTGCTGGATTGTCGAGCTCCCTATAATGCGATAGTTGGACGAGATTGTCTGCATGCGATCGGTGCAGTCACATCCTCATATCATCAATGCCTGAAGTTTATTACCCCTGAATGGGTTGTGAAGTTAGAAGCGACCAGATGGTCGCCCATAAGTGTCTTGAGAATTTTATAGATGAATACATGAAATCAGAAGTTAGCGGGAACTAAGTCATGCGAGTCAAACAAAAATAGCAATTGCAGAATCGTCTCCCTCCAGAATCATATATGGGAGAGGACGCGGCTGAACCCCCAACAGTCAAGAAACTGATCGAGGTCCAGGTTGGGGATGAGAAGCACAAAACCATGTTCTTAGGGGCAGATCTACCCACACACAAACGTGATGGTTTGATTACACTATTAAGGGAAAACGTTGACGTTTTCTCCTGGAGTTTTGCTGAAATTCCTAGGATGGATCCGAACGTATCTTGCCACAGGCTAAATATCGATGCGAAGTTCCATCCAGTTCGTCAGAAAATTAGGAATATAGCATAAAGCAAAAAAGATGGAGTTACTGCAGAAATCGAGAAGCTGTTGAAAGCAGGCTTTATTCGAGCAGTACAGTATGCTCGATGGATGTCTAATGTTGTTCCCGTTCCAAAGAAGAATGAAAAAATTCGTTTCTATATAGATTTTAATGATTTGAATAAAGCATGTCCAAGTGATCCATACCCACTTCCGCGGATATGAGATTTGGTGGATGCGACCTCAGGGTATGGGTGACTGTCATTCATGGACGGTTTTTTGGGGTATAACCAAATACCTTTGTTCGAGGAAGATCTAGAGCATACTGCCTTTGTGACTGACAGAGGAGTTTACTGCTATACTGTAATGTCGTTCGGGATAAAGAACGCAGGGGCAACCTACCAACATTTGGTAGACCATAAGTTCAAATATTTGATTGGGAAGACGATGGAAGTATATATCGACGATATGGTAGTAAAATCTGAGCAAAAGGAGTCGCATTTTCTTGATCTGCATAAAACGTTCGATATCTTGAGGCGATATCGTATGAATCTCAATCCAGCAAAAATTCATTCGGGCTATCCTCGGGAAAGTTCCTTGGATACTTGATGACGCATAGAGGAATCGAGGCAAATCCATAGAAAATCAGAGCCATAAGAAATATGCCATCCCTAAGAACGAATAAGGAGGTCCACAAACTAGCAGGATTAACATCTTTAAATCGTTTCATTTAACGCTCGTCGAATCAATTCAAACCATTCTTTGACATTTTGAATATAACAGTGAATTTTGGTTGGACGGATGAGTGCAAAAAAACTTTCAATTAAATCAAATAATATTTGTTAACACCACCAGTATTGGTGAGTCCAAAGACTGGGCAACCTATCGAAATTTATCTGGCTGCAATAGAGAAAGTTATAAGCGCAATGTTGTTTATTACTAATCCACATGAAAAGCCCGTTTACTTCGTAAGTAAGTCTTTGACGGGGGTGGAAACACGGTATAATTTTTTTTAAAAGATAGCACTTACACTGTTGCATGCATCTCGTCGCCTCAAACCGTATTTCCAAGGAAGGAAGATCGTAGTCTACTTTGAATATCCGCTGAAGAGAATCCTGAAACGTGTTTATGATTCCATCTGACTAGCCACATGGTTAAATTTTCTGGGGGCGTATGAAATCAAGTACGAAATCAGAACTGCAGAGAAGTGACACGCTCTGGCTGCACTGTTAGCAGATTTTCCTGTGGACGACATTGAAACGGTTACTAAAGAAGAAGAGGAGTTGTTGAATAAACCCATAGAGTCAACTACTAATCAGACTGAGGGCAAGTCCTCAATGGAGGTTGATACACCTGAGCTACTATGGACTTTGTTTACTGAAAAAGAGGGGGTCTAATAACCTCAACCAATATTTCGATTAGCAATCTGTATGGACAACTCCGAGTTGTTTTCTAGAGAATCAACTAGACTCAATCAATAGAAAATATTGAAGGAGTTATTATCTTGATCTCTTAATTTTATTTACTCAAGCAAATGTGATTAGCGAGTTTAATCAAAGAGAGATAACTTGGATGGTACCAAAGACCAATATCCAAGTGTCAACCAATTTAAATCAACAACCAATAAGGTCAGTGTAGATGTGGAAAAATGATTTGCTGGTTTTTACGGAATTGAAGAGTCGACCGTGTGGAGACTCCTTAAACCGAGCGAAATATTAAACCTCACATAGATGCACTGCAAGAAGGGAGTGATTTAAGTTCGAGAGATCAATCTGTAGGACTCCTGCCTAAACCAAGAACAATGGCCATTCCAGAGTCAATTCGGTCACAAGAGAGGATGGGTTGATCTGTAGGAGGGAAGCTGAGAAATGCGTGAGATCAATGGTGATCTGAGATTGTAGGTGTGTTGTAAATTCAGCGTAAGAATGCTCTGAATGATTGAATTTTTCTCAATTGAGAGTGATTTTTATGAATTCGTGTAGACGAAAGATTGTCTGTATGAATTTCGATGAGAAATTGCTCGTTGAGGCTAATGTTCGAGTATTCGAATCTTGTCTTTTCAATCAGGATTTAAAGACATTTTATAATGATGGAGTTGAAAACACCATAATCCCATGAAGTGTGATAGTTGCTGGGATCAGAGAGTGGGGAAGTGGGAAATTGTGTTAAACCAATTACTCATCGTGCGGATACTTGGTTAATTTTCCACCCACTAATTTGCTGACTCTTCCAACTAATTGCATGACTTGCTCACATTCTCATCGTGGGTGAACACACGTGCCGTAGACCGCCAGACCAAAACCCTAGTTAATATTCCCCCATGTGACATGATTGAAATCTCGTGATTGTGGAGTCAGTTGCTGACTTTATGGGACGATGAGTCCATGTAATGCTTAGTTGAACATGATTAGCAAATATTATGAAACTCATGAATTTAACGTGTCTGCTGAGACGAGGTATCATTATAACCTAAGATGAGCAAAATGTGTTGCTGAACTGTTGAATATTGATAGTTGAACCAATATTCTTTGATCTGAGAAAATATTGCTAGTCTGAGCGAATATTGCTAATTTGAATAAACATTGCCGGTTTGAGCGAATATTGCTAGTTTGAGAAAATAATGCTTTTTGATGAACAACACCAAATAAAATATTAATTTAAGCTACTGACTGCTGGGTCGAGCAAAATAAATAAAGTGTTGATTATGAAATCATCATAAAATTATCAGAGTGTTTGAATCTGCTCAGAATCACGTTTCTGCAGAGCTCTGGATTCAAAACCCTGATTTTACCGAAATGGTGATTTATTGCAAATCAATACAGAGTTACACAGGGACCGGATACATGGGATAATGGGTTCACCATATGTCTCCCAAATGCTCGAATGAGCAAAAATACCAAAGTCTCTGGGGACCAGTTGGTGAAAGAATGATTAAATGGTGGAAAGAGTTTGAACCTAATATGAGCAATTGAGCAAATTAGGTTAAAATCGTTAAAACATGCGGGACCAGCTGTTTGCAAGCCTCAGGATCACACTTGGTCGGTCAAGGGGATGTGCCCGTGTCATCATGGTGTCCGCGCTTCAGTCCTGAGAATTTTGATATTTTCTGGTGCGCGTTTGGGAAACATTTGGAAGAAAAAAATGCAAAATCCATGGTTTTGCTGAAACTGGGAAAAATACATGAAATGATGAAAATAATAAATAAAACATGGAATTAAAAGGTGTGGGACCGGCCACGTCTAGGGCATGGCCGGCCGTTTGACAAACACGGTCCCACATGCTTTCCCAGTTTTATGTAATTTTATGTATTTTCTCTGATTTGAGGAAAATTCCATGAAACAGGAGAGTTTGATGAAATTAGGGAACTTCCGTGAGATGAGAGAAATAAATTAATAATAAAAAAGGGAATATGAGTGTGGGACCGGTAATGGCCGAGGCATGGCCGGCCGTCCAATGGGCGCGGGTCCCAAGCCACTCTTCCCAATTTTACCAAATTTTGATGATTTTAGAGAATTTTCATAAAATCAAAGGGATTTGTTGAAAACCAAGATATTTTGTTGAAATCAGGGAGTTTTCATGAAATCAGGAAACAAAACACCAAATAATAACAAAATAATAGGCGTGTGGGACCGGCTAGAGCCCGGTCCCAAAAGTTTTCCCTAATTTTTTTAATATTTTCTATGATTTTAGAGAAAATACATGAAATTAGGTAATTTTAGGGAAAATTCATAAAAATCAAGGAATTTTCATAATTTGAGAAGAAATAATAAAATAATGGTACGTGAGGTGTGGGACCAGCCACGGCCAAGTCATGACCGGCTGGGCGGCGGTCCCATGACACCTTTCCCTAATTTTATCATTTTTTGATAAAATCATGTGACTTAGATAAAAATACATGAAATTAGGTAATTTTCATGATTTTAGGGAAAATTCTTAAAATCAAGAAATTTTCATAATTTGAGAGAAATAATAAAATAATGGAGATGTGAGATGTGGGATCAGCCACGGCCAAGGCATGACCGGCCGGCCGGCGGTCCCATGACACCTTTCCCTAATTTTATTATTTTTGATAAAATCATGTGATTTAGATTATTTCCTTGAAATAGAGAAAATTTGCCCGAAGGAGAGGATTTTCATGAGATCAGGAAAATAGTAAAAGTATGATAAAATATAAAATTGGGCACGGTACTGGTCACGACATGACTAGCCGGCTGGTGAGCCCAGTCCCCTGGCACTTTTGCTAATATTTTATTATTATTATTTCCTTCCTATTTTGCATAGGTTCCTCGTTCGTTCGTATTTTTTCAAATGCTCGTTCGTGCATTCAAAATGTTGGTCTGTGCATTATCTTCTAATTACACTTGCACCATTTTTGTGTCAGGGCTTATTCGATGCTCAGATGCCTGTTTCGTTGAATATTTATCACTAACCCGTGGAATTCTGCTGGGAAGAACCACGAATTGAAGAGACGAAATATAACGAAGAATAGTAGTATATTGCTGGATATTCAGGCGATTAACTGATGGCTCATAGAATATTGCTGGATATTTAGACGATTAAAGATAATTAACTGATGGCTCTATACTAGCAGGGCTTCCTATCTAGAAGCATTAATTATGTGAGGGTTGAGCAATATGAACTTGCTGGAGTGTCAGATTCCTCTTGTATAGTCAGGGAAAACCTGGTTGCATCCTGAAGACGTTGTCGCTCTATACTAGCAGGCATCATGTCTAGGAGCCTCCCAATCATTCGATTCTATACAGTATGAGATGTGTCGTGATCTCAGCTGGTAGACTACACATCTACATCTTCTCTGAGAGACTTTCTCCATCATAGGTTTATGGCATGAGCTTTCATTCTTTATTGAGAGACATGAGTCTCAATACTCATCCGATTGTCGGATCCGGAGTAAGTACTGAAATTGATTAGTATTCATGAGATGTGTCGTGGTCTCAGTTGAGAGACTACACATCTACATGTACTCTGAGCGACAGTCTTCTCAGTCAGAGATTTATGGCATGAGCTTTCATGCTTTAATGAGAGACATGGGCCTCAATACTCATCCGGTTGCCGAATATGGAGTATAGTTTTACAATTTTACCCTTTGTCAAAAATCCACCATCTACAGTCGGATATTCTAATTGATTAAACAACGCACAACCTATATTATTTCAATTATATAACAAAATATAATGCGGAAAAAAAAATGACACAGACACCAGAATTTTGTTAACGAGCAAACCTCAAATGCAGAAAATCCATGGGACCTAGTCCAGATTAAACATACACTATATTAAGCCGCTACAGACACTAGCCTACTCCAAATTAACTTCGGTTTGGACTGTAGTTGAACCCCAATCAATCTCACACTGATCCAAGGTACAGTTATGCTCCTACGCCTTTGATTCCAGCAGGATACTGCGTACTTGATTCCCTTAGATGATCTCACCCACAAACAAGAATTGCTACGACCCAAAGTCGAAGACTTAAGCAAACAAATTTGTCTCACACAGAAAAGTCTACAAGATAGATAAATCCGTCTCCCACGAATAAACCTATGAGTTTTGTTCCGTGTTTTGATAAATCAAGGTGAATAGGAACTAATCAATAAAACCAGACTTATATTCCCTAAGAAAAACTTAGTTTTATCAATCACCTCAAAATAGTCTTAATCGACGCAGCGAAAAAAGATATTGTGGAATCACAAACGATGAGACGAAGATATTTGTGATTACTTTTATATCTTGCCTATCGGAGATAGAAATATCAATCCAATTATTACAATTGTACTCGTACGATAGAAAAATCAAGATCAGATCACACAACTACAAGAAAAGTAGTATCGGTCTGGCTTCACAATCCCAATGAAGTCTTTAAGTCGTTAAACTGGTTTTAGAAGAAGAAAACAAAAGGTTAAAGGAGAATCGTCTCTAGCTTAGCATTCTAGTATCACACAGAATATGTGGGGATTAGGTTTCCCAGTTGCTAGAGTTCTTCCTTATATAGTCTTTCAAATCAGGGTTTGCAATCAATGCTAACTTAGTAACAAAGCATTCAAATTCATTGTTAGATGAAAACCTGATTAGATACAAGCTAATATCTCTCAATCGTTAGATCGAAAACTTATCTTTCTATACAAACATGTATTTGACGATTTTGGGTTTGTGTAACAGTACCCAAACGTGTACAATAGTTGGTTCAATATTAGTCAACCAAATGATAACTTTCATATCAACCATATTCTTCTTCACCATAAATATTCCAAATGACTCAAATGAACTAGTTAGAGAGTTGTTCAATTGCTATGAGATATTATGTACTACACAATATACAATTGAAGCAAAAACGATGTGATTTACTTGAATCGATTCATGAACTATAAAGCCATGGTTTTCAATAGCATTCCTTAGATAATTTAGATAAGTTCACGAACATCATTTTTAGACATAACCACTCAAGTTCGCGGACTGGCTTCGCGGACTCAAGTTAACCAGTTGGAGTTCACAAACTCCAGCAGAAATTCTTGGGTTCGAGAACTTCCGTCAGTTCGCGGACTGGGTTTGCGGACTAAAACCGAGCTACAACTACAACAGAAATTCTTGGGTTCGAGTACTACGCACGTTCGCGGACTGGGTTGATTGCTCAAGTTCTGGTTTTCACTTGATCAACAAAGTTCGTAAACTTCGGTTCAAGTTCTAAGGACTTATACATATATGTGTTACCACAACAATGTTTATATCCCCCAGTGGTTATATTATCTAAACTCTCATTTCAACCATTGAAACATTCTCAGAGGACGTCATATAGTTGTTATTCACAAATTAGTTTTCGTCAGAGCAATTTCCAAAGTGATTGAAACATAACATGACTTTCGTCACTAGGTAAAGATGAACTTGGCTAAAGTGAAAGCTTTACCAACACACATTTTGAGAAATAGATAAGCGAGATATACTTAGCTCGAAATGTCACATGTGTATATTCTTAGTCTATATAGTAAAACGACTATTGTCTCAAGATAGGAGATAGGAGATAGAGTAGATGGACTTTCGAGTGATAGATAAGTTCAAGTCTCCACATACCTTTTAGTCGATGAAGATCCACTGTTCCTTGAGTAGTCCTTCGTCTTGTATGATGATTGCCATGGAGTTCTTGAGCTCAGCTACACTTTCTATCCTAGTCCAAGACTTTAGCTATAGTACACTAGAAATCAAGACTTTATAGTTTTGATCACTAACATTGACAAACATGCTTGAGATAGCAACGCATGCGAGTTCGACCGAGCAATGCTCTAACAATCTCCCCCTTTGTCAATTTTGGTGGCAAAACTATTAATACTTATGGAATACAAAAAATATATAAATAAACTTTGTAGATCCTATTCCACATGTATAATCTTCAACAATACTCAAAATCTTCGTCACTTCCAAGTAGTCCAATGATCCCAAAGGTTGTAAGTTTAGCATCATCGTTGTTGAAAATCCGTAGCTATAACAATGAGAAAAGCATCGGTTCTCAATCATTGTTATACAGTGTCATAGTATTATTACACAGCGTCAAAGTCCAATTGCATCACACCTTCAACAACAATCCTATGGTGATACTTCACTCCCCCTTAGTCAATACTCCATCTCACATGGAAACCACTCCCCCTTACATAATAATCCGAAAACCATATGTATTTGTAGTGTGAACTACATATTAATTCTCCTCCTTTTTGTCAATAAAATTAGCAAAGGTACAAGAATGGGATCCTAATGAAATTTACGTGAGAGATATTTCATGCCAAAGGTAAATATGTATCATCTTGTTTAGATGCAATCATAAAGCCGAAGCTAAATGCATTCATCAAGGAGTTTATAAAGACGCAAGATAACCCCTCTAATATTCCACAGTCGCACTCCCCACAAAGATTTGGAAATTAAGCACAAGTTCAAAATAACTTTCCCCCATAATATGTCATTCCCTAAGGAACAACAAGAGCGACCTTAATTTCAAAAGAAAAGAAGGATTTCTTTAGACTCAACAAATTGCATACAAGTATGAGTTTGGAATCCAACAAGAAATATTCAATCAAATTAACCAAAGCGGACCAAGATTAATTTGACTAAATATGCTCAACATAAGTAAACTTATGGAGACTTAATAAATCAATTAGATTAGTCACAAGAGAACTCTCAAATAATCTAATTGTCATACTCAACCAAACTAATTACAAGAGTAATCAATTTAACTGGCCACACTCGACATAAGAACATTATATGGAGCAATGACTAAGTTAATCATAAAAATAACCATCCTAGTCAATCATGCTCAACATGAGAAACGTTTACGGAGTGCTAACTAAATTACCATGCTAGATGATTGATTTAGTTCAAAATACTCGACATAAAGTACCTTACGGAACACAACTAAGCTAATCATAAAATAATTAACTTTGGTTGTCTAATTCTCAACATAAGTCACAATACGGAGTCTCACAGTAATACATAAAATATAGAACATGGAAGCTCAATTACTGCGGAGTACACAGAGATTCATTCTATGTTTCCATCACCATTTGCACAATGACACACAATAGACATAATCTTTGAATCAAAAAAGATTTTAACCTATCTTACATCAATAATTGACAATATAGGCTTAACTTTTGTGTTTGTCAAAAGTCTATTCATCCTTTAATCAATATTTTCATATCAATTCACAAACGACTTTACTTTTGACAAAATATGGGACAATCAAGTTCACGGACGTAAACACACATATCCCATCAAAATATTGCAATATATAAAACCATAAAGATTAATACTGCAACCATCATCTTCCAAACAAACTTAGAATTTTAATCCAAAAAATCTAAAAACAAGAAGATGAAAAACATTGGATATAGTTATGTGTAATCACAATAATGGCTATTCCAAATCACTAGTTATTCTTCTAAACAAAAGAGAAAATACAAGATTTACTAGGTATTAAGAACTTGATTTGCAACTAAACATTGAACAATAGTAAGTTCATCAGATGTTTTCTTTAGTTCGTTCTTTAGAAACTCAAGATTCCTTTTTGCTATTCCAAGTTGTTCACGAAAGACTTCAAAATCACGAAGAAGGTTTCCTACCAATTGTGAGGACATCTGAACTGGTAGGTTAACATTGTTTTTGTGATCAATAGCCTGATGACAGATTATGAAAACAAGGTCTTCATGAAACTCAATAGTCTTCTTCTCCATGATCATCTCTTTTGTGCTTCTCTCCATTATTCTAAGAACCCAGTATAATCTTTTTATCCTTATAGAATAAGGTGTAAATTAATGACATATATATAAGAGGGTTCATATAAAACCCTAGGCACAAGGAAGTCCGTGCGGTTCTTTATGAACGTACACAAGAGGTTATGGATGACCAAAACGTGGAGAACCAAGCAAGGGAAAATTTCAACAAGGATTTTTCTATCAAAAACAATAGAACAACCTTCGAAAAAGAATTCGAAAAAAGTTTTTTAAGATAACAACACATACACCTTTGACAGTTTTCTCAAGACAAAACTTTCTTGAGAACATAGAACATCCTTCTTATCCCAAAAGAAGGATGCTTCAGGAAGCATTCATGGTATTTTTGGATGAGCACTTTTCTCATCATAGTTAACTTCTCCTTTAGAGCAATGTAGAGACGAGTCATTCAACAAAAGTGAAGAACTTATACTAGAAGAAAGACTAGGAGTACCTGAGTTAGCCACTTTCCATGTTTTGGAAACTCTTCGTTTGAGTCTGTTTATACTTGTCTTAAGTTCTGAGACTCGATTATTTATGTGGAGGAAATCTGAGACAAAATTCTGGGATTCACAGTCTTTCATGGAAATTGAATTCTTTTTCTTTCTCTTGTGCCTTTTTCTCCTTTCAGGGTTGTTTGTTAACCATTTGTTGTTCTTCCTTCTACCTTGATTCATATTATGTATTCCAAAGTCATGAATAAGAGATGACCTGTCAAGGTAGTTTTCTTGATTTTTGAATATGCCTTTTACTCTAACAATATGAGAAACAGGTTTAATCATTTCCTTAGACACCCATGTAAGAACGTCGTGAAGTTTTTTTATTTCTTAACCGATAACGACATTTTTGCTCAGGATGTCCTTTATTTCCGCAATAATAGCAGTTGAAGGAATTATTCTTAATTGTTCTCTTGTGAGTAAATTTGGGAGACGTCCCTTCCTTAGGCACATTGCAGGATGCAAACGTTTTCTCACAAAGAATTATCAACAGCTTTGACGAAATTGATCTTACTAGTTTTTGGAGTGTCTATTCCTTTATAGACTAGACCACGTGTATCACGATGTTCTTTACATGCTCCAATCATAGAAGTCAATTTTGTTGAGATAGTATTGAATCTTCTCATACTCTCTTCTAGAAATCAGTCTCCAATGACTTTTCTTTAGTAAGAAGTCTAATTTCTTTGTCATTAAAACATTTCTGTTGAGATTCATATCTTGCTTCAGTATCTGCAAGTCTTTCTTTCGACACATAGAGATTTCGGAGAAAATTGTCACATTCATACTTTTTTTCGCAGATATATTCTTCACGATCTTTAATGATAGATTTTAGGAGATTATAGCCACAATCATATCCTTTAAAGAGTTTTCTCAATTTTTTGTTTTCTTGACAAAGAGGAGCTATGTATTTAATCAGGAAAGTTGTTGAACTATTTTCTTTCAATGCATGATCAACCAGCTTGATATATTGAGAGACTTCCTCATCAATACTCGGTCCTTCTTCTGAATCACTATCATATGAAAGGTCATCCAATTTCTCATCAAGAGATTTTTCCCAGTTAAATGAAGATTCATCCAAGGGATGAGTGATAGAGTTTTTCTTAGAAGCTTCAAGACATTGAGCCTTACTTGAATGGCTTTGAACTGGTGTTGGGTTATCAGAGATATTACTCTTGTCCATAGAGTCAGATCACTACAAACACAGACTTATAAGGTCTCAAGTGTGTTTTCCTGCTCTGATACCAATTGAAAAAGAGGGGGTCTAACAACCTCATCCAATATTTCGATTAACAATCTGTATGGAAAACTCCGAGTTATTTTCTAGAGAATCAACTAGACTCAATCAATAGAAAATACTCAAGGAGTTATTATCTCAATCTCTCAATTTGATTTACTCAAACAAATGTGATTCACGAGTTTAATCAAATATAGATAACTTGGATGGTACCAAAGACCAATATCCAAGTGTCAATCAATTTAAATCAACAAACAATAAGGTCAGATATTCTAATTGATTGAACAACGCACAACCTGTATTATTTCAATTATATAACAAAATATAATGCGGAAAAGAAATAACACAGACACCAGAATTTTGTTAACGAGGAAACCGCAAATGCAGAAAAATCCCGGAACCTAGTCCAAATTAAAAATACACTGTACTAAGCCGCTACAGACACTAGCCTACTCCAAATTAACTTCGGTCTGGATTGTAGTTGAACCCCAATCAATCTCACACTGATCCAAGGTACAGTTATGCTCTTACGCCTATGAACCCAGCAGGATACTGCGCACTTGATTCCCTTAGCTGATCTCACCCACAACCAAGAGTTGCTACGACCCAAAGTCGAAGACTTAAGAAAACAAATCTGTCTCACACAGAAAAGTATACAAGATATATAAATCCGTTCCACACGAATAAAACTATGAGTTTTGTTCCGTATTTTGATAAATAAAGGTGAATAGGAACTATTCAATAAAACCAGACTTATATTCCCGAAGAACAGCTCATTTTTATCAATCACCTCACAATAGTCTTAATCGACGCAGCGAAAAAAGATATTGTGGAATCCCAAACGATGAGACGAAGATGTTTGTGATTACTTTTATATCTTGCCTATCGGAGATAGAAATCTCAATCCAATTATTACAATTGTACTCGTACGATAGAAACAGCAAGATCAGATCACACAACTACAATAAAAGTAGTATCGGTCTGGCTTCACAATCCCAATGAAGTCTTTAAGTCATTAACCTGGTTTTAGAAGAAAAAAACCAAAGGTTAAAGGAGAATCGATTCTAGCTTAGCAAACTAGTATCACACAAAATGTGTGAGGATTATGTTTCCCAGTTGCTAGAGTTCTCCCTTATATAGTATTTCAAATCAGGGTTTGCAATCAATGTTAGCTTAGTAAAAAAGCATTCAATATTCACCGTTAGATGAAAACCTGATTAAATACAAGCTATTATCTCTCAACCGTTAGATCGAAAACTTTGCTTGCCATACACACATGTACTTGACGATTTTGGGTTTGTGTAACCGTACCCAAACGTGTACAATAATTGGTTCAATATTAGTCAACCAAATGGTTAGCCAAATGATAACTTTCATATCAACCATATTCATCTTCAATATAACTAGTCCAAATGACTCAAATAAACTAGTTAGAGAGTTGTTCAATTGCTATGAGATCTTATGTACTACACAAGATACAATTGAAGAAAAAACGATGTGATTCACTCGAATCGATTCATGAACTATAAAGCCACGGTTTGCAATAGCATTCCTTAGATAATTTAGATAAGTTCACGAATATCGTTTTTAGACATAACCACTCAAGTTCGTGGACTGGGTTCGCGGACTCAAGTTAACCGGTTGGAGTTCACAAACTTCAATAGAAATTCTCGGGTTCGAGAACTTTCGCCAGTTTGTGGACTGGGTTCGCGGACTGAAACCGAGCTACAACTCCAGTAGAAATTCTCGGGTTCGAGAACTACGCACGTTCGCGGACTGAGTTCGCATACTGGGTTGATTGCTCAAGTTCCGGTTTTCACTTGATCAACAAAGTTCGCAAACTTCGGGTCAAGTGCTAAGGACTTATACATATATGTGTTACCACAACAATGTTTATATCCCCAATGGTTATATTGTCTAAACTCTCATTTCAACCATTGAAACATTCTCAGAGGATGTCATATAGTTGTTATTCACAAACTAGTTTTCGTTAGAGCAATTTCCAAAGTTATTGAATCATAACATGACTCTCGTCACTAGGTAAAGATGAACTTGGCTAAAGCGAAATCTTTACCAACATATATTTCGAGAAATAGATAAGCGAGATATACTCAGCTTGAAATGTCACATGTGTATATTCTGAGTTTATATAATAAAACGACTTTTGTCTCAAGATAGGAGATAGAGTAGATAGACTTTCGAGTGATAGATAAGTTCAAGTCTCCACATATCTTTTAGTCGATGAAGATCCACTGGTTCCTTGAGTAGTCCTTCATCTTGTATGATGATTTCCATGGAGTTCTTGTGATCAACTACACTTTTTATACTAGTCCGAGACTTTATCTATAGTAGACTAGAAATCAATACTTTATAGTTTTGGTCACTAGCATTGACAAACATGCTTGAGATAGCAACGCATGAGAGTTCGACCGAGCAATGCTTTAACATTTACTGATGGTTCATCAAATGTTAGTGAAGATGGAGTTGGATGTGTCATCCTTACTCCCGAAGGTTCAAGGATCGAGAAAGCGATTAGATTAGGCTTCTGAGCATCAAACAATGAAGCTGAATATGAAGCACCAGTTATCGGTTTAAAAGATATCAAACAGTTAGATGCGAAGAACGTGGATCTAGTAACTGATTTTGTGCTAGTAGTTAACCAGTTTATGGGGACCTACAGATCTGAGGAAGAGAGGATGGCCCCATATTTTGATCGTATGAGAGAGATGGTAAATGAATTCGGCAAATTACCTGTTGGGCAGCGACCACGTTTAGAAAATAGGTACGCAGACGCTTTAACATATATGTCTTCCGCAGTCGAAACTGATACCAGCCGTTTCATTGTAGTGGATTTCCAAGAGTTACCTAGCATCTCTGACAACCATTTTGTTCTGGCTCTCGAACACGCTAGTGGGGGCGATGAGAGGGTAACTACATCAGCACAAGAACATATCGAAAACGTTAACAGTAACATGAATGTTGACAGTCCAGTGATACATGATTCGGGCAATCCTGCTGAAAACGCTTCAGAATGGCGTTAACCTTATATTCGGTATTTGACAACCAATGAACTCCCAGAAGATGAGAAAATCGCTTCAAAAGTGAAAAATAATTCATGGAGATATTCAATGAAGGACAGTAAATACCGAAAACCTGTAGCTTGATCCCTTTTTGCGATGCATATCATCCGAGGAAGGACAACAAATATTGGCAGAGGCTCATGAAGGAATATGTGGCAACCATTCTGAAGGGCGCAGTATCGCGCAATGATACTTACCCAGGGGTACTTCTGGCCATACATGCATAAAGATGCTAAATAATACGCGCATAAATGTGTGTTATGCCAAGAGCACGCTCCAATTCCTAAAAGGCCCGCCAACGAATTGCATCTAGTTAATAGTCCCCGGTCGTTCGATAAGTTGGGACTAGACATCGTCGGACCACTCCCCCGAGCTCCTAGAGGAGTGAAATATGTATTGGCCGCAACTGATTATTTTAAAAAATGGGTTGAGGCAATGGCATTGGTACATGTTACTAGATACGACGTAAAAGGGTTCATATGGGAGAACATCATCTGCAGATTTGGAATCCCACACTAGTTGGTGTCAGACAATGGAAATAATTTCGATTCCGGAGTGATCAAAGAATTCTACGAGAACTGAACATTCTCCACAACTTTTCTACTCCGTATTATGCTCAAAGAAATGGACAGACAGAAGCAACAAATCGTGTTATTATGTACAATCTCAAGAAAACGCTAGAAAAGGTGAAGGGAAAATGGACAAAAGAGTTTCCAGGAGTCTTATGGTCCTATCGAACGACCCCAAAAAGATCCACTGGATTTTCTCCATTCACACTGGCTTATGGAACATAGGCAGTCATACCCACCGAGGTACACCTTAATACTACCAAGACTCGTTCTATCGAATCTGAAAGCAACGACAACATAATGGCTTTAGATAAATAGCTACTGGAAGAACAAAGAGAAATAGCATGCATCAGTTAGTTCGATATCAGCAGTCAATCAAGCTGAGCTATGTTCGTAAAGTCAGATAACGGTCACTCAAACTAGGGGAATATGTCTTGTAGAAAACCCGAGCAGCCACAATGGAACCGAATTGTGGAAAGATCGAAGCAAACTAGGAAGGTCCGTACATAGTAGACATGCCAGCATCTCGAGGTTCTCACTACCTGAAGAATCTCGACGGTACTCAAGATTCAAAGCCATGGAATTCATTCCACCTGTCGAGTGGAAGCATATTTTGTTAGGGTTATAACGGCGTCTGCATATTCCTGATGCCGTCAGCATTTTCCATTTCCGTATTAACGGCGCCAGCATATGCCTAACCTCGTCAGCATATTCCGTCTAAGAAATCAACGTCGGTCATTTTCCTAGGAAATGGTCACCTTCTCCGGCAACGGTATCTTCTTAGGCGACGACATATTCGTTGTTTGCCGGTGGCTTTACCCGACGGCTTCGTCCGACGGCCTACCCCGGCGGCATTTCTCTGTCCGGCATGTCTCAGTACTTTGCGGCACAATTTATCCCCATGCTCCTATGATTTCTCCGCCCCGCAACTCAATATTGTGGGATATTTACACCCCTCCGAGCCAAGCCAGGTTGGCTCAGTCAGTTGAGCCGTTAGCCGAGTCTAGCCACTGACTTACTGGTTATTTCAGCCCGATGAAAATTAGCCTTGCAGATTTATACGCCCCACTATAGGCTTAAGTGAACTACTCTTTTGGGCTTTGCATTTTACACTCATTTGTTTAGGACAACCCTTTGCACGTTTTGGCTTAACTGATTCCATATCCCTAGAGAAAGTTTGTGGAAACATCTATAAGGGTTGTTGTCCAAGCCACGCAGAGAATGTACTGGATATTCCAGGAGACATGCAGGGCAAGTATATGCAATTTATGTCAAGGAGTCATGCATGAAAAATTATTACAGGGAGGCATACAGGGGAATTAATACAATTCATAGGTACCTCGAAATTAGGGTAATAGCCTGATTTGCAACTTATAAATTGATGGGTACACGATCCTAAAAGTTATGCAATTTTCTCTACACAAAAGAGGGTTTTTTACAAGTACCCACAACACTATTCACGTAAAGAAAAAGGTAACGTCTCGATTATTCATTCAATCACCATCAAGATTCGTCTTTGAGGTAGAAATATTTTACCATCCAAACACTAGTACTGATTTTTTTTTGTATGGGTGGAGATGGATTTAGCTGAAAACATAGTGTTATTCTATCTATTCGATCGACACTTGCACAATTGCGTCAAATATTCCCACCTTGTTTTGTACTGGTCATGACCTTTCGTGTCCGTTTCAATTTCCTTGCTTTCTTCAAGACATGAAAAGTGACAGTACCCAAAATTTCCAAATATGAGATTTTGTAGTTGTTGACTACTTTCGATTTTGATTATGGAAATCTGATCCCACCATGCAGCGGCTTTTATGGACAATCTGTACTGAAAGAAACAAGATCGAGAATGTTTAAAGATAATGTTAGGAATGTAGAAGCTGACAACCGCTCTCTGGCCCTATTGATTCCATTGATCGAATTGGCCATCCATTTCTTCTGATATTGGGGCCATGCATGTCGTGTGCGTGGATGGATTTTTTCTAAAAGTCCTTATTTTGTGACTTTTGTCTATGTTCAGAGGTCTTGTCTTTACTCTCGTGAATATGGGGGCACGACTGCGTGGATGGACTTTGCTGGAAACGTTTGTCTATCCCCATCAAACTTTTGCATGATGGGGGTCAAATTCATATGCTGCCAATATTGACAGAACCTTCTTAGATGCCAATGTGTATTGGTTTGGTTGCAAGTGTTTTTGTCTCTACTCATTAGGATCGACATTCAATTTTATAGCCAGCTTAAAGTAGGACATCTTTGGAAGAACCGGAACACCGAAAAATAGCTCTTCTGGAGTCATTTTGAAGGGGACTTTAAACAGTTGGAGCGGCAATTTTGTAATGCATTTTGCGGGTGATGGAGGATAATTTGAAGAAATGAGTTCAGATTCAGGTTTCGTGAAGCCCTTCTGTAGCACTCTTTGTTGGGATATATTTTTTTACAAAAGAATCTTTTTGTAAGGTCTGAGGATCGAATTCTTTCCCCTTATTCCGGGAGAGCGGGATTTTGGGAGGTCTCTTAAATTTGGAAATTATTTTTTGCGAAAAGATTTTTCAAACCGTTTTACTGCAATTAATTACGTTTTTAATTGCGCTAATTATGGTATGATTTATTTAACCGTTTTTTTTAATGTTGAATGGAATTTTAATTGCACCAATTAGATCAATTTATTTTCCATTAATTGCTTGGCTATAAAATTAGTTTTGAGAATAGAAAGAAAACATAAGTTTTACACCATTGTTTTCTAAGAATCAAAAAACCAAAATACTGAGCAAAGATAGAGAGAGTAGAAGTGATCGATTTCTCATTGTGTGCGTGAGAGATCGAAAGAGAGTTTTTTCTCGGTTGTTTTATCCTGGAGGTGTTGTGACGAAGAAAGAACTGCTTGCACAAAACTCAAGGCAGAGCCACGAAAAAACGTCTTAAAGAGAGCAACCTAGTCGTGAGACTCAGCCGTTACCTTGTTTTTGTGTTCTAATCTTTGTTTTGCAGGTGTGAGGTCTGCAATTGTTCCAACACTCTTGTTATCTAACTCATTAGTGTTCGTTCCATTTTGATTAGGACGTCCTAGAAAGAACAACTTACAGATATTTTTGTGTTGCTTTCACAATTTATATAGAGCAAAGAAAAGGGATATAAAGTTGCATGCCATTTTTTAGCAACACACTGCTAGCTTCGCATTACAAGAAAATAATATAAGAGCAGTATTTGGATATCCTCTCATTGTGCATGTCTTCTTTCTAGACTTTGTACAAGAGATTTTGAGGATTGTACAGTACCAAATGCTCCCAAAATAACACCAAATGTTATGATGACTACATTAAGAACTAAATGAGGTTTTGATATCTGAGACCAGAAAATTTTGGTGTAAAAGGAACAAGGAAATATGATTGAAAGACTCATACTAATAAGGGAACCAGCCAGGCCAAGAACATGTTGAAAGAAAGGTACTAAGAGAGCTAAAACAAGGACACATAATAGTAGTAATGAACCTATAGCACCTCTAAGGAGAAACCTTGCTCGGTAACTCATCGTAGATGGAAGTTTGTGATCCAGTTTCATCGCTACAGGTGCGAACTGAATTGCGTATTTTGTCATTGGCGTCAGTACAGTTGCCCATAATGCGATTTTAGTAACAATGAGATGTTTAGGCATACTGAGGGTAACCTGAGATTTTACATCGGGGCCGAACAGTTTTGCTCCCATGAAGGCCATGGACGTGTACAAGATTGTAACTAAGGTGAAGCTCACAATGGATGCCTGAAAAGTGCAAATAAGAAAAAGATGATGATTAATTAAAATACCAGTTCTATATATTTATCAAAAATCAACTCTTAGAGATTTTTTTTTCTCTATTTCCAATTAAGTATTTCAATAAATCAAAAGTATTTGTGTATTTAAGTTGCACCTTTGTGAACTTCGTAGGATCCTTCATGGATTTGTAAATGTTTGGGAAAACGAAATGGCTGTTAAAACAGTAAACGTAAAGACCAGATATTGCAGGAATGTTGTGTAGTCGAAGCGCATCTATTTCTCGATTACTTTTTACACCACTGAATATGGCAGTATATACCACAGTCGAGAAGATGAGAAGTGACATAAAAATACCTGCAGTGGAAAGTAATGACACAGTAGAAAGGTCTCTAACCCACAAGCTAGGCAACGCAATTAAGACCGCAAAAATTGTTAGAAGCTGAGAAGTAGATAAATGACGCCATGGAATTTGAAGGTGTTTTTCAGCAAATATCCTAGTCAAGTTATCACTTAGTGAGATGGTGTAAGAAACAAGGGCCATGAAGACCATAAGGTATATGAATGTTGAAGTTAAGGTTCTCCCTTTGTTCCCAAATGCATGATATCCAATATCTGAGTAGTGTCTTGCATTTTCATTCCTTTTCAGACACTTTCCGAGTAGATGTGCCGTGTATGTACATAGCATCCCAAACCCTACAAGGAGGAACGCAGATGACCAACCTCCATTCTGTAAAGCATAGGGTATCGACAGTTGTCCAAGTCCTGTAAAAGATAGAGAAGATAACTTTTTATAAGAACACAGAGAAAAAGGAATTCACATATACTTAGAAAATGAAGATGTTTAAAAGTGATATACATACCTAGAGGTGTAAAGTGGGCTGTGCCAGCACGAACACAAATTTCAGAATTTCAAAGACGCTAAAATTTGAGCACAACTCATTGAAAGACGTGACTTAGCTTTCAAAGACGGCACATCACGTTAGTTAAATGGGACGTCTTTGGGTTTGAATAATTGGCACAAAGATAGCACAAAGACGCGGCACGGATAAGCACGTGGCACAGCTTCAAAGACAAAGACGTTAAGAAAGCACGTCATAATATGTACAAGTACACCATATAACAAGGCATAATACATCACATTTTTTGTATATTTCACAAAAGAGTCACTATTCTAGCTAGTTTTTAACATTTTATATCGACTTATTTATAACAACACATATAATATCTTAATATTTGGAAAATATATTTCAATATCGTTGTTATAATATCGTCATCTATATTTAACTAGAACATTAATTTACATGACGATAATCCAATTTTATATTTGATGGACTATTTATTTTTATTGAATAAACTTGTTAATTTTACTTGAAATAATATCAAATGGTATGTTGTCTAATTAAATTCTTGTGATAATGTCCGACTTAATGTATACATTAAGTGATTTCAAATTGTTTATAGCACGTGTGCTAGCACGGCACAGCACGGCACGTTTATTCGTGTGATGTGCCCGTGGGCTGTGTTGTGCCTAGCTTTTGACTAGTAAAGCACAGCACGGCACATGGCACGTGAAGCACGCGACTTCGTGTGCCGGGCTGTGCCGGGCCGGCACGTTTTACACCTCTATACATACCAATGATAATCCCAGCCATATTGAGAACAGTATGAAGAAAAGAACTGTTTGCCTTGATTTGATTTGTCTATTATCATCTTCAAGGACATGTAAATCTTTTCCATTCACATTCTTATTGTCACCATTAATCACTATAACTTCCTCAGTTTTGGTCCTATGATTGTGATCAGGAGTTGAGTTCTGTACGGAACCTTGCTTCACATCACCGTTTGATGAGATAGTTACTTTCATTTGTTTACAGATATCAGATTATGACCAAAGAGGGAGATAGAGCTCAACAGATCTAGTAACTAAATTCACTGCTACTTATAGTGCTTTTGGCAAGATGACTATCAAACAAAAAGAAAACAAGATCGAAATAACATGCACCACAAATTTTAACTTCACCTATTGAAAAAAGAGGGCAGGTAAAAAGATTGGATTTCTTTCCACAGTAAGAGTATAAAATTAATATGTGATGGGGAAATGGGATTATACTAGAAGGCACATTTTGAGACAGTCCAAGTTCATATAAATAATTACTATACCAACAAAACTATGTAAATTCTTGCTATCCACATCCTTCTGACTGAAGTCACAAAATATATTCAAGCATAGCCAAGTTGCTGATCGAAGGTGAAGTCGTGGTCAAATTTGTCTCCTTATCTTCGTCTTATAATATCGAAAATGATTTGTGGCGCCCATATTTCGTGCACCCTTAGGTGGCACACATCGAAAATTTTATTAAAGTTTACCCATTTCTTTCTTCGCGTCACTCTTTTGTTTTCTCCATCTACTATACACTAGTATATCCTTAGAGAAGATGTGATCGAAAACTTGGGGAAAAAATCATCACACAATCCGGTCAAGATCCGATCTTGAAAAGTATCATTTTCTTCCGTGAAAACAAACTTATGAAACAAGATTAAGTTATATGAGGGTAAGAATAAATTATTCAAAATTAAGATTAGTCCTTTGATTGTGAATCGCTTAAACTTTTTTTTTTTAGAATTGTATCGCTTAAACTAAAAAGAAAAACTATGGGTTTTGTCAAAGAGTGAGTTTTGAATTTATGGGTGTTCTTTGCAACCTGAGTGAGTTAGGAAATAGAGTTTAATCTAATCAAAACTGTAATTTACTAATAATTATTTATTATTTGAGATAACTGGGTTCAAACAGGAGGTATAGTTTTTTGTTTTAGATGTTCAGCCATTAGAGAATGGTACACGAAATGGATAATTTTCTAGCGAGAAAGTATTAGAATACGGGCATCCAACTCAAAACCAATTGGCAATGAGTGGAGTGGCACAGGATCTTAGGTTGCCCTTAAATCGGGTGACGTGGAGTAAAAGCGCGGTCAAATGACTCGTCGTAATTAGCCTGCTCTGATACCATGTTAGAATACAGGCATCCAACTCAAAACCAATTGGCAATGAGTGGAGTGGCCCATAAGATTATAAGCCGCAGGATCTTAGATTGCCCAGAGGGACTAATAATCTCAACAGAAGAAAGTTTGATTCTTTTTTTGTTTGTTTTCTTGAATTTCTTTCCTTCAATCTTCATCTCATTTGTTTGATATGGTTTTCACCATTCCAGTTTTAACTGATCTTCTATTTGAAAACAAATCAGATGAGACCAGATCTATTTCGTGGAGCAAATAAACTAAAACGCGGGAGAAAAGAGATTAATCGATTTGGCTGCTTATGTGATGCCACGCCTAAGGGTCCCACATGAGTTTCCGCAATTCAAGAAAGAAGATAAGCTTTGATTGAAATAATCGTATTGTGTATTATGGACAGTAGGAACCATGGTTGATTTTGGTTTGGCCGACCAGGGAGTACAAGCACCATTGGCTTATGTTCCCCGAGTTGCATAAGGTTTTTTGTAGCTCAAGTTACTAAAATTTCGAAGTGGAATAAATCATCCAAACATCGCACTCTTGTAAATATCATAAACTTGTCACCCTTAATACATGAGATTGGTTAATGAACATTAACCAATCTTTAGACACAACTTAATACATCTCAGAGTTTATATACTCTTGTAGTTATCATAAACACTAAACAAAATCCATGAGATTGGTTAATGAACATTAACCAAACTTTGGACAGTACAACTTAAAACATTTCAGAGTTCCCAAATCCGTGACACATAACATAAAACACTCGAGCAAACATTGTCTTCATTGTTCTTGGTCTTTCATCATCGGTAGATTCACGAGGTCTGATGGCAATGATGACGTGAGAATGCAGTCAGTACAAGAACACAGTGAACAGGCTAATAAAAGTTGAAGTTGAGAATTCTAGCAGTGGATGGTGGAACATCTTACCTACACAGACGGGTGATTCTCTTTATTGCAACTGTATGATAACCTTAACATTTGAGTTCAAAACCTGATGGAATATTACTACCAGCCAGTGATGCCCGTAGTGTTTCATCTGTACAAGACAAGTTAACCATATTTCCAAGCAAATACTTCTCAAAAGATTTAAGATCAAAATGACCATGTCCAGACACAAGCAACAATATAACTTTTGGTTCTCCAGTCTCTTTACAGTGGAGTGCTTCCTTTATTGCCTCTGCTATGGCATGACCTGATTCTGGTGCTGGTATAATACCTTCTGACCTAGCAAATTGTATAGCTCCTGCAGAAACCACCATCATATCATGATATCAATACCAAATATATCATTAAAAAGAGAAGTCCTTGTTAATATTTATCTCCTACGTGATTCAGAATTTTTATTTACCGTCAAAGCATTCAAGCTGAGGCATTGCTACAGCTTCCATCAGGCCTAGTTCATAGACATGTGAAACTAGTGGTGCCATACCATGGTAACGTAGACCTCCTGTGAAACGAAAAACTTGTATCAAAATGAAACTTGTAGAAGCAGAGGAATTAAATTTCGAAATACGAGAAATATTTTTACCAGCATGGACTGGATCAGGAATGAAGTCATGGCCAAGGGTGTGCATCTTCATCAATGGTGTCAATCCTGTAGTATCGCTGGAGTCATAAGCGTATACACCTTTGGTTAGCGAAGGACATGCGGAAGGCTCAACTGCCCTTATGATAGGGTTGATTTTCCCCTCAAGTTTCTCTCGGAGAAAAGGAAATGCAAGCCCTGCAAAATTAGATCCTCCACCAGAACAACCAATGATCACGTCAGGACTCTCTCCTAATGCTTCCATTTGTCGTATACACTCTTCTCCTATAATCGTCTGGTGTAGTACTACATGGTTAAGAACACTCCCCATACAGTACTTAGTGTCTGCATTTTCAGTACAAATCTCCACAGCCTCTGCGGATGCTATTGCTGCGCTACCTGGGCAGGATGGATCCTTCTGAAGGATAGACCTACCGACATTAGTTTTGTCCGACGGGGACGGGTGAACTTTAGCACCCCATGTTTGCATCATCAGTTTCCTATAGGGTTTACCATCATAAGAAGCTCGCGTTTGCCAGATCTACATAGAGAAAAACGATGATCTTTCAGAATGTTAGCTGACTAAAAACAGATATATACAAACCACAACATAAATAGTGTAATGATGTAATTACTTCACAACCGAGACCGAATAAATTGCAGGCAAATGCTAATGAACTCCCCCATTGGCCAGCGCCGGTTTCTGTAACGAGTTTCTTGGTTCCTTGTTTTGCATGATAAAATGCTTGTGGGATTGCAGTATTAGGTTTGTGTGAACCAGCAGGGCTCACACCTTCATATTTGTAGTATATCCTAGCAGGTGTACCTAGAAGTTTCTCCAATCTTTTGGCTCTGTCATCAGAAAAAAATAAAATAATAATTTGGTTTCAGTTCTTCTAGAATTTCATTTACATTTTTTCCAAGAGCTGGCCTTCTTGTTTGTTTCCCTTTATTAGTCAACAAAGAAAGAAACAGAGAATTGATCAAGAAAGATATAAAAATGGACCTGAGTAACGGGGTTGTCCGCCATAGACTGTAAATGTCTAAAACTTCCTCGGGGATATCAATAAATCTCTCGGTACTATTATCTTGCTTTAACAATTCATCTGGGAATAGATGAGATAAATCTTCAGGCTTGACGGGTTGTAGAGTTTCCGGATGCAAGGCTGGAGGGGGTTTAACCGGAAGATCTGCAACAATATTATACCATTGACGAGGGATCTCGGTTGGTTTATTGGTAGCACTGCACATTATTGATCCTGCAGTTGCTGCTCGATTGTAATAGTCAGGGGAAAGCTTCAACTGATTCAGCTTCTTATTTCCTGAAACTATTCTCATCCATTGTTCATTACCTGTAGTAGTTTAAGTTGGAAAAATCAGATTATAATTCTTAAGATGTAGTGATCATGAGCAGAATATAAAAAGTAAGGTAATCAATGAATTCAAAGAGCATTTACCAGTGTTTTGAGGCCTCGGCCAAGAAGAAGGATGAGATGAAGTTGTCATTAGAAATGATGTTACCATTATTAAATCTTAGTGCAAATGTAAAAAAAGAAAAGAAAAATAGTGAACAAAGGAATTTTCACTTGGAGGGGAGTAGGAGTGTAGATATGAAAACTATCATTTTTAACAACCTTATTTATAAGTCCATACTGAGGATATTCTAGCGTGTGAACCCCATAATCTCTCAAAAGGCTAGGCTTGCACTCACTTCCATTCCTTCGTGCAAATACACAAATATTTATACCATGCGGTTCATATGGAAATTACCAGAGCCCTACATGTGATCAGTCTTTTAACAAAGATACGGATTAACCGTTTCGTTCAAAAAATATATATGTATATATACGGACCGGATCGATATACTTTACTCGGGGACAGTAGTAAAATGTTCTTTTTAGAGGATAAAATCTTATCTAACTTTTCATTAAAAAAAATGAATAATCATTATCTTTTTACGGGACAAGGTCGTTCAAAAAATGTGCTTATTTGAATGGGTTAACGTTTCAGAGATGCAAATCAAATTTATCTATCACTTTGATTTGATTTAATCTATTCTCTATCTTGTTTGTTCCTGTATTTCTTTCACGAATACCACCACCATATTTATGTATTTTATTTGTGTAATACGTTAATTGATCAATCCAATTTTCATAATTAGCTTAAATTTCTTATGTGTTCTATGGAGGATTAAAGGTGCTTATTTGAATGGGTTAACGTTTCAACGATGCAGATCAAACTTATTTATCACTTTGATTTGATTATGGAGAACATATTTGTTTTTTTGGGATGTAATTTCACCCATTAAATATGAGTTTCGTTAGTTTTGATTTCTACATTCTTGACAATTACATTTATACCCCTACCTATTTATGTAATGGTTTGACTGAAAAAATAAAAATGAGGGCAAATAGTCCTAAAAATGTACGGCTTCACTTTGCTACAGGAAGGGGAGTTCCCTTTAGATAATAGAATAGAATAGATAATCTTATCAATAGTTGTTTTTCATGATTGGACATCTAATTCAAAACCAATTAGCAACTAGTAGAAAGGTCCATAAAATTATAAACTGCAAGATCTTAAATTTCCCAGATAATGCGGACTAATAATCTATATTCTAACACAAACTTTGTAAGTGGACATCACTTTCCACGAAGAAACTCAAATCTTCTTTTGACTTTGAAATGTAAGGCATGCAACTTAGGATAACATGGATGGAAAATACTAGGAAAATCTTTGAACAACGATATCCATATCCTTGAGCGGCCCCATGTAAATTATAAGGGCATCATCATCATGCATGCACCATCTTCCTGCACGCCACCTGTATCATCGTATCAGTGCCGTACACCTTGCCCTCGCGATCGAGAAGCTACTACTTTTGATAGTTGGATGACAATTTGGAACTGTCTTTTTGTACGAAAGTCCTTGTTCTCGCTTATATTTGTCTGTTCCGAGGTCTTGTCTCAAGTTGTCTTCACTCTCGTGAATTCGGGGGACCCGTCCATGTCCAATGTTTCTTTGTGCGTGGATGGATTTCATATCACAGTGTGTATGGAGTAGAAAATATCACATATGTGATGTGATATCCATCCCGGCACGTCAAACTTTTGCCTAATGGGATCAAAAATACTTCCCCACCTCTTAATTTGTATTGTTGACAGGTTCTGACAGTATATACAGATTAAACAGCTGTAGCAAGATCGATATCACCTACTTGTTAGATATTGTCAAATCAAGGGCCTGTCAAGGGATCCTTCCTCATGATACCAATATCCAGAGAACCTTCTTAGATGCCAATGTGTATTGGTTACTAGTGTTTTGGTGGACGACCACCGGAGTCCGGACACCAAAAGACTTCTCTTCAGGCATCATTTTGAAGGGTACTGCAAACAGTTGGGCGACAATGTTGTAATGCATTTAATTTGAAGTAATGAGTTCAGATTTAGGTTTCGGCCAAGCTCCTCCCGGATACTCTTGTTGTTTAACTCATAAATGGTTGTTCCAATTTTATATGGTTTCTCTTAAATGTAGCCCATGTTTTTATTAACTATAGCCCAAAAAATTTAAGTTAAGACAAAAAACCAAAATTACCAAACGAGTTTTAATTTTTTTAACTAATAATCCTACTTCTTCCCCAAAATTAAAATATGAACCCTAATATTTATTTTTGATCCAAACTAAATTATATTTCAATTTATTTCTAATCAGTCTCTCATTATTAATTCTTACAAATCACCTTATTATACCTGGCTTGATTGGGGTATACCCACATTAATTGGGGTATACAAAATGAGACAAAACCTGGGTCATTTTGAAGTAAAAGAGGTCACCCCTTAACCATATATTTTCAAAATGGCTAATATGCCCTTATTTAATTAACACTAAAAAATATGATTATCTTAATTAATTGAGTTTAGATTAAAATTTTGAAAATGAAAATTCAGTAGATTAGACCTGTAATCCGTCTTATGAGTTCGATTTCAATCAAAAAAATTGGTTTTCAAAAATGTCAAAGGTCGGCAAGGTAGACGTTTGAATAAAGTGTCGGATATATATCTCCGGCATGGTCTATGTTTGAATAAGATGCCGACTAAGTTTAGCCGGCATGGTCCTTGGATGTAGAAAACGTCGACCATTTTTCGCCCGGAAGGGTCTTTGAATGAAGAATATGCCGACTATCTTGGGACAGGAATCTAACGGTCGGCATGTAAATATTCCCAACCATGCCGGCTATAATATATTCGGCATGTACATAACTAATAACACTGCCGGCTGACTTGAAGTCGGCATGTTAAGGATTTCTAACTCTGCCGACCTGTACTTATACCAAACAGAAAACAGAATATGGGAAGATGTAATTCACTTTATTCATGCAATTTTGGTTACTACATTGATTGAAACATAAAACCTAACTCCTTGTCGACGGAAAAACGAATGCACTTAGCTTGTGCATCAAGCCTTTGAACCCCTAGGCGACCCTAGTGGACGAGTTATAGTCTCGTGAGGGTTTGCATAGAGATCTACCCACAAAACCTACACTAAAACCATCAATCTTCGCCGGAGGAATCCGAGTCCCATTCAGCCGACATGAGGTCCGGAGCATACTCGAGAATTTTAGATACCAAGAATTCATAGCTTGCATCGAATGTGATTGCTTCCCCCTTTTCCTCCAAGTAGCGCGCTTTGACGACTTCATGCTACAAAAACAAAACTCAAACTTACTTTGTTAGTGGTGTTTAGTAGGAAGATCAAACAACATGGATCATGTAAAATAAGCCACAAAAATACTTACAAATTGTTCAATGGACAATCCAAAGTGAATAGCGTTCAAAATCGGTTTTTGGATAGCCAAAAAAGCAAGTATCGCTTTTTCTATAACTTGGTGCCTATCATGAATTTGTAGAACACTTCTTCCATTTGGATTCCCAAACTCTTGCCTATATTTGTTGTATACCCTAGACCAAAAGGTTACGGCATCCACCCTTATGGAGGACTTCCTTCTAACTCTAGTTTCCGCGTACCAAGCTTTGGTGATTGCCAAATCTTCATTTGAATCAAATGATGCCATTGTTGTTTGTAGAGATATTGGGTGAGTTAGATGGAGTATATAATGCTATGAGCTTTGGAGAGTATATGCAAATAGTTTTGTGTTGTTTTGTAGAGAGAAGTAGTGTATTTATAGGATGGTGTCCAAATTTGGCCGTTATAGTGCCCAAGTACAAGTCAATCAATGAACTGTACTTGCAAAAAATTTGAATTTTGAATTCGTCGACGAGATTTTTTTCCCTCAATATGCCGACTACGTATGGCCGGAAGGGTGGGAAGTTTCTTACCATGCCGACCATATGACTTTTAGGCATCATAAAAACATTTTCTTCTGGGTATCCACCGGAAATGTATTTTGACATTTTCCTGCCGGCTATAATATGGTCGGCAAGGTATAAATTTTCTTACCATGCCGATCTTATGACTTTTAGGCATCAGGAGTTTATGCAATTTTCTGTTAAACCGTCGGAACGGTATTTGATCACTGGCTTGCCGGCTATGATGTGGTCGGCAAGGAACCTAATTTATAACCATGTCGGCCTTATGATGATTTTAGGCATCAGGAGAAGGTTTTTTCTGCAACAAATGGCCGGCATGTTCTATAACATAATACACTGCCGGATGCATAACATCCAACTTGGTAATGATCTGATTACCTTTCCAACCCTGGTATGCAAGCATTTTTTGCTGTCCGGGCCGGCAGTCTGATACTTCAAAACCTTGCCGTCCCTGGTTTGGTCTGCAGTGTAACTTAAAAAAAACATGCCGGCATAAGTATTGAAACTTTACATAGCTAAAAAAACCATTCATTCAATAACTAAAAATCCAACACTTGTTGTCCAAAATACGAAAACATGTCCCATAAACCTTAAAAAAACATTTGTCCAACAATTAACCTTAACATTTTTCCAACACAACATACATAAATGAACTAGAAATGCATTCATTCACGACCACGACCACGTCCCCGTTTAGGAACACCACCAGTACTACTACCTTCACCACTACCATCCATATTTTTGTCACCATTCATCTTGGCTTTTTCTTCCCTCCTGGAGTTTTTCCCCTCTTTACTTCAACATCAGCTTGCTTGAACATTTCATAGGCATCCTCATTGTCAACTTTGTTAACATAGTCAATCTGCTTTCTTTTCTCATCCATCGACAAAGGCTCTCATCTTTCTCTCGCGCAACACAACACCTTTGCAAAGGTCTTCAAATGCTCCTTCTATTTTCAATTAAACAACAAACAATTAATAGAATGATTCGATAATGTGATCTTAAAATAATAAGCACAACTCTAAAATACTTACAAAGAACTTAAGACTTGTTTCTAGGTCTTTCGATGACATCTTCCTCTTACGATCCAATTCTTCAGCAGTCATCTCTCTAATCACAGTAGGACGAGCCCAACCCAAGTACCACGACATGTATCTCTCACTAGCTTCATGACCGGTGGTCACCTCGTCTAAAAGACTCACATCGATGTTACGACCTTGTCTATCATCCCAATGTTCTTGAGTTGGCGCTGGATCGTAAGGGACATTAATAGTTTTTTAGGACGTGATGCAGTCATCCCGGTTCAAAGTAAAGAACGACTTATCTTCATCGAAATGAGGTTCTTCTTGCACGTGACCCAATTATCGCATTACTCGATGTGGATCGTACATTGAATATCCTTCGGTGCACAACAACAAGGGTCCATAGTATAATGCAACTTCATCTCTCCTTTGGATTAAACCTTGATTTCTAGCATCCCGATACGGATCAAATATCACCTACTCCGCAGTCAATTTGTCGATGGCCAATTCGGATTTTGATAAGATTTTGCGTCATTTCCTTATCCTAAGTACCCTTAAAACTGTACCTTTGCGCTCTTGACTTATCAAGAGCAACATTCGCATCCACTTTGATGTAGGAGTTGTCTTTCACCAAAGTAAGGAAGTGCTCATATATCCAAACCTATGCAAAAAAAAAAGTTTAGTAAGAATCGTATCTTACGAGAATTTTGCAAATATAAATGATTTAGACAATACAATTACCTGGAAGAGACATATGTTTCTGTTAACTTGCGCAGTGAGTGCCCTAGAACCCTTAGTCAACTCATTATTCAAGAAGGAGACCACCGCAGTACCCCAATAATACTCACGCATCTTATCTAAGGGATCCAATAATTGCATATAACTGGCGTCGACCAAGCTTCCGAAACTGTCAGGGAAGATACATTTTCCCAGGAGGTATAGCTAATAAGCTGACGCGATAGCATTGATTCGCACCGGGTTCACCCTTTCTTCCCTATCAAAGATTTTCTTGGTGTCACATAATGTTTCCCTCAACTGCTTCAGATTAAACTTCTTGGTTAGACGACCATCCTTCTTCACAAGAATAGACTCTGTCTCAACCTGATTTCAACCGAATAATTTCTGACTCAATTTGTAAATATCCATGAAAGAAAACTTATTATCGAAGCCCTCACTGACTTCTTTTCCCTCAACCTCGAGTCCTAGAATTTTATGAGCATCATCGGGAGTTATCGTCTCACCGAATGAGAATAACATTATATAAGTCTCTTCATAGAAACTCTCACAGAATGCAGATACAGTAACTCTATCATGCTCAATATTTGAACTCTCCACCGCAGGACACAACCCGGAGTTCTTGACAATCACTTTCACCTTCTCACATTCATCCTCAAGATCCCAAGTCTTAGTCACTGAACATGAATCTTAGCGCCTCATAAGACGGACGTCATGCTTGTGATCCTAAATACCAAAAAAACAAAATGAAAAGAAATACAAACACTTGACGCAAATTTAAGATAGGTGCACACTTAAATAAAAAACAAAGATAGATTGAGATTACTTACGATAGTATTATGGATCGTACATGCCCATGAGTCTTTGTATCTATTTCCACCATCTTTTGGGGTCCCCCTTGGAGGCTCATCTTTTTTCAGTGTAACCATCAAATGAGAGGGAGGCATGTGGGAATCAGCTGGTTTAGTGATCACCCTCTTCTTCTTTCCGGTTTCAGTTGAAGTTGAAGCTTCGAATTGTTAAACATTAGCTTGAGTTTGTTCTTCATCTCCTTCTTCTTCTTCTTCTTCTTCTTCTTCTTCTTCTTCTTCTTCTTCTTCTTTTTCTTCCTCTTCTTATTCTTCTTCTTCTTGTTCTTCCACTACCTCTTCAACAATTTTATCTTTTCTACCCTTACCTTTATCTCCATTACCATCATCATCATCATCATTACCTCCTCCAACATTAGGCATGTCATGATCACCATCATCGTCATCATCATTGTTGCCTCCTATAGGAGACAAAGTTCTTTCATCAACATCATCACCATCACCTCTTATACCAGATGGAATTGATTGGTCTTCATTTGGAGTCTCGTCTGAATCACTGGGTTCCGATGGTGGTTCAGAATCATTCGGTACACGGATCTTGAGCGTTCCTGGCACAACGTATGCCCCTCGATGTGTTGAAGTTAAGAGTTTTTCACCATCACGAGGAGGTCTTGAAGGAGGACTAATAGCTTTAAGAGCTTTCTTCTTTGCCTTTTGCAACCTAAACAAGAACAATTAAGAAAAAAAATTGTAAGTCGGCAGGGTCGACAAATATAACATTGTCGGATACATAACAGTCGGAAGGGTCGACAAAGAAATGCATGTCGGCTGAACATAAGCCGGCAGGGTATGATTCACATAACCTGCCGGCTTATAACAAATATGAACACAGTAGATTCAAGGATTCTTCACCAAACCAGTCGGCAAGGTCCATTACCCATACATTGTCGGATAACAAACAACCGGCATGGTTCTATCCAAATAACATTCCGGTTTTAAAATTCAAGGCATCAGGAGACACAAAAATTGAAATACAGCCGGCAAGGTAAAAATTTATAACCAACCTGGCTAAAAAAAAAAACTGCCGCCGGCAGGGTCTGAGGTTGAATAACTTGCCGGCGCTGCAAGTACCAGTTATAGGTATTGAACAGCCGGCACGATCTTCAACCTAATATATTGCCGTCCAAACCCTAACTATGAAAAGCCGGCAAGGTCGATAACATAATACCTTGTCGGTGAAAATAACTGAAAATCAAATAATCGATTTTTCTAACCTAATTTGACATGCAAACATGAAATTGAAGTACTGGAGTGAGTTTAAGTAGGCCCTTATTTTCTTAATCGCACCATTTCTTCGTTTTGAGCGGGTTCAATTTCTTCTTCAGCAACCGTTTTTTTCTTCACTTATTGTTGAACTAGTTTTGCAATTCCGGGGTTGTATTGATTCGGTTTTCTATTAGCGTCTTTCATACGACTTGCCCTAGGTCTTGTAGGATCCATTGATGAAGATTAGTCAGAGTTTTCGAATTGACGATGTTAACGAATTAATTGACGAGTTTCGGTGGTGGGGGATGGAGGAGCCGGTATGGTTGTGGAGGAGAAGAAGGAGAGCAGAATGAAGATGGAATTAATGAAAATAATAAAACTGATTTAGGGTAATTAGAATTATAAAGGGTAAGGGGTAATAAAGTAATTTCACCCATATTTTTCCTCCCCTTAGTAAGGGAACTATGTCCCTATAAATCTGGGTATACCCCAATCAAGTCAGGTTATTATAAACCTTAATTTTTTACTTTTCCTACAAAAAAAAAAAACTAAACCCAAATTTTCACCTTATAAAACGATGTGATTTTTCCAAATCATGATTATTAATTGAGGTTATATATTCTAACTATTCCCTTAAAACTTCTCCACAACAATACCAATCGAAAAACGAAATGAAATCAACTAAGGTTTTGATTCTTTTCCTAAAATCAATTTTCTAAAACTCCATAAGCATTATTATTCTATAATAAACTTCTAAGATGAATCATGATTATATAAAACTGGGTATTCTAAGATTATCAATTATATATGGCCCAGATATTACACAAATCTAATTATGAAAATTACATGATTAACTTTATTTTATTTTTTTGATTTAGGGATTTGATATTTTGTTTTGGACTATATATAAAAATTATATATGATTTTATGGGTTATGTTAATAATCACAAAAACTCTGAATTAATGACTTAATTTATGTGGGTTAACTTATGGTTAATAAAAGCATGGGCATATTTAAGAGAAGCCTTGTATATCCTGGCTTGATTGGGGTATACCCATATTAATCGGGGTATACCCAATTTCAAAGGGACATGGTGTGTCATTATTAAAAATGGTGATTTTACTTTAATACCCTTGAACTAATTAAATCTTAAACTAAACCCATTTCTTAATTTCATTAAACCTAAAATTAAAAAAAATAAACAACTCTTAATCTTCTCTTCTTCTTCTTCATCTTCATCTTCCATCAACCAAAGCCATATAAAAATCTTCAACTTTGATTTTCCAAAAAAATTGTTGACTCTACCAGCGAAAAGAAAACTATAAATGATGTTTAAACTCAAACCCATCATTGTGTTGTGTGATTTGATTGTTATATTAGGTTAGAAATCGAATATTGTGATTTTTGTGTTTTTGGTCGGCAAGGTCGTACCATGCATATCTTGCCGACTTTTCATAACAGCCATGGCGGCGACTGTAAAATTTTTCAACAGCCGGCGTGGTATTTTCCAATAGCCATCTCCTGTTTGTATTTTTCCAACAGCCGACATGGTATTTTTTGAAGACCTTGCAGGCCAAATACATACGTCATGGTATTTTCAACAGTCGGCGTGGTATTTTTCAATAGCCATCTCCTGTGTAAATTTTTTCAGCAGCCGGCAGGGTATTTTTTGAAGACCTTGCCGGCCAAATACAACCGGCAGGGTATTTTCAACAGCCGACGTGGGTTTTGTTTGTAGACCTTGCCGACTAATATTTTTCAATAGCCATCTCATGTGTGTCGAAAAAAATAAATTCGGCATATTCTTCATTTAAATACCTTGCCGGCCAAATACAGTCGGCATGTTCTTCATTCGTCGACCTTGCCGACTTTTCATACTTTCAGAACTGAAAGTGTTGATTTCTTCTTTGATTTTGAGTATGATTTCATACAACATATTTGCAATCCCCTTTTTAGAAGTGTTTCGGTTGTGTGCTTCATTTTCGTTGCAAGAGATATTCTCAAAAAAAAAAAAAAAAATTCATCAAAAATCATCCCACAAAAGTTCAATCAAAAACAAAATTTCATAACTTAAATTCATAAGTTTTAATCTATTCAATCAATTTAAACTTAATTAATTAATCTAATCAAAATTTTAATGTTAATTAAACGAGGGTAATTTTGCCATTTTGAAAATATTTGGTTAAAGGGTGACCTTTTTTACTTCAAAATGATCCTATTTTTTCTCATTTGGTATACCCCAATTAATCTGGGTATACCCCAATCAAACCACGTTTTATATGGCGAACGGCCGAAACGAACCACTCATAAATATTTTTGGTGCTGCGTTCTCGATGATTTACGTTTACACATAGTCATAGACCAAAGACAACGGGGGACTAAAAATATTGCATGCCATTTTCTTAAAACTTCTAGGCATTGGACAGGCGATTTTGGGAAAGTACAGTACCAAATGCTCCCAAAATAACACCAAATATTATGATGACTACATTAACAACTAAACGAGGTTTCGAAAGCTGAGACCAGAAGATTTTGGCGTAGAAGAACATGGAAATAGGATTGAAATACTACAAAATGAAATAACCAGTGAGGCAGTGGAATCTTAAACGTAATTTTAAACCTAGGGTTTCTTCGTTATCAAATTAGAGAAGGATGATGATAAGAATCATATTTGGGGAGGTTATTGGGGTATTGAATTTCAAGTTTTAAGAAGAATGGGAAGCAAAATTTAAGCCCGAAACTCAAATATCATCCACTACTTTTATATGGGTACATTCTTCTGGTCTGAGTATATAATATTGACACAAGAAGACTATCTGGTAAATTTTTAGTCAGAGGGTAAAAAAATACAAGTATATAAAAATACTTTAAAAATAAAAGTTGGCTTTCATGCCAGTGTATGTTAGAGAATTGCTGCCAGTTAATACTCTAATTCAGTACTACAACCCTAGTGTAAATACCTCTTGTCCTTTCTATCATTCTCATGAAGAAACCATTATGCATCTTTTCGTTAACTGCCTGGTTGTCTCTCGCATCTGGTTTGGTCTGGATTTCTCTCATATAATTGTTGTTGATGTGGACTGGCTTGATGATTTGTTTATTTACTGGCATGACTCCTCTCTTGGTGCTTCTCCTTTTAAAGTTTCATGGCCCAGTATTGGTTTAGTGGTATTATGGAGCATTTGGAAACTGAAATGTGATGCTTTTTTCAGGAATGCTGCTTTTGATTTAAACAATGCCATTCTGAATATTAAGAGAATGTTAAACTCTTATATTTCCCCTAGCAATGCTTCTAGTGCTTGATCTGCTTCTCCTGAGTGTTCATTTAAAATCCCTCTTTCTGATGCTGGGCATTTCTTTTTTGTGGATGGTTCCTTTAAAGAATTTAAGTTTGGAATGGGTGTTATATGTTGTGATTTTTCAGGAAATGTGATATGTGTGCGGTCAGACTTCGGGTGGATCCCTGATGAAGTGGGTGCAGAGGTTGCTGCTCTTCTTTTGGCTATTTCTTGGGCTGAAGAAATGAACCTCCCGAAAGATGTTTTCTTAGTGACTGCCTCCAGTTGGTCAATTTTGTGAATGATGCTACTTAGGAATGCTTTTGGAGAAGCTATGACCTTCTTAATCGGTGTAGGATTTCTTTTAAGAGTAAAATTGTTTTTAAACTTTTGTATGTAAAGAGGTGTAATAATTCTCTAGCTGATCGGCTTGATCGTTGTGCTAGAAAGAACCTTCTACAAGGTCTTTGGAAGTCTCTTCCTTCTTTTTTGAACAATGTTATTAGGAAGGTGAACTTGCCTGTTGTTTGTAATTCCTTTTTTTGGTAATACATTGGTGTGTTTCTCAGCAAAAAAAAATGTTAGAGCATTGCTCGGTTGAACCCACCAAGCATTCGTATGTCAAGGTTGGTTGCCATATTTTAGTATCAAAACTCATAAGTCACTTGATTAGATTACTAGAGTCAACTTCATTAGATTAAACTAGGAAGTCTAGAAATGTTGAGACATGCAAGTATTAATATGAATACCTGAAGATTCCAAAGACGTATCGACATCAACGATAATATTATCCTTCCACCTGAGGTTAGTAATACATAACTTGATTTATTTCCATTTCTATATTGTAAGCTTTTAATTCATTTCTGATTAAAAACATAACATGCAAAGTTATATATGTGAAACTCTAGTATAATAGACTTGATCATCATATTGGGATCAAAGTCTCAAGTAAGAATATATCAATAGTATAATGCTTATATTTTGTACTTAGGTGTAACACCCCGTGTTTTTAGCATGGCGCATCTTTTTAGCATGCGTCATGGCCTGAGATGATGCTTCATCCAAAGCTTCTGTTGGTTGGTAATAGGTAGATTAGCTAAAGGCCAATATTGTCTAAAACTGCTTAAAAAAATGAGTTCTAAAGCAACTGAAACTGAAAACTAACATAAGTTTAACAAGTCTAAAACCACAAGCTAACAGTTCAAAACATAATGAAGAGTTCAAACCACAATCTAAGTTTCTAAACCAAGTGAAACATAATAAAGTTTAAGAATTTCATGGATCCTTCTCATTGTTGTTATCTTCCTCCACATCACTAGCTTTTTCACCATCACTAGCTTTTTGACCAACATCAGCTTTTGCTTTTCCTTTTCCTTTCACTGGACCTATGTAGTCACCAGCCTCATTGTAATAGGGGTTCACTCCAGAAAAGTCAGATGCCTTGAAAAAAGTTCTTGGATCAAGCTCCTCTTCTTCCACCTCTGATGATGTGCATTCTTCATAGTTGAGGAGATTGCTATGACTATTCATAAACCTTAGGAATTCTTCAAGATATTTCTTACCCATCAGAAGTAACTTTCTTACAGGGAAATTCTCTTCAGTTTCATCTTTAAGATCTTCTAAAGAAGGATAAATCTTGTCAATAAATTCTAATAGCTCTTCTTCATTGTTAACAAGACAAGGGAGATCTTATATTTTTTCCCTCTAGGAACCTAAACAATACACAAATAAGAGATATGAAAATTATACACATTGAAACTTGGACCTTTATGGTCTGAATTAACCTTTTGATAAATTGGACCTTTATGGTCTGAATTAACCTTTGGTTCCTTCTACAAAGTTGTAGATATTCATAAGTCGTATCTAATAGACAAGAGATCCAACCTAATTAAATTAGTAAACCCTTAGGTGTGTTAAAGATAGATATTTAAATGATGTAGAGATTATGTTTGTATGATCTAGAGAATTGTATGAGATTATGTTTGAGCCTTGTATGAGCCTGTTTGTTACATTTTCAGTTTTACTTATGTGATTAATATTGAATCTTTATTAACAACGATCGATTCAAAGGATAAACCAATGGATTATGGATATTGAGGTAGGCGAGGCTTGTCATCAAAAGAGGTGGGAATCGATAATGAACTCTCTTGTATTCATTATTTTCTTACAAATATATCTTTTGTGAAATCCATGCATATCTTTGTTATTATATGATAGTGTATGCATGTATTATCTGTGTGTAATATAAACTAATTTTCTTTTACATTTTGGGATGGGATTGGATCTTTAGAAACAACTAATATCTGTGTTTTGGGAGTATTTACTTATTTTAAAAAAAGTGATTCTTTACATTGACTGGAAAGTAGTTACAAACTTTACTTGTTGTTGTCATGTAAGGAAACCTTTTCCTTTTGATTGGTGTGTGATGTGGTTGCCCAAAAGTTATATCTATATTTATGCGCTAAAGGAGTGAAAATTGTTGCCAACTAATAAAGTATTAGGTATGTACTCGTGTTACCGAATATTACTTTCCATATTTCTGTACGGGCAACGCATATCTCATACATGAATATTTATTGTTATTTTAAATTAATTTCAAAAGCTATTATATTATGTTTCACTAGATCTCTTTAGACACTTGATATGTAGAGTGCGCGTAGAATGAGGTACTAGTAAGGTACTTATCGTTTATGACTTTGAGGCCGGAAACCGCAGGGGGGCTTTAATGATCATTGAAGAATTCGCAACAGTCATGCCTTGCTACTCCGAAGGAAGACGTCGCTCAACTACTATTTATGTTGTGAATGTGTGCCGGTTTATTGGTTGGTAGAACTTTATATTTTTTGTATTACTATTATTTTAATATGCTTTATATGTTTTCTGTGTTTTATCGGTTATCAGTAAAACCTGCATTGTCTTTAAATCATTTTAATGATTACTTCAAAGTTAGTTGTTATTTCTACTGGGCACCCTTCGGGATGATGTGCTCACCCATTCCCACTTTTAGTTTCAGAGACAGATCAAGATGTGCATGTGGCGGTGAAAGCTTTTGAGGAGTTGGTTAGCTTCCGATATGTTTATTTTGTGTTTATATTCTATTTGTAAATCAACTCATTATTAAATATGTATCATCTGAGAGGAGTTCTTGTATTTATTTCAGAGAGGGTTTAGATTCGGGTTAATCTTTGTTTAGAACTTATTTCTTAGTGTTTTAAATAGATGTTTTAGATCGTTAGTGCCTCATTTTATAGTTAATCTTTTGGATTAGTCAGCTGCTAGCTTAGGGGGCGCTACAATGGGATTACAAATATAGATTGAATCCTTGATATTTTTTCTTCCCAAGTACTGAAATACAAATCAAACCATTACATGAACCAACAATATTACTAGAATTATTAGGAGGGATTAATTTAATTTTTTTAAATTTTGACAAAGGTTTTCATTATAATTGTCATCATCGTATTCTATAAGTCTTAGAAGTTTTAAATCTTTCACTGACTCAAAAAACTAAAAACTGAATAAAACCTGCCTTAACAGAAGCAACAACAGCAACATAATCATGATCGTAAACTTGACGTGAGTGCATCTAGGTGAATGACTCGTCATTGAAGACGATATTTCGCCAAGTTTTGCATACTAAAGCGTATTGCAAGAATGATTCAACAAGTAAGCATGAAAAAAATACTTACTACGATATCTGCTGGTAAAACCCTGCTCATGGAGGAAAAAAACTCACAAAGCCTAGTTGAATAGCCAAGGGAAAGATCACAATGATACTTGAATATATTAGGGTTTGGGAAGAAATTCGTACATCTAGCAGACGTCTAACTCTAGAGTTAGTGTTACAATGCCATCAAGAGGTTATGTAGGACGATTTCACACATTTTTGGCCCAAAAACTGGCGGGTCAAATATCAGTTTGTATATGCGGGAATTAACGTTTAATCCTAACGTTGTTGGGATTTGGGCGCTCTAGCCCCTCTCAGGTCTCGTACTTCTTTTTTTCCTTTTTTTTAAGCAAATGGTAAAATGTTGAATCTTGTTTTGTGGCATACGGAAATCTTTTAGAGCATATCAAGTAAAGACAAAACCGGGTCATTAGATAGTATATCTAAAATCCCCTTAACCAAATATTTTTGATAATGGAAAAACCGCCATTTAATATTGGTAGTTAATAATAATGATTAGTTGTTAATAATCTTGATTAGTGATTAATATTAATGATTATTAGTTATTAGGGATAATTAATTTATAAAACCTTGTGCTGATTAATTTTGGAGAAGAAGAATAAAAAGTTAGGTTTTGTTTTGGAGAAGGAGAAGATAAGTGAAGAAAAAACTTGTATTTTGATTCACGTAATCAAAATGCATGAGAAGAGACAATCTTCTTCTAGAAAATATAGGAAAATACACATCAAAAACAATAATAATTCAGAAATTGATGATTTTTTAGATTATGAGAATGATTTTATCCAAACTCAAACTCAAACTCAGAAGATGATTTTATTGGCCAAATCATGAAGATGAATACATCGATCGAGGTACCCAACAATGCTAACAATACACAAATATACTTCTCAATTATGTTTAATTTCATTTTTGTAGGTTGAAATCATTAAGAAATTGATTTTTTTTCACCCAAGTTCGGAAAATTAGAGATAGGTTCGGCTTGAAATTATCAGCCGAACCTAACTGGTATACTATAAAAGATGAACAATTCGTCTTACTCAAAATACAATAGTTATCAGCCGAACCTTCTTCTGAGATTTTCAAAAAAACTGAAGTTAAAGGTTTTGTTTTTACCGTAAATATCGTATCATCCGAACCATATATATATATATATATATCCTTTTAAGTCGGATCATATTCAAAAAATCGTATCAGCCGAACATGTCACTGATTTTTCAGAAAACACTTAAGTTTATACACATTTAAGGGTTAGGATTATTATTACATTATTTTCTATTGTGCATCCTTTGTTAGGATGAATCAACCAAAAGAATTGGAAATGACTATATAAGTGTTAAGAAAGTTAAGAAAATGAATTCTACTAATGGAGAATATCAAGGTCCAAATTCAACTCATTAAAGTCAAGGAGATCTTATCTTCATCTTTAAGAGAATGAAAATAAGAAGATAACACAAAAATAATGAGGTCATTCTAATATCGGAGGAAGAAGTTATGGTCAAAACAAGTTCGAAAAACTTGAGTCTGCATAGAGAAGTTCGGATGATAAATTATCATCATGAGCCATCCGAACCCGGAGCCTACAAATCAATATTTTCGAAGTGTTTACAGAGAGATGTTCGGCTAGAAAGTGATCTAATCGAGTCAGCCGAACTTGACAACCATCTGGGGTAAATTTCACTTCTCAGGTTCGGCTTGGAAAGGTTGCACTAATGGAAAATGAGGTTTTCCTGACCCACATCCCCGACCCTCAATAACGGTCAATAGACCGTGGACCGATCAAGACCGTCCTAGATTTAAAAAGAAATCTGGAGCACAATCCAGAGCGCCTAATTTGGTTCTTGAATTATTATAATTTTACCCCTCGCTCAATGACCTGTGAACCTAGCTTTTTCTATGATTCAATTTTATAGGAACCCATTTCTCCCCACTCTCCTTAACCCTTATCCCTTCATATCTCTATTATTTTTCTCTCACCTCACCTCACCTCTTCGAAGTAACCCCTTACCTCGTTCTCATCTCAAAATTGAAAAAATATTCTAACTTTCTTCATCTCACCTCTTTCTCTTGGTTTTTATCTCTGCAAGTCTACACAGTTTCTCTCGATCGACTTCTGCAAGAAAGAAAAAAAAAACTAGTTTTTTTCCATATTCTTCGTTCATAATGGATCCAGATCCGGAAGATGAAATAGAAGTGAATACCCTCAAACAAATAATCGATTTCAATTGTAGTCTGTGCTTTCAATGATAAAATCCTTCTTGAGATTAATTGCGTAATTATCTATGTCACAATCTTCTTCATCGTATTCAATTAGAGAAATCTGATTTTTAATATTAGGGTTAGGGCTAATTTTGAAGTTATTGTGTTTCTTGGTAATAGCTTCCATTAAAGTGTTATTTTTCTTGATTAGGGTTCTGATTTACATAAAATGGTTCATATGGTGATTCCTGGTGATGGTGTGGTGGTGGTGATGAAGCAAAAGATGGTTAATTTGTTAAGAAGATTTCTTCACTACTTGTTTGTTTTGTGATGTGTGGTTATTAATTGTTTCTTTAATTTGGGTTTCAAGGGTTTTCTGATATCATGAGTTGATACATTTGATGTCTGTTTTAATAGGTAACAATATCATTTTTATTCATTCTGATCAGTATACATATATAGTTCAGTTTCTTAGTACTTCGATTAAAGATGAAGATGTTGTGTATTTTTTACAGCCCCCTAATTAGATCGGAGAGGACCGCAGAGATTATATGCGTCATAAGGAGGCGATGATTCATGAATTTGAATTGAGGGAAGTTGATCTTGATTCAGTTATTTTAGGTCCAATTTAATCTTAAATATGGATTGGTAGAATCTAATATTCTAATGGTCTCTGAAATGGGTATCATTGGTGTGTTGAGTTCAAATTTTGATTCCATTATTTTTATTGAAATCTCCAGTTTGTTTATATCTCCTTGATTGAATTATAATGGAATATATGCTATTTTTAGGGCTTGAATAATTGTTGATGGATTTAATGTTGGTATGCTGGTGGTGTTCGTGATGCTGATGGTGTTGTTAGTGGTAGAGTTTGGAGGTGCATGTGTTGGTTTTTCTGCTACCAAAAGGTGGTGGTGGTTTCTTAATAATTACATAAACATTGATGTAAGCGATGAATCTTACAGATGGGTTATGTAATTTTGGATTTGTTGCTTTGATTATTGAGGTATATATTGGTTTGTTTGTAATTGGCAGCAAGTGGCAGTACACTTTAGGATGATGATGATGATGATGAGAAGGTGATGTGAAAATGAGATTTCAATTTTTTTAGTTGTTTTAGCAGTATAGAGTTTTCCTTGTTTGTTTAGTATTATGTTAGTATTGATTGGTTTCATACTAATTGTCGATTATTGGTTTAATTGGTTTATTTTTCATTTTCCATTATATTCTTTGGGGAATGGGGTGATAAGAGCCAGTAAGAAACCTTAGAGAAGGTTGTGCATATATGAGATATATGTTCTATTATTAAGATTAAAACTATTGGTACATATTCACTGTTGGCTAAGTTTCACTTCCTTTACAGCTTGCTGCGATTGGATTGGCTGCGGATGAGAATCCATAAGGTGTTTTTCTTGGTGGAATCTTGTAAGTTCCCTTCTATTTTTCATGCACATATGTACTTGAATAGGACATAGTACAAAGGGTACCTTTGAAAGCTTGAAACAAAATCATATAACGTCCACCTTCTTCTATCTTTAAGAAATTTGATGTACATATATTGATAATGAGAAAATCACTAGCTTATTGTGGGGTTAGTTCTTATTTTTGTTAGATTTGTTCTTATACACTCTTAACATGAATGTTTTGGTTGTGGAACCTTCCCGTCAAGGAATTTTACCATGTCCAAAAGTTATCGCACGTGGTTAATAAGATTTTTTGATTTGTTTGTCGTTGTAGTAAATAGGTTGTCGTTCACTCGGACGTTGTTGAGATTAAATTAAAAGGTTCAACGAAAATAATAAACAAAAGCGAGAGTTACTAGGCCTAGGATTTCACCGAATTCATATCAATAGGTTCAATTATTTATTCTTCAGCAATTATCGCTCAATAAATAAAACAACAAGGACTCTTATTTTTTCCAAGGTAGATTCTCCAAACATTAGTTATAAATCGTAAGCATGGGACATCAAACATCTAAGCAAGCATGACCCATCTAATAAAATGATAACTAATTTTTTCAAATCATAATTATATTTTAATTAATGCAAAAGTCAAATAGAAAAATAAAATAAGATCACCCATGTATGAGGTTCGGCTTCCTCCGTCGACCCAGTGTTGGGGTTTAGATTCTCATAATGAAAACACACTCAACAATATAATTAATAGCTCAAATGGTGTTTTTATTGAAGAAAACTAATAATACAATGAATTCGCAACGGTGTAGAGCCGTTACAAAACTATTACAATGATTGTTTAGAAAACAATTGTTTTGTTCTATCGCAGAAAACTGTCGTTCATGGAAGAAACAGTGACAGTTCTAAACGATAGACTACAAGTGTAGTCTTTTCTTCTTGTTCTTCTTCTATGCAGTAGCAGAGAAGTTGGTCTGCAACTCTCGATTCTTGTCCCCCAACTCTCAATATCTTTCTCTGAGTCCCGTAAACCCTTTATATACTCTTCAGAATCGAGAATACTCGACAGTAACTCCATATAATCTTCATTAATCACTTCTTATACTCTGTTGCCAAAAACATTAATAATTTATATTTCTAGCTCTTTCACGCGCTCCTGTTGCTTTCAAATCTTCTTATTTATCTTCTACACGTTCATGTTCGAGTAATACTCAGTCAAACCACAAACCAAACTGCCAAAAATACAGCAGATACATCCCGAGACTTGTTTTCTTTCCTGCTTTAAAACAAACACCATAATAACAGAATATTTCTTCTCCAAAGCACGTGAACAGCTTGTGTACATGGTAACCAAAAGAGTACTCGTCGAATCCCTTGAAAATCTCCAACCGAATCTTCCAAAATTGATTAACAGAAACACCGATAATAGATCTCCCTTGTTTACTTCAACTCCATGTAACTTCCTATTTCTTTCGAAAACAGAAGACTTACCATCTCTGTTTAGTGATAACAGGATACTTCCAATCAAATCCAACGAAAATCTCTCATGAAATCTAGACCGAAATCAATGACAGAACCCTGGATATTTATGCTCCCCTGTTTTATTGAGAACCAATTATCCAGCCCAATATACTCCGTAAAATCACTTGTACTAGCACTGTTTAGTCAAGGATAGTCCAACACAACAAAGTTTCGTGATTGAATCTCTTTATAACAGCTTCAAAATTCGAATCCAAATTCTGTTCGTGACTGCACATGTTTTCCCGCCAAAATTTAAATGAAGAAGATGGGTATCCCCCTATCCAGTCTGGTGTGCGAATAGCAATTAGGGTGCCCCTTAGTAATTGGTTGCCCCTTAGCCAAAATTGGAGTCCGCTTAGAAAATGTCCTTCGGGGGGGTGTCCTTAGCAGTTTTTCGAGCCGATTCTTCCAAAAACATTTATTTCCTAAAAATACCTACAACCAAGTTTATTAGTGATAAAATGTGTCCCAGCTAATGTATTTATGGGTGAAAATGCGTCGCATTTTCGTGCTCATCAAATTCCCCCACACTTACATTTTTCTAGTCCTCGAGCAAAACAGAAAATTGACCCGCTACACAGCTGGTCATATAATACGAGAGAGTTAGACCCGCTACACAGCTGGTCATGAAAAATGCCATACACAAGACCCGACGCAAACTTTTTTTTTAGACCCGCTACACAGCTGGTCATAATAAGGAAATACATGAAAATTGACCCGCTACACAGCTAGTCATAAGCTTAACAACTATAATAATATATATATATATATTTTAGACCCGCTCAAGAGCTGGTCACAATACGCAAGAAAATTCCTGAAAAAAATTAAAATTAAAATTAAAAGTTAATACGCACTCCCCCACACTTAAATATTACATTGTCCTCAATGTAATTGAGTCATCCATCTTAAAAATTAAGATGGAAAATTCAAAAAAATAAAATAAATAAAATAAAATAAACAAATAATTATACCTACTGGAATATACATAGAATATCCCCGTAAACTAATAACCTGAAAATTTGGGGATTGACCCAAAATACAATATTTACAAACGACAACTACACAATTATTTTATGAAAAAATGGGGACACTGAAACTGTCAGAAACCAAGATTTACCCATAAATCAAGTTTTTACTGCACATGGAAGTGCATAAAGAACAAAATATGGGGATTCAATTGAGACTGGGGAAATATCAATTGATTCATGCACGATATCAGGAATAGGAAAGTCCTCTGGGTACTTAGATGCAAAGTAATCCAACAACACTTTATAAGCACACAATTATAACCCTAAATTAGGCAACTTTTGGAAGTCTATGGGTCTAGAAACAACCTCTAAGTCGGGTGAACGATCTTGTGAGGTAGATTCATCCATGGAATTAGGCGAGTCATCCACATAATCATCCACAGGGTCATCTATATGTTCTGTTTGGAACAGAGAGTCACTACAAGACTGATCATCATCATCATCATTATTAAATAATCTTTGGCATTCTAGAATTCTCAATCTTTGTTCCAAACTAGGTGGTGTGTGTTTGTAATACTTTTCATATATAGTTTGATGTGATTCTTCACTTACCATTTGTGGAGCAAAAACTCCATACCGTTGCCTATGCATATATTCACCAAGCGTCATCTCTGATGAAGTTGCCTGATAATTTGAATTTCTATGCATATATTCCGCCAGCGTCATTCTAGGTGACGTCTCCTCAGAAGAAGTCACCATCCTCAAAAAGTCCCTGAAAAGAAATACAAAAAGAAACGCATAAAAAGGAAAAAATAAATCAAAATGAAATTAAAATACTGTACAAAATAAATAAATAAAAATAAACTTAAAAATTAATCTAAAAACAAGTCCACGTCGGCGGCGCCAAAATTAATAAGATTTTTTGATTTGTTTGTCATTGTAGTAAATAGGTTGTCGTTCACTCGGACGTAGTTGAGATTAAATTAAAAGGTTCAACGAAAATAATAAACAAAAGCGAGAGTTACTAGGCCTAGGATTTCACCAAATTCATATCAATAGGTTTAATTATTTATTCTTCAGCAATTATCGCTCAATATATAAAATAACAAGGACTCTTATTTTTGCCAAGGTAGATTATCCAAACATTAGTTATAAATCGTTAGCATGGGACATCAAACATCTAAGCAAGAATGACCCATCTAATAAAATGATAACTAATTTTTTCAAATCATAATTTTATTTTAATTAATGCAAAAGTCAAATGGAAAAATAAAATAAAATTACCCATGTATGAGGTTCGGCTTCCTCCGTCGACCCAGTGTTGGGGTTTAGCTTCTCATAATGAAAACACACTCAAAAATATAATTAATAGCTCAAATGGTGTTTTTATTGAAGAAAACTAATAATACAATGAATTTGCAATGCTGTAGAGCAGTTATAAAACTGTTACAATGACTGTTTAGGAAACAATTGTTTTGTTCTGTCGCAGAAAACTGTCGTTCATGGAAGAAACAGTGACAGTTCTAAACGATAGACTACAAGTGTAGTGTGTTCTTCTTCTTCTTCTTCTTCTTCTCTGCAGCAGCAGAGAAGTTGCTCTGCAACTCTCGATTCTTGTCCCCCAACTCTCGATATCTTTCTCTGAGTCCCGTAAACCCTTTATATACTCTTTATAATCAAGAATACTCGACAACAACTCCATATAATCTTCATTAATCACTTCTTATTCTCTGTTGCCAAAAACATAAATAATTTATATTTCTTGCTCTTTCACGCGCTCCCGTTTCTTTCAAATCTTCTTATTTATCTTCAACACGTTCATGTTCGAGTAATACTCAGTCAAACCACAAACCTAAATCCCAAAAATACAGCAGATACATTACGAGACTTGTTTTCTTTCCTGCTTTAAAACAAACACCATAATAACAGAATATTTCTTCTCCAAAACATGTGAACATCTTGTGTACATGGTAAAAAAAAGAGTACTCGTCGAATCCCTTGAAAATATCCAACCGAATCTTCCAAAATTGATTAACAGAAACACCGATAATAGCTCTTCCTTGTTTACTTCAACTCCGTGTAACTTCCTATTTCTTTCGAAAACAGAAGACTTACCATCTCTGTTTAGTGATAACGGGATACTTCCAATCAAATCCAACGAAAATCTCTCATGATATCTAAACCGAAATCAATGACAGAACCCTAGATATTTATGCCCCCCTGTTTATTGCGAACCGATTATCCATCCCAATATACTCGGTAAAATCACTTGTACTAGCCCTGTTTAGTCAAATATAGTCCAACGCAACAAAGTTTCGTGATTGAATCTCTTTATAACAGCTTCAAAATTCGAATCCAAATTCTGTTCGTGACTGCACATGTTTTCCCGCCAAAATTTAAAAGAAGAAGATGGGTGTCCCCCTATCCAGTCCGGTGTGCGAATAGCAATTAGGGTGCCCCTTAGCCAAAATTGGAGTCCTCTTAGCAAATGTCCTTCGGGGGGTGTCCTTAGCATTTTTTCGAGCCGATTCTTCCAAAAATGTTTATTTCCTAAAAATACCTACAACCAAGTTTATTAGTGATAAAATGAGTCCCAGCTAATGTATTTATGGGTGAAAATGCGTCACACTTTCGTGCTCATCAGTGGTGCTTCACCAAGTTAATGTACTTTCAATATAGTCCAGTGAATCATTAGTCCTAATATGTTTAAGTGAAATTTTTTCTGGATTCTACACACATTTCTTGCACCAATTTTTCAGCAAATGCAATACAACTTCTATTGTAATTGCTGACTATGTTATGTCTTATTTGATGCAAAGGTCAAGCATTGTGTATAGCTTCATCTGTTCTTGGTGGCAAGAGTTTGGCTTCAAACATATCTGAGACAATAGTAATTTTATTTCTTCTGTCATCTAGTCTCAGCTGTTCTATCTCAAAAAACCCGATGCGATGCTATTCTCCAGTACTTACTTACCCGTATGTTTGTCAATGTAGGTGGGATTCTATTTCTTATTTTCGGTATGCAATCCTTTATTTCAACAGTCGAACCATAGTGCCTGAATCATTTCAACTGTAAGTATCTCAATTCTGCTACATATGCAGGCTGTATTAATCCCATGTTTTCCATTTTAAGGATGAATATTGATTTCTTTCATTATCTTTAGCCAGAACCTCTGCATATTTTCATTTGTCTGCACCTCCTTTTTCTTGATACTGGTTCTTAACTTCTTTTTGCCTTATTTGCTTACTTGTAAAGCGCATCAACACCATCAAACTAGACATGTAGCAAAGCGTCATACTCCATGGGTTAGTGAGCTGATTGGATGGCATTAAGGTCTAGAACCGGTGTAGATAGTACAACCATTTGATTTTAATTGATGTAATTACTTATATCTTTTTTTTTGGTTGTAATCTGATTATGTTGTTCCATTCAATCAGTGCAGAGGGGAAAACCAATAAGAGAGCCAGGATATTCCTTATTAACCAGGACAAAACAAAGTATAACATATCTAAGTACCGTGATGATGTTTGTTTGACCTACAAAGACATTATGCAACTGTATAATGCAAAGGTAAAAACTAATCACTTTTGTTTATTTGTTGTAATTCAGATTCTCCTGCCATTCTATCACTCGCTTTAACTTGAAATACCTCATTCAGTTAAAATAATCCAATTCATGTTCAATTTCGGTAGTTCAAAATATTTACTTATGAACCTTAGTATATGTTTAACTTAGTTAGTTCACAATATTCCCATAACTAATTACCGGTTTTCTCCTTTCTTGTTGTTTTCAGAAAAAGGTTAAGTTAGGTGGGGAGTATGAAGGAAATATCGAGGTAAACGTTATACTACTTTTGTTTCCTATGATGTGGATAAATCTAGGCAGAAGAAACATTTCACTAGCAGTTATCACTTGTAGCTTTTAGGCTTCCGGTGAAGACTACTCTGTTGAACTTGGTGAAAATTTAAGGTCCTTGTGTGCTCTTCTTGATGTTGGAAATGTACAAAAAACTACAGAAAACAAAGGTAAACTTAGCTCCTGATAATGTTATGCTGTGATATTTTCCAGATGTATGTGTTTTTTCCACTGGATGTATAAAAATGTAAACTTGATTTGTGTTAAGATTAATCAAGAAGAATCTAGAATATTTAACTGGTGAGAAAGTGGTGGAGTAGTCTTTAAGACTTTACGGGTGACAAACTATGGTCATCTAGTACTAGATAAAATTATCTAGTGGCCTGTACTTGTCCCTAAATGGATAAATCTAGAATTATCTAGTTGAAAGTCAAAGTCGGTAAACGTAAAATATATGTGCACATGTAGATAGTTAAAGAGAGTTCTAGAGTATATTAAGTCGGTTATCTAAAGATAAAATAGGCTAGAACGAGATCAGTTGTAGCTTGTAATTGAGTGAAGACACCAAGTGAGGTATATGTGTAATCGAGTGGAAATAAGAGTGAGTGGTAAGGTGTAAACGAAAGAGAGCCGTCTGTTGTAAGAAAAGTTAAGGTATGTGTACGACCGAAGATTTTTGAAAGTAATAAAACTTGTTTCTTCCAATTCCACCCGTGAGTTATTTTATTGAGTCCTAAATATTTTCAAATACCCATTAGCCATTAACCCCATAATCATTTCCAACAGGATGTTCCCCAGATGTATCTCTTTTTTCCATTTTTTTTATTCTTCCTCGCAATGCCTCATACATATTCTGGAATAGGGTGGCATCGGGATCAACTTATTGGAGATATGACTACTCTGAACCCCCTGGAGTCCTCGACTGATGAATAAACTACATCCATTTCATCTTTTAAAGAATATTTTGAATGTTTGGGATCACAAAAAGGTATGAGTATCCGTTATTACAGTTTTATGTGCTCATTATCATCTAAGCTTACTGGGATAGTCAATTTGAATATCATACTCTGATCTAACATCATAAGGTGTTATGTCTTCATAATACCTATATTTAAGTAGAGCTTGATGATATCTATATAGCGCCATTCTTGTGCTTCTATTTTTTATTTATTTTGTCGGTGATAGGGGAGAATTCTGTGAAGGCACAAGTGGTCTTGTAGAAGGTGGTAGTAGTCGGGACAAGCAGGGAGGTAATATTATTGCCTCAACATCTCAAAATTTTCCTTATGTTAACTATGTTTTAGTTCACCATTGTGATTAGCTACATCTCAAATATTGCAGATAAATTATGTTGGAATACTCTGCCATGCTTAGGGCTGTGTTATACTTGACAGAGATGGGGTTCACAACAAAGAAACAAAAACGTTTCTCTACTATTTGTGAGGTGGATCCAATGAAGAAAGTTGATTCAACTAGTTATTGTAAACTAGGGTATTCAGACTTGCACTTGTCTTCAAGAAGCAGCTGATACTATCAGCAAAGACTTGTATTGGTGCAAATTCAAGATTTTTTTTTTATTTTTTTATTTTTCTGATTTTGAAGCTAAGTGCAGGTTTCATTTCATTGAAATTTTGCAATTTGAACCTGTATGAATTGTACAGTGGATACTAGTTTTCAAATAAATTGTCATTTGAATTTATGAATGTAGGTTTCATTTCTTTGTAATTTGAATTTCATTTTAGTCTCGATCAGAATTGTCTCAGCTCAGACAGATTCAATGTAGACAAGTCAGCCAATCTGAATCTGAATCTGTTATTTTTTTATTTATTTTAAAATGTATATCTACGACTAAGGATGGTATGTGTGAATACCTTTACCGTTAAAATCGGTCGTTGATAAGGGTTGTTCCGTGACCCGCAAGGCCACGTCATAGATATAAAAGACGCTCAAACATCGACCATTTTCGCGACCGTTAAAACAAATCATATAACTCACATCTATGACTTTCCCTGACGGTCGCGAAACTGCTATTTTCCACTAGTGTTGGAAAGGTATTAGACGAACCTGACACTGTTTTGGGACATATTTGGACGCGAAATTGACTTCTATCTCATGGAAATACGGTCCTAAAAGGATTATAAAGTATAAATTTGATAGCTTTATATACGAATACATCCAAAGCCCTAAGAATAGATCCTTCAATCTTTATCATCTCTCTGCACCACATTCTATCGTTTATATTATCTTTCACATCATAAATAAGACACACATCAATTTTGAGAAGAAAATCCAAGTTAGAGGTTCAAATTATAAACCAAATAACGAACTAGCTGAACCATTTTAAATTATAAGTTCGTCTTATAAGCAAACTATTGAATCTGCCGAACCTGTCTTATTAATAGAACCTGGAGAAATGGTATCAAGTGCGGCTGATAAATGATATGAACTTATAAGCCAAACTGTCCATACGCACTTTCAAGGTGAAAAAACAATGAATAGTTTGCACTACACCAAAACATCCGATTTGGGACGGATATACGCGTTGCAAATGAATTTCACCAACGCTAATATCTATTGGGAATATGGCGTAGCAAATTTTGGTGCAACGCCAAAATCCGTTGGTCAAATTAATTTGTGCAATGTATATAAACGTTGGTAACATATTTTACCAACATTTGTTGAGCAACGGATTCTTTAATTTGTGCAACGGTTACAATAATTTAGGAAACGTATTACTCTAATTTGAGCAACACTTATACACGTTGCAAACCCGTTTATAGATTTTTTTTAAAAAAAGACGATAATTTCAGGTAAAAAATAGAATTCCGACGATAATTCCGATGGAATTCTACATCTGAAAATATATTTTGCACATTCATATACCATTGTAGATCAACACTTATATTGTTTACAATTCACCAAAAGTAACCTGATTACCATATAGCAACATGATTACCTATAGCAATTAGTTGTAATTTGTATATATCTGGTCACTATGTACCTTGTATGAAATGTAGGAAGGCGGGAAGGAAAACCCTCAGATGAAGCAGCTTCCACGCCAGCACAAGTCCTGTGAGATTACGTATAGAAGCCCTTGTTCTCTTTATTGTTGTCCAGGAAACTTGAGATATCCTGCGAAAAAATAGCAAACCCCAATTTAGTGATGTACAATGATAATAAAACTGCAATGTGAATTAAAAAGGAACAAATAATAACTAACTTGTCCCATTCGATCCCAATATCCCAATATCCCAGCGACAAAGGATGAATTCGTATTCACTTAACGTCTCCTCCAGCCGCTCATACATATAATCCACAAACGAAATTGCGAAATACTGTGTTCTGACACCCAATTTGCATGCATCAAGCAGGGACAGGCGTTTATGATGGATCCACGAGATGATGTATGGGTGGAATAATTCCTTTGCATCAACACCTCCTTTTCTATGACTGGAAATGATTGAAAAGTAGATAAGCTAAGATCGCTACGGATTATTAACCAAGTAGAGTATAAATCATAGATCGACCTACCCAATATTATATTCCAACTAATGAAATCCTTTTGAAACTCATCAGTTGCAATGACAAGCTCTCTTACAGGAGATGAGGACTTTCAGGGCGTCATGCAACAAGGAATGCACGCAATCTAGTGAAAAACTCCATACTGAATATAACTGAAGAAATATCTGGAAGGTGTATACAGCTGCAAAAAAAAATATGATAGTATCAATGATAATTTTGAAGTAAATATAAAATGTAAAAATCGTACTAAAACCAACATTGTTACACTAATCACTAGCATAACTCCACGAGATCGAGCAAGGCTTTCGAGGATAGAAGAAAAAGGCTAGAACCCCATATATCATTACCTAGGAAGGAGATGCTGATTGTGGATTCCCATATCAGTAAAAGTTTCATTTCTAAAGTTTGAACACAGAGATTTCACCTTCTGGTAGGAAGAAGAAAGAGTAACAACGTCCATCAATGTTCCTTCACCATTGCTGGTTACGAACTCGTCTGTCTCAGCCAAGTGCCTTCTTGATCTCTTTTTAGCAGCAAACTAGGGAAGACTTGAGGTCTTTGTCATCATGAAGAAATTGAAATATGGGAACAACACGACATGAGTTTAAGAAAAAATAATCAGCACTCGTTACCTGGAAATATCTGCATAGTTCCAATTCTGTGTCAGGAGATATGATATCATGAAGCCAATTGTAAAGCTTCATAGCAGGTGCTAAAGCGGGAGCTAGAGATCCAGTAGAAGGTAGAAAATCGTCCATCAATCCTGATAATGACGACTCATCTAATGCCTTGTAATTCCCAAAAGCAATAGAAAGAATCTGTTCAAGTTGACCCTCAATTTCTCCTAAGATGCGATTCTGGTCATAGTCACTCGAGATAAGTATCATCCCGTATGACACTATATTGATGGCTAGTGTCCAAAAATAAAAACTTCTACTCACTAGAAACATGAAAATAGATAAGTGGTAATAAACTAATCTAACAAAACAAAAGCAAAGCAAAAAATAACAAATAAACATAGAGAGTATTTACCTCCTGATGGCTTAAAATGCTTCTAGCACTGCCCTCCATTTTTATGGGATATAACAGATCATACGCTAAGACGAGGCAATCAGACGTAGGTGTAGCCACATCCATAACATAAGAAAGGTATCTATCATGAAATTATAATGTCACATCATGTTAGGAAACAACATCGTGAAGCAAGAGAGAAAATTCAGCTAATATGCAAATTCAGGTGAGAATCAAAATAAGACCAACTAAGAGAGCAAGAGAGCAAATTCAGCTAATATGCAAATTCAAGATAACAACATCAAATCAGAAGCAAGATAGCAAATTCAAAAACTTAAATTCGAACCCCACTTTCAGTTTTGGAAAGAAAGAAAAAAATATAGATGGATCGATGAGAAAAGAATAAGAGAAGTTACCACTTTAAAACGAAGGCATTTCAATTGAAGGTTCTGTATACCAGAACGTTTCTGAGCTACAGAATCACTCATTCCTGCCAAGACACCTGCTTTAATAGCCTGAGAGCAAAATTCATAAAAACTCACTTTAAGATATTAGCATCAGAAAATCAATACAAACAAAACCCATTTTGAATCAAACAAGCTTAATTATTAATTCTTACAACAACAAAAATTAAGGAAAAAAAATAGATAATTGAAAGAGAGAAGAAACGAAACCTTATTTCTGAGAGGATGTTGTTGAAATTGTAACAAATACTGCTCCCATAGAACAAGTACCAAAATGACTTTAAAATTGAAATCAAAACACACCCCTTACTTTAGAATTACATAATACAAAAAAAAATCATCAAAACATATAATGAAGTAAACATCACAAAGTTAGGTCAAACAATAGATCAAAGTATAACCAACAAAATCAAAATCAAATAACAGCAGTAGTGGATAACCCTTCATACCTCTTGCAAATCAACAAAGCAATTAACCATCAGATGCATCGATTTTCGATTTCAGGAACAAAATTGATTTTCTAGGTTTTAGATCGATATTTCTGGGTTTGATTTGGTTTTGAACATTTTCAACCACAAAGATATATGGATTTTGATTAGGAGTGAGGTTTTGATTATTGAGATTGCTCGGAATAAAAGAAATCTCTAAGTTTTGAGATTTCTCGGGAAGAAAGAAAGAGGAGCTGAAGAACGAAAATAAATTAAAAAACTGAAAATATATGTGTGAACATGTAAAAGAAAAATAAAAACAAAAAATCTAGAGGCTAAAAAAACTAGATTACTAAAAGCTCATGAAAGTGCTACAAATTACGGAAATACCATGGCATCTCAACGTTTTAATAATTTCAAACACGTTGCTCCAATAATTTCATTTTGATAAATCAATATTATTTATTTTGCACAACGTATTTTCGGGTGTGCAACGGATATACGCGTTGCTCCATGGTGCAACGCGTATATTCGTTGTACACTCCCGAAATTGAAATGTTGGAAAATCCAGGATATGTTGTAGTGTTGGTTGATAATTCGTCTCAATTATTAGCCGAACATCAATCTGTGATCGTTAAAAACCAATTTTTTCCCGAATTAAACATATTCTATCAATTATAAACAATAAAATAAGAGACGGGTCTGTAATAAATACTTTTTAATCCTCATTTCATGAGTTGGTTCTTCAGTCGGTTGAATTTTTGTTTCAATTTCGTTTTATGCACCTTCATCTTCTACTTGTTCTACAATTTATGGATTAGAAATGGATTCAAAACGCTTATTTTCTACTCTTTGCATTGTGTGAGTCCTTATATAGTTGAATTTAATCAATGATCAAATTTTTACCAATCAACAACTAATTATGCAGATGAAAAGGAAAATTATCAGACGGTTCGCGAGGGTTGGGCATAAGGAAGAAGAAGAGGTGCTTAGGATAAACAACTAATTTTTTTTATTTTAAGTTTTCATATTAAGGTAAGTATAGATTAGTAATTTAATTTTTTTAAGGGTATATAGGTAATTGCACTACCATTAGAATCCCCTTATAAAGTCACCCTAGATGAGAAAATAATTACGTATGCCCTAAAATAAGGTTATCTTAAATGTTATTGATAAAAGAAAAGAGGATTACAAGCCCGATATAAGAATTATCATACCATCCCAATCAGATATATATTCCTATCAACTGAAGCTTCCTAGTTGGTTATAAGGTCAGTAAACGTAATCAATTGGTCCCCATTGAAAGACTATTCTCTTAACCTTTATGTTGATCCAATCGTAATGTCTGGCTCACTTGTTTTCCATAGTTCTTCGATTTCTCTCAAGCCAGATGGCCCAAGAGATGGAAAAAGGTAGCATCATTCAGATATTTTTGGATATATTTTGTGTTGACTTGATCTTTATTCTTCAAAGTGAGTTTTTATATTGTCTTTGTGTACCTAGCCAACATCGAGTCTTGAACTGAAGTATCCCCAGATTTTATTTGAGAAACTGTATTTCAAAAGAAGATGATCAACAGTTTCAACTTCTCTACTGCAGAGGATGCACATAGTATTGTTGATCTGATATCCTCTCTTAAGAAGGTTGTTAGTTGTATGAATTGCATTGTTAATAGCAAACTAGATAAATAGTTTATTTGACATCCTCTCTTAAGAAACCTCTCGTACTTGGAAGGACTTATAAAAGACACCATAAGTGCATGCATATTGTCTACAAGTAAACAATGACAAACACAAGTCAACTTTACGGGGAGTTGGATTGGTGAAACTAAACGTTCTACTATACTAACTATGAACGAAATCATTAGTCTAATGACCAAAATATGGACGATTATACTAAAGATACAAGGTTAAACAAATACAAAGATAAACTAAGGCTTCGAATCCATCACCTCAATGTATAGAATTCCTAGATTTCATAAACTAGTTCTCTTTTCAATCAAGGTGCTATAGAGGTGTTAGCCTCAAAATTTCTTGAAGATGTGATATATCACTTGTATAAATATGAATAACTTAATCTCAGCTAATATGTCAATCCCTAGCATTACTTGTCTTCCTAAGGCACAAATAACCAAAAATTGAACTAGTTAAAATCAATTTATATATTCTTGAATATTGACAAAGAATTAATCGGACAACGACCAAAGGGAGGAGTCATTTTGGGATGAAAAAATATGTGTTTGTTCGTCACATTTTCTGTACAAAAGACAAAAAAAAAAGTTAATTTGTGGAATTTCATAATCAAATGGAGGTGACTGATAAAATTGATCATGGATTTCAATAAAAGACAATCGAATAAACAAATTACATTTTCAAAATTAATGAAAACGAATTTAAGTATCCTTTTCATGCAAAATTTTGAAATTTTGAATGACAATTTTTTGTTGTTCTTCAATGGAATTTCACGAAATTGAAATGGAAAATTCATAAAACTAAAAAGATAAAAATTAACATGAATAACCCATTCAACAGATTTACAAACAAAATTCACAAACCAATTTCAATTTCTGTTACAAAGAATTGAATTTTGTTACAGGGAATGAGCGAAGAAGAATAAATAGAGAAGATGATGGCCATATAGTTTAGTTATTTCCACCCATCCTTGAACACATGCACCAACCCCCCCAATTCTTAACTAGATTCATTTTTTTCATTCAGCTGCACAACAACACTCTGTGTATAATTGACATTCTTGAAAATTGGTAGTTCTTCTTCCTTCAAGATTTCGGGATATAAGTAATTGGACAATGTAGGACTTGAACGGTATGGTTTCATCTTATTTTGAACTGCTTCATGTCAAAGCTCTGTTTTTCTTTGTCTTTATACTTACTCGATTGTGTATCCTAATTCCTAACTAAAACTTTCTGTAACTATAGAGAGTTTCATGTATGTTGTTTGCAGATGTTATTGTTTGTACCCAGAAATATTTCCATGCAAAGAACACAATCAGTTTGATGATGATGATAATGAAAACTTGGGTTTTACACAAAAAAAGCATAAATATGAGAGACACGAATTTAACGCAGTTCGGTAAGTTTTGCCTAATCCATGGATGCATTTCCGTGGGGACTAGGGAGAGATTTTTCATTGATGTGATTGATACAATTGATTTTGATCCCTTTTAGGGGTTGCTCATCTATCAGGGCGTGTCCTATTATGGTTATAATTCTCCTATATTTATATAATTGAATATCTAGGTTAAACCTTAATTTCGAGATAAACTTCATATGAAAGCAACTTGGTCACCAAGTCATTCAGAAACTTCCAGAATCTTCTTTCAGGATTTTTACACTGGACCGGTGGAGATGGGCCAAATTGACATGGGCTTGTGGGTTTGACCAACGACTTTGACTGGAATGGTTGACTTTCGCTGTTGATTGCGACTATCGATCTTGGACTGGTAGACTGCCTTGACTGGAGACATGGATGGAGACCGGATGGAGGCTAGCAACATGGATGGAGGATGGATGGCAGCGCAGCTGAGTACTTGGCTGGAAAATAGTTGGCAGCGCGACTGACAACTTGGATGAATCCTAGTTGGCAGCACCACTGGCAACATGGCTGAAAACTGGTTGGGAGCACCACTGGCAACTTGGCTTCGACAGTTGATCGTGACTTTGACCATTAACCGAAGGTTGAATTTGGAACACTTGAATGGAGGCCCACCGGAAGATTCGGTAGCCTACATACTGAGTTGGTTGGCTGAATGGAGGCCAAATGGTCGTTCCAGTAGTAATCTGGTCCAATAATGTGGCATTTTTACTGATGGTACAAACAATTATTAATGTAATAACCATGACTCATGAACTCATGATTATTCATATTAATAATTTTGTGTTATAATTTATCTAACCTAATTTGAAATACTTACTGTTTTGTACAATGCACCTTCTGTGATTCGTAAAATAATGCCTTGAAGACTTTCTTTTAAATTGATTGCAGTTTAAGGATTCTAAAGGGATTTTGATTAGAGGGTTCTGTTTAAACACGTTTTTATAGTAATGGGTCCGTATAATAATTGCTTATTTACGGGTTTAGATATTAATCGTACTTCTACATTATGTTACAACTAATAGTTTGAGATTAGAAGTTGAAGAGTGGTTGTAATGAGAAGTTGAAGTTAAACTGTAGCAATTCATACAAGGATTTCAATGATGGATTGAAGGTAACCTGTGATTCATATTTTTAATTGGATAAGAGTTTTGAAGTTCATTACACGTAGCAAGCTCTATACAGACTGAATGGAAAATTGATAAGTTTTGAAGTTCGGCCAACAACAATTACAATTCGAATAAGCCGAACATCAAATATTTTTTTCATACACTTATGTTCGTCTTTAGAAATACTAGCCAAACGGTTCTTCCCTACAAGATTTGGCTAAAAATTCTATAGTCGAACCCAGCATTAAACATCCGAAATAGTTTGTAAAAAATCATTTTTATTAAGAATTCGACCTAAAAAATGGAGATTAAACATCATCTACAATTATAACTGTGTATCTGATTTGAATCACACATTTTTATCACTTTTAACCACTAAAATCTCAAAAACCAAGTTTTTTTACACTTCTTCTTCTTCTTATTCCTCTCAAAAATTTCAACTCTCTCACATAAATCTGATTTCTCTACTAATTCACCACTAATAATTTAATTTTAATCAATCATCAACATTACTAATTAATCATTATCATTACTAAATTAATCATTATCACTAGATGACCGCTGTCACGGTGGGACGGCCGAACGAAAAAAATTGACGCAAGACTAAATTTTGTACTCACAATTTAGTTTACTGTTTTAACTCTCCGGAATCTGATCCCGACCGAGTTTTACGTGTAATCTGATTGTTCCAGGCCGATTCCAGGCCATTTCCCCCGCAAAATTCAATCCTAACATTCATCTAAACTACACAGCAAACAACAACTTCTCGACCTTGCTCAAACCTCTCTCAAATCGAACCCACCAACCTTGTTTCTCAGCATCAACTTCGCTGCAATTCAAACCCATCTTCTTAGACAAACCATCACCTGCAGTCCACACATTCTCCAGTCATGAGCCTGTAACAGCATCATCTTCTTGTCTTCAATTCATCAAGCAACCATCTCCAACTGCAGCTCGTTCTTCCTGTTGCAATCTCAGCTTCTAATTATTCCAACGCATCCACCAGAACCCATTTAATCATCAGACTCACAGCACATTCATAAATGAGAACTCCACCTGCAATCTTCTAGTTTTCCATCCATAATAAAACTGCAACATAATTTGCAGAACCAACCACCAACATACTCTAACATCATTCTCAGTGACTAGCAGATGGTACTTTCCCGTGGATGCTTACCTCACTCCACTGCCATTTTTCCACGTCCAAAACATACATGGTAGAATATATTGTTTAATTGTTAAGACCACCAAATACATATATCTGAACCAACAGCTGCAGCGGCAAGACGGTGGTGCCTGTGTACCTTGATTTATTTATTTTCAATTAATAAAAGTGAACTAGGAAACTACATAACTGAATTGAAAGGTGGAAGGAAATATGCAATGGTATAGTAATTGGATAAGCGTTTAAAGTTCAAAAGGCTTTCAGACATAATCTGAAGTTGGTAAACTGGTTACTAAATGAAAAACAGTTTAATATCCTGTTGAGTCAGAATTTATTGCAAGAAATTACATGCTACTACTGAAATCATATGATACCGAAAGTATAAAAAGTCACCTAGGATAAAACGACGAATTGTCTGTACACTCCAGCAATCTCCATTCACTCTAGCTGTATTTAAGACCCACACCTCATTAAAAAAAAATCGTAGGATCTTCCCTTACTCCGATAACAAAAATACATTCCCCAACTACCAAAGATGTGTACACCCAAGCGTCGAGATGGACACCCATCAATATTTATTGCCTTCAAATTACCAGTTTGGGTATCCATAATTATAGTATCGTTTCATCAAGCATGTCTTCTTGTGCCACCAAAACCACCAATTGCCAGAACTTCATTCAGGTGTTTGTTATTCACAGTACACATTGAGTGACCCAATACAAAAGGCTTGTCAATTGGTTCTCCAGTAATTGTCATCTTGGAAACAGACATACTATCTCTTGGGAACCCTGCCAAAGAAAAAAAACAGATTTAGACACACTAGTTGAGCAAAACTAATATGATACAGATAAATGAGTGGCATTTTAGAGTTTGAAGTCATCGCCAGAGATATAAGAAAATTTACACCACCAAAAACGATATTTTACTAGTCCATAGAAGTAAGTTCCTAATCTTCTCGACTAGCATGTCCCAGACTTGGATTCTTCTCTAAGTTACAAGCATTTCAGGAATCTTGTTTCCTGACTAAAGTTTCATTTGGAAACAATAAAATAAGCATGCATTTTGGTAACCATGCCAAACCACAAACCTCACTTAGATTTTTATTTTTTCTAAAAGGACAACTAAAAACCATAAAGTTCTTCTTTATAGTAGAGACCAATTGCACCAGGTCGTACATAATCTGTTGCGACAGTTTCCATGGGAATACATGCACACAAATTGCAACACTCTTCCTTTTCATAATACATGTTACTTGAAGACTTAAGTTTAACATTATTCTAGCCAGGCGTAATACAATCTGACATCCAATAAATTTTCATCTTCATTTATAATTGATATGAAGCTCCATTTCACCTAGCTATATTCGTAATAAATCAATCCAAGCAATTCAAACAACACATAAAGCAAAGCACCCCATAGTTACCTGAATGATCATCAAGTCCTGCTTGGAAACCACCATCAACTAATCAATTCAGCCGCCTCAAAATTCTCAAATTCCCCTTCCAGGCAAATTATCGATCATCTCTTCTTCTTCTTCATTACCACAATTTTGATTACACAAAAACTTCATCTCGACAACCAGTGAAAACCCATTATTTCTCTTTCAATTAAGTTTTACATTATCATTAATTAGCAGTCTTAACAAGAAACCCTAAGAGAAACTAAATTTTTTCCAATTGAATACTTCTAACCTAATTGAACATCTAATAGCAATTATGATAACAAGTTTTTGAACACTTAGTAATACCTAATTCTCTAAACCCACAGGATATCGCCATTGAAACAATTGATTGAGCTGATGATAGCTTTACACATTCAACAACAAGTGTAAAAGGTTTCAAACCTGAAAACAACTTCACCTCCTTCTTCTTCATGTGAGATTATTAGATTCCATCAACCAACAACAACATCAGCCTCAACCGTTGCAACTGCATCTTTACTGGCACCACTTAACAACATCATCTCTGCAAACCCAATTAGTCCCTGCAATTCATACCTCAAATTCAAATCCCAGATCCAATTCGAACAGAACCCATTCTTCTAAACTTTCTGAACTTCAGAATGCCCATGAATCACCACCATTTCTCTCCATCAATTACCACAAACCATCAGCAACAACATCATGCCCTAATTGCAGTTTCAGGAACCCTAAATTCTCTTTTCCGTAGCTAATTTCTTAACAGCAGCTTCATCATCTCTCCATTCCACTCATATCAGATTCCTTCTTGTCTAGATCCAGGTTCATGTTCATCTCCAAATCCACCATCTTAGCTTGAATTTCACTTCTCAGCTTCAGATTCCTCATTTCCCTCAAACCCATATGTTAGAATACGGTCATCCAACTCAAAACTAATTGTCAATGAGTGGAGAGGCCCTAAGGGATTATAAACCGCAGGATCTTAGATGCCCAGACAATGTGGGACTAATAATTTCAACACGTCCCCTCACGTGTAGCCTCGTTGGGTCTAACACGTGGACAATTAAATCGGGTGACGCGGAGTAAAGGCGTGGTCAATGACTCGTCGCATAGCTTGCTCTGATACCATGTTAGAATACGGGCATCCAACTCAAAACCAATTGGCAATGAGTGGAGAGGCCCTAAGGGATTATAAACCGCAGGATCTTAGATGCCCAGACAATGTGGGACTAATAATCTCAACACCATATCAGTTCTACTATCATCAAATCCCCTCCTCCTTGAAAATCAACAGCTGAATTCCTCACAACCTCCAACATCTCCCGTGAATTTCTATGAATTTCTCTGCATCTCTAACTCTCAGACAGCAGCGCCTCCTTCGAGAGGAGAAATTGAGAGGAGGAGGAAGAAGAAGAAAGAAAGGAAAAATAAAAACAGATTCAAATCTTTGGAGGTGGCCGGGTTCGACCCTATAACCTCTACCTAGTTTTTTTACCAAAACACCCTCAACAATTAACATATTTCCAACCTCCGTGTCCTTTTTTCAGTCTGCCGAATTTACCCCATTACCCTTTAGGTTTTGTTGTATTTACGCTAATTTTATAGGTGATCGAAAATGTGGAAGGTTACTTTAGTCCTTTCATTGTCTATTGAAATCTATTTGGGACACCAAAATGCAATCTTTTTTTTCAAATTGGAAAAAAAAATCATTTCTTATTTGACACCAACTCACCATATATAGAGTCCTCTCTCGCTTCACTCATTCGGCCTAATTAAATATAATCATACTCTTTAACACTAATAATTGGGCCGACCGACCGGAGGGCCCGTAGGGAGGGAGTCCCTTTTATGGCCACTTTTTTGTTAAATGAAGAGTAACGTAAATGTTCAATTTTATAAAAAGATTGAGAAAGAATATTCCTTGCAGATTCCCGTCACATTTTTCACTAGACAAGATTATCCCTTTCTTTTAGTCCAATTACTATAACTCTCTGTGTATCCTACTTTTTCAGGGGTATAATTGGAATACCAACTTTAATATAACATATATAAAAATCCGTGCCTTAAAATTTTACAAATTTTATCTCGTTGGAAAGGTTGTAAAAAAATCTACGCAACGAGCACAAACAACAATATCAAATTTAAACTCCATCTTCATATTCTTTTTCGGTCGGCCCTTCCACCGTGGCAACGGTTGTACTAGTATAAGGATAATTATGTCATTATAAAAAAAGGATGGATAAGGAGTGATGGGTTTTTTTACCTAGTGTGGCAATGTTAGGTATGCCTCAAAATAGGATTCATTTTTCTTTTTTTTCTCTCGTAAAATGAAGCCTCACCCAAAATGTGTAATTTGATAAAAAGATTGGAAATTTAGTGAAGCTTTTTTTGGTGAAGCCTTTTCACATAATTCCTTATGTATCATATTTTTCCTTATGTATCCTACTTTTTCTGGGGTATAATTGGCAAACAAATCAGAATATATCATGTCTAATAATCCATGCCTTGGAATTTTACAAATTTTATGTCGTTGGATAGATTTTAAAGAGATCTACATAATGAATAATGAGTACAAACAACAATATCAAATTTAGATTTTTACGAAAAGTCGGAGATGTCTATCCTTTCAGGCACAATTTTCGGAAATTGAATGCATAACTATTATGGAAACCACCTCAAAGGATGCATAACTCATTATGCAGCCATATTTTGGTTTATTATGCATCAACTAATTTTTTGTTGCAACTAATAAAACAATGTACTCCCTCCGTTTCATGAAAAGTGATACTTTCACTTTTGCAATTTGACTTATTTGTCTTCTGTTCGGTCGGCCCTCCCCACTGCGGTGTTCTGGTATTTTCCTGTTTTTTTCTTTTTTTTGAATCTCTTCTTGCAGTTATGTCACAACTTTTGTGATTTAATTGCTTTTGCTAATAAACTTTGCTCTAAAAAAATTTACGGAGTTGGTGCTGTTGAATTTCACCTCTCCTTCTGGTGTTGAGGTAAGTTCAGGGAGACCTAATCCACAAAGAATACCGGTATTTTTGTGTGAACCCTGAAAATCTGAGACTGCATTGCAAGCTATGTCCTGAGAAGAACTGCACTCCATGACTTCACCGAACACCATTCAATCTTGGCATCTTGGGAGATGGGACTGACTTGCAAAAGCCCATAAGTGTTTTCTTTTATTTTTATCCCCAGCCATGATGGACCATGTCTCCGAACTTTTTCAACAGGCGTTGCGTCTTGGTCTTGATTCTCCTGAACAGAACAGTAGATAGAAGAACTAGTTTGCCCCATATTGGCGTAGCATATGCTTCACCGACCAATATTTTACTTGATTAGTGGCGTCAGATAATGGTTCAGAAATGCTTCTATTAAACTAAATGCAAGTTATTTTGACTTGCAAATAGAAGAAGAAAGATGCGAGATGAGACTAGTATGTTATAACGCCAAAATACAGTAAAACTTCTATATATTAATACTTTATATATTAATTACCTCCACATATTAATAAAAAATCATAGTCCCAACTTATGAAATCTTGCATATATTAACCTCCATATATTAATAACATCCTTATATAAATAATTTTATGAGGTCCCAAGAGTATTAATATATGGAGGTTTTACTGTATCATTTTTCATGACACGGTGCGAAAGTATATCATTTTTCCTAACACAGAGTAAAAATATCATTTTTCCTGACATGGCGCGAAAATATCATTTTCTCTAAAACGGAGTGAAAGCATCATTTTTCCTGAAACGAGGTGAAAGTATCATTTTTCATGCCACGGATCGAAAATATCATTTTTTCTGACACGGCGAGAAAGTTTCATGATACGACGCGAAAATATCATTTTTCCTGGCACAGAGTGAAAGTATCATTTTTCTTTGTCGTGGTTTGCATAATGGCTATACATTTAATTTTGGAAAATTATGCCTAAAGTGAAAGTATAATTTTTCCTGAAACGGATGGAGTACATTGTTTTACTGGTTATATCGGAAAATTAGTTGATGGTTAAACCAAAATATGGATGCATAATTATTATGCATCATTTGTGATCGTTTGCATAATGTCTATACATACAATTTTTAAAAATTATGCCTAAAAGGATAAATACCTCCAAATCTTTCGTAAAAACTCTAAATTTGATATTGTTGTTTGGACTCGTTGCGTAGATTTTTTTTAAAACTTTCCAACAAGATAAAATTTGTAAAATTCCAAGGCACGGATTTCTAGATATGTTATATTCTAGTTTGCTTTCCAATTATACTCCTGAAAATATAATATACACAAGGAGTTATAGTAATTAGACTAAATTATAGGGACAACTAAGTAAATTTCATATGTCCGGACCAAGGACACCAAATTCAATCTTTTTGTGTCATGTCCCATTTAACACAAAGTCACCGTATATAGAGTCCTCCATTGCTTCGCTCGGTCGGCCAAATAAAATAACGTGTTGTTCGCAAAAATTCGGTGATTCAATGAATGGTATCTTCAAAGAATTCTTAGTTGAACCCATTCTTCTTTATCTTAGGTGATTCCAATGGCAATGAAAATGTAGGGTGAAATTAAGATTTCGATTTTAGATTAATCAAAATGAAAACCATGCTTAATTTTTCTGTTAATGAATGAGGTTGAAATGAGAAGGAGAGAAAGGGGTGGAAAGTTAAAATTGAATCGGTTAAAACCTGCCGAGGCCATTTCAAAGCGGTATTAGCCGGACCATAACAAATGGGCTCCAATAAAGATCTAAGTTATTCCGGTAAGCCCAACTAGAGAACTATTTGCCATTTGGACGCTACCATGAAATATGGTCCGTCCGTATGATTCAATCAATCAACTTTTGATCATTAGAGAAATGTTTAAATGATGCTCAACCAAAATTTTGGAAGGTAGTGTTGTTTCAACCACCTAGCAATGCTGGTGTCCGCTCCATTGTTAGGTGGTTGAAACAACACTTCTTTCAAACTGCATGAATATTGGCTAATGAATTCTACGTGATTAACGAACATATGTAAGGTACACCAATTAGTCCGACTACCCACACTCTGCACTATAAAGCTTATGTGAGCTACACCAGCAGTATAAAGAATTATAAGACGAAGAAAAATTCAGTAGCAAGAAGATCAGATGGACTGGAAGAACTTGTTCTTGGTTATGATCATCTTTTGTATTATTGTTCATCCATCATCATCATGTAAAAAAGCGGGTGAGGCATGTAATCTGCAGCCCTACCAGTGTTGTGATGGATTCATGTGCGTTCCTGGTAATGGGTTACACACAATTCTCCCAAATTTGGGGATAACAACAACCTCAAGGTGCCTATTGCACTTGGATATCAATTTGCCTAATTACACTCACCCCTAAGGATGGATCAACAATTCATTCATATATAATATGAGATTCACTATCAATTTAAGAATTAGAAGTGATTTGAGATACTTACTACTAGGGTTTGACAAACCCTAGATTTTTCCCCCTTTGAAGAGATGTGGAAATTGATCAATCAATTTTCCACCAAAACAACCAAAAGATCCTTAGCTAAGAACCCTTTCTCCTTCTCTTCAAGATGCTTCAATCTCACCAAAAATTGGTGGTTTAATCTCTCTACCTCACTCACTCTCTTTTCTTCTTCCTCTCTTTCTCTTTCTTCTTCAAAACAAGAAGAGCTCGAATAAAACATCTCCTGGATGTTTTCACTTGTTATAAACATAACAAGACAACTGCTAGATAGCTCCTTCCATTTGTTAAGGGGAAGCCAGACTTGTTGGACCCATAAGGAGGGATAGCCCAACAATCTCCCCCTCACGACTTATGGCAAGGTATCTGTCACCACCAAACCTGCTTTGCAGAAATACACATGCTTATATTTTGGTAGCGACTTTGTCATCATATCAGAACCGTTGTCATATGGATCTTCTCAATATACAAGACCTTCTCCTCGAGAACTTCTTGTATCCACTGATACCTAATATTGATGTGCTTGGACCTCGAGTGAAAACTCGAATTCTTGCTTGAGATGGATGGCACTCAAGCATCACGATAAACGATGAACCTCTGTTGCTTCACACGAGTTCTCTAACAAACCTCTTCATCCATATCATCTCCTTGCAACTCTCTGTAGCTGCAATGTACTCTGCCTCTGTAGTAGACAATGCCACACATTTTTGTAACTTGGATTGCCAAGACACGGCTCCCCCTGCATAGGTAAATAAGTAACCCGATGTAGACTTGAGACTGTCTTGAGCGCCGCCAAATCTGAATCTGTGTAACCAACTAACTCTGGCTTGTCACCTCCATAGCACAAACACATATTAGAAGTACCCCTCAAATACCGTAGTATCCATTTCACTGCTTCCCAATGCTCCATAGCAGGATTTGATAGAAATCTGCTTACCACTCCAACTGCATGAGCTATATCCGGCCTTGTACACACCATTGCATACATCAAACTACCAACTGCGGACGCATAAGGAATTTTCTCCATCTTCCGTTTCTCAACATCATTCACAGGACATTGATCACGAGTTAACTTAAAATGGTTTGCAAGTGGACAACTTACCGGCTCAGCCTTGTCCATGTTGAATCTTTGCAACACCTTCTCAATGTAGCTTTCTTGTGATAACCACAGCTTCCTCGCTTTCCTATCACGAGTGATCTCCATGCCAAGAATACGCTTTGCTGCACCCAAGTCTTTCATAGCAAAAGACTTGCTCAGATCTGACTTCAACCTGTCAATCTTTTTCTTATCTTTGCCAACAATAAGCATGTCATCAACATATAGCAAAAGAGTATGAAAATCACCATCAGCAAATTTTTGAATGAATACACAATGATCTGAAGCTGTCCTCTTGTACCCATGTTCCTTCATGAACGATTCAAACTTCTTGTACCATCTTCTTGGAGCTTGCTTCAAACCATAAAGACTCTTCTTCAGCTTGCACACCATGTGCTCTTTGCCTTTGACTTCAAAACCCTCTGGTTGTGCCATATACACATCTTCCTCCAACTCACCGTGAAGAAATGCTGTCTTGACATCTAGTTGTTCTATCTCAAGATCCAAACTAGCTGCTATTGCCAAGACAACCCGAATAGAAGAAAATCTCACCACCGGTGAGAAAATCTCGTCAAAGTCAACACCCTTTCTCTGCTCATAACCCTTCACAACTAAGCGTGCTTTGTACCTTGGTTGTGAGTTACCATCTTCAGTCTTGATTCTGTACACCCACTTGTTCTTCAGAATTTTCTGGTTCTCAGGCTTGTCAACCAAATCAAAAGTGTCATTCTCATCTAAAGAGCCAACCTCTTCTTTCATGGATTTCAACCACTTCTGACTTTCAGGAACACTAAGAGCTTCTTCATAAGACTCTGGTTCACCTGCATCTGTGAGCATCACATACTCATGTGGTGGATACTTTGTTGAAGGTAATCTGGTCCTCTTTGGATCTTCTCAACTCAGCTTCTGGTTGTTGTTGTTGCTGCACTTCTTGCTCAACATCACCCACTGGAACATCTTCATGAGCTTCATCTTCATTGCCATTACCATCAACATCATCATCATGTTGTTCAAGAGTAGGAACAACTGGATTTGGATCCAAGGTCATATCATCTTGAAGCTTTGGCATCTCAATATTCTCAAAGTCTTCAATTGTCTGGTCTTCAAGGAATACTGCATCCCTACTTCTGATAACCTTCTTCTCAACTGGATCCCAAAATCTGTAACCAAACTTCTCTGTTCCATAGCCTAGGAACACACACTGCTTTGCTTTGTCGTCAAGCTTTGATCTCTGATCTTTTGGGATATGAACAAATGACCTGCAACCAAACACTTTCAAGTGATCATAAGTAGGCTCTTTGTCTCTCCATACCTTTTCTGCTACTTCTCCATCTAGCGGTCTTGAAGGAGATCGATTGATCAAATACACAGCAGTATTCATTGCTTCACCCCAGAAATGCTTATGCAACTTGGAATGAGATAACATGCACCTTATTCTCTCAAGAATAGCGCGGTTCATCCTCTCTGCAACACCATTATGTTGTGGAGTCTTGATCTTGATTGTTCATGACGTATACCCATGCTCTTGCAATACACTTCAAGTGGCCCAATGTACTCTCCCCGTTGTCAGAACGAAGGCACTTCAAGGTTCTACCTGTTTATCTTTCCACCATGCTATGAAACATCTTGAACACAGGAACAACATCATCTTTGGTCTTGATTGCATATGACCAAACCTTCCTTGAAGCATCATCTATGAAAGTAACAAAATAAACAGCACCACCAAGTGTTTTGACCCTTAAAGGTCCACATACATCAGAATGAACAAGATCAATAATACCAGAATTGCGCTTGGGTAAAGCTTTATGAAAAGAGACTCTAGTTTGTTTACCAACTAAACAATGAGTACACTTACCCAATTGCATACCTTTGGCATTTGGCAAAACTTGTCTTTTGGTGAGGATTTGAATTCCCTTCTCACTAAGATGACCAAGTCTTCTATGCCACAGCTCGGAGATTGAATCTTTGTCAACAGCATTCAACTCACCTTTCAACACCTTCACTTGTGTCTTGTACAATGTGCCACACTTCTTGCCTCTTGCAATAACCATGGAGCCCTTGCTTAGCTTCCATTTGCCATCACCCAAGTGATTGTTGTACCCTTCATCATCTAACACTCCTGGTGACATTAGATTCAAACGAAGATCTGGTACATGTCGCACATTTCTGAGAACCAACGTACAACCAACACTGGTCTCAACCTTCACATCACCCATTCCTACAATTTTCGCAACACCACTGTTGCCCATTCTGACTGACCCAAAGTCACCAGCCTTGTAGGAGGTAAATACATCTTCATGAGGAGTAGCATGATAAGATGCACCTGAATCAACTATCCATTCTGAATCAGAACCTGCAAAACTAACACAAACATCATTACAATCTGAGAATACAATGATATCATCATTTGTCACAGTAGCTGCAAAACCATTGTCTTGGTTATCATTTCCTTTCCCCTTCTTGTGTTCTTGCTTCGGCTTCCTGCATTCATTTGAATAATGACCTCTCGTATGACAGTTCCAACATTCAACTTCCTTTCTGGACTTTGATTTACCCCTTGACTTGCTACGGCCAACTTGTCTTCTGTCTTTTCTTCTACCCCGATTTTCTGTCACAAGAGCTTCTGAATGAGATGAGTCTAGTGACCTTCTTCTAACTTCTTCACTCAGCAAACTGCTAGTTGCAACAGTCATGTTCAACTTCTTGTCTGGAGCAGAATAACTGAGACAATTCCTCAATGGCTCCCAACTGTCTGGTAAAGTATTTAGCAACAAATAAGCTTGAACCTCTTCAGGAATTTTGAGGTCCATAGATGTAAGCTGATTCATGATACCCTTCATTTCATTTAAATGTTGCGCCATTGAACTCCCTTCCTTGTAACACAGCTTTCCAAGCTTTTTGAATAGAAGAGCTTTTTCACAAGGAGACTGCTGATCATATATCTCCTCTAACTTGGTCCACAAAGGATATGCTAGTGTCTCACTAGCCACATGATGAAAAATGCTATCATCAATCCACTGACGAATATAACCAACTGCTTTTCGATTAGTAACCTTCAATCTTCTCGCACTTGTCGCCTCAGGCCTTACTCCCTTGCTCTCTATTGGACCATAGAGATCTTTACAATATAACCAGTCTTCCATCTTCGCCTTCCATATGACAAAGTTCTCACCGGTCAAATTGACCATTCTATTACTAGTGCTAGCTTCCGCCATTGCACAGGATTAGCTCAACCCAAAAGCTCTGATACCACTTGTCGGGGGGAGGCTTACGAAATCCGAGCCGCTATGCGCAATACGAAACCTACACGAGCAATGAAACACAATGCGGAAATACACAAACTATGACGATATAGAAGCAATCACACAACACCGGCAATTACGTGGAAAAACCCCTCCAAGGTGAAGGGTAAAAAACCACGGGCAAATCTTCCACTATAACAATAATGGGTTACACACAATTCTCCCAAATTTGGGGATAACAACAACCTCAAGGTGCCTATAGCACTTGGATATCAATTTGCCTAATTACACTCACCCCTAAGGATGGATCAACAATTCATTCATATATAATATGAGATTCACTATCAATTTAAGAATTAGAAGTGATTTGAGATACTTACTACTAGGGTTTGACAAACCCTAGATTTTTTCCCCTTTGAAGAGATGTGGAAATTGATCAATCAATTTTCCACCAAAACAACCAAAAGATCCTTAGCTAAGAACCCTTTCTCCTTCTCTTCAAGATGCTTCAATCTCACCAAAAATTGGTGGTTTAATCTCTCTACCTCACTCACTCTCTTTTCTTCTTCCTCTCTTTCTCTTTCTTCTTCAAAACAAGAAGAGCTCGAATAAAACTTCTCCTGGATGTTTTCACTTGTTATAAACATAACAAGACAACTGCTAGATAGCTCCTTCCATTTGTTAAGGGGAAGCCAGACTTGTTGGACCCATAAGGAGGGATAGGCCAACAGTAATACTGCGACGCCGAAGTGCATTCGGTGTAGCCGTTTTGGTGAAAGTTGCGGATTTGGCAAAGCCGTTTTGTTGTGAGTATTTGTCCTGCGATAGTTCCTCCGGGAACTGTAGAAACATTTAAGCAATAAATAAGTTGAATGGCAGATGTCACTGCAGTACATAGATCGAAACTCATCATGCCCTAACTTATTTATCAATATCTATCAGAGATTATACGATTAAGCGGAAGCGGGTATCGGTTCGTACCTTGAACTTGAGCTCCGATTAGCAAGAAAAAATAGCAGCAGCAGCAACAACAACGTTTCAACACGACGATCAGCAGGTACTACAATCTTCTAAGATGAGCACAAATTTGATTCACAGGCGAAGAACTTAAAACCTTTTTCTCCTAATGGTAACTCTCTTTAGGGTTAGAGTTACCACTTTTCTTATGGTAAACTTGTGTGTGATATTGGTGGAATCACGTAACCCTTTACACATATGCTAGAGATGTTTATATAGGTTCCAAACCCTAATGAATATGGAACCCTACCGGGCTTGATACATACAATATGGGCGACCATATTCGGGTCTAACCCGAATATCTTACAATATCGATCAAAAAAATTAAAATTGTTTAAAAATCTTGTACACGTATGGTTGTGAGTATTTGTTGTACGTATGGTTATTTATCTAATAAGATCATCGGAATGTTGTTTTTATGAAATTTTGTGTCCTTACGTATGTCGATATATAAGTCGAAACTATAGTTTCCATTGATATGTATGCCATACATAGTTGTGTCTATGTCACAGGTTATTCAACAATTTATAGACATTTTGCTTCACTAGTTCACTTGGCATGACTATATTCATAATTGCTGAATTTAGATTGCAATTTGGAAATATCTTTATGGAGAGTCGGGTGCTTGCCTATATTGACTGTGAAGTGTCTTGTGTTTACCCTTACTTATGAATATGGGGGTCACTCATGTCTCATTGTAGTAATGGATTCTTGTGTATTGGGACTAAACATTCAAATTTTTCAGATGCAAATCCACAAATATAATTAAAATAAATAAAATGGGCTAGTTGTCCAAGTATGGGAAAATTGGACCTTAGGAGCACTCTACGTACAAGCCCATGTGCAAGTATCCAATCCAAGACAAGGAGGTGGCACGTCAGCACGATATGTCAGCAAATAAAATGCCACGCCAACACGACATGTCAGCAAGCGACATTCCACATCAGCACGACTACATCATCAAGTGAATGCCACGTCAGCATGGCTAGCTTCCATGTAATCAAAATGGCCCAGTCAGTAGGTGACGTGGAAGAATATTTTGTCGAGGTGGAAGCATATTCTGTTAGGGTTATAACGGCGTCAGCATATTCCTGACGCAGTCAGCATTTTTCGTTTCCATCTTAACGACGCCAGCATATGCCTGACGTCGTTAGCATATTCCGTGTAAGACATCAGCATGACGTCATCAGCGCCGGTCATCTTCCCATGCAACAATCACCTTCTCCGGCAATGGTATGGTATCTTCTCAGGAGACGACATATTAGCGGTTTGCCAGCGGCAATACCATGCGGCCTTACCCGGCAACTTCGTCCGGTGACATTTCTCTGTCCTAAATGTCTCAGTACTTTATGGCACAATTTATTCCCATGCTCCTCGGATTTCTCCTCCCCGTAACTCAATACAGTAGGATATTTACACCCCTCCGAGCCAAGCCAGGTTGGCTCAATCAGTTGAGTCGTTAGCCGAGTCAAGCCACTGACTCACTGGTTATTTCAGCCCTATGTAAATTAGCCTTGCGGATTTATACGCCCCACTATGGGCTTAAGTGAACTACTCTTCTTGGGCTTTGCATTTTACACTCATTTGTTTGGGTCAACCCTTTGCACCTTTTGGCTTAGCTGATTCCATAACCATAGAGGAAGTTTCTGGAAACATATATAAGGGTATCTGGCCAAGCTACGCAGGGAATGTACTGGAATATTCCAGGAGACAGGCATGGAAAGTAAATGCAATTTATGTCAGGGAGTCATATAGGGAAAATTATTACAGGGAGTCATGCAGGGAGGCATGCAGGGGAATTAATACAATTCATACTTACCTCGAAATTAGGGTAATATCCCGATTCGCAACTTATAAATTGATGGGTACACAACCCTAAAAGGTAAGCAATTTTCTCTACACAAAAGAACCGTGAAAACTCTGGTTAACTTAAGTATCAGAGGGTTTTTGCAGTTACCCCCACAACGTTGTTCACATGAAGAGAAAGGTAACGTATCGATCATCAATTCAATCACCATTAATATTTGTTTTTGAGGTAGAAATATTTTTCCATCCAAACATCGGCGCCGACTAAGCGGAATCGAGAAAAGATAATCGTGTTTTCCCAAATCGAGTTATGGAAGTAGTCAAGCAAACTGCGCGAATGGTCGATTCTGTTAGCAATTCTCAACAGCGTAGGAGACGCGAAGTTGAAAGTCATGATATTGTGGTTCAGTCAACTCCAACAGTACCCACTAGAAATAGACAGGGTCGCGATCGTGCACATGACAGAGCCCTAGATCGTGGTCGAGATCGAGATTGCGCTCATAACAGATCCCTAGATCGTAGTCGAGATCGAGATTGTTTTCGTGACAGAACCCCAGATCTGAATAATCGGAGAAGCGGAAAATGACCGATGATCGAAGATGAAGGAATGGATGTTGACTCCATATCTTATGGAGAGAACTCAAGAGTTCGAGCAGACATAGGGCTTGTATTCAGAATCCCGTCAAGGATGAATGATGAACGACAAGACCTGCGAGATGGACGAACGACGACTCCTAGTACAGAGGAAGAACTGTTGCGTTATCAGCTGAACGAGGTGGAGAAAGAGAACGTTCTTCTGTGATTAGAACGTGAGAACCAGTTTCAACCAAGGACTGATAATATGAACAACTAGAAGGGTCGGTTTGTATGGAGTGCCTTGGAATTCGAGTTAGCCCGCAAAGTGCAGACCAAAACAGATAAGTGATCGATCTTGATAGACCAGAGAAAAATCTATTGATAACTGGAGATCTACATAGATGAATGCGTGTACGAGCCCGACGAGCAAGAACCCGAGCACGACCAACTACAACCCAACAGAGTACGACCATAACTACCACCCGCTTAAAGCGTCTCATGAATGACGAAGATGAGGTTCGATATCGACATGATGAGAGATAATTTTCGCACGATTACTATGCTCGTTCGGAGCAAGGCAGAGCTGGAAAATGAATAAGATCCAAAGTTGATATCCCAGAGGATCAGGACTATGAGAAGGAAGACAGTTCTTCTAATGGCGTCGTAAGTGCAATAACGGATGCTCGCCTTTGTAAGATGATCGAGAAAGTAATGTTGAAAAAAACGCTCCAGAGAGGAAAGGATAAACAGGTTGCATCGAGACGCAGGAGCTCCTTTCAAACTGAATATCAGCGAATTTTGGTCGCCAATGAATTTTCAAGTTCCCAAGATGCTAGAATTCGATGAGAAAACAGATGATCCACATCAGCATGTTTTACACTATGAAACTTCCATGACTCTGTGGCAGTACAGAGATGAGTTGATATGCAAGATTTTTCCACAGTCACTGACTGGTGGAGCAATAACGTGGTTCAATCAGCTCCCAGCATAGTCGATCGGGACTTACCATAAGCTGATTGACGAATTCTGCTCTTACTACAAATACCACAGACGTGATCGGAAGGGATGCTATGCATTGTTCCTTATGGTAATTCGGAAGGAGGAAAGCATCAGGCGGTTTACTCGATGCTTTATGCAAGAGTTGGCCGATATGGATGGTGCCAACGATCAAGTCGTCATCACAGCTTACAAACAGGCATACTAGTATGATCAAAGAGGTGTGTACGGTTCCTTGGTCAAGAGACTACCAAAGACCCTGGAAGAACTGTATGATCGAGCAGAATTCGTACAAGAAATCATCCTCAACTCGAGAGACAAAAGATGTTAACAGATCATCCAACCATCCAAATGATGAGAAGAAAGACAAGTTGAAGAATTGTTGGAGTGGACATCATAATAATCCAGGTGAAGTTCGAGAGAAAAGCCATGGGGAATGAATGGAAACTGGATATCAGAAACATCATGATATGAAGCTAACACCATTGAACATATGGCTTACAGAGTTTTATGAAAAAATAAGCAACGATTTGAGTCCCCCATGGCCTTTGCTAGCGGAGACACGTGATAAAAGCAAATACTGTAATTATCATAAAGATATTGGCCACAAGATTGAGAATTGTCGCTCCTTAATATCGAAGTCCATCGAATGATAGACGTTGGAAAGTTACAAGAGTACGTGAAAAAATATTTTGGGAAAGGTTCGGGACAATTTGGCACAACACATGTGATTAATGTCACTCATGCCAAAATCCATTCAATGACCATACGGGCATCTGATAGACACATTTTTGTGTCTGAATTATCCTCAGTGTCTCTATTGTTAGTCTCGATTTTTGTACTTATTATGGTGTTTTTATGTTTGTGTAGGTGTTTTTGGAGAAATACAATTGTGCGGAAAAAGTTGCTCAAAAAGTGTTTTTTTTACCCCGAAGAAAAATGATAAACGCACCCTCGATTTGGATAAGGGCACCCCCATGAGTCAGCTTCTATTCGCACCCCCATCTCTGTTAGGGGGAGGTCATCTTCATCATTTCAAATTTCTAGTTTTGGCGGGAAAAATAACTCTCAACTGGCAGAATTAGGGTTGGCGATTTGAGCTTGTTATGGTGAGACTAAATGGCTGGAATTGATTGGGTATGTTTCTATGGGCTAGACAGGGATGTTATAAGTGTTGAAATCGATCCAATTTGGCTGGTTTGTCGTGTGGAAGAAATCAGAGATACACATGACCGGGAAGAGTTAATCACGGATTCATAGCAAGTTTACACGAGTATTGCACGCGTTAGGTTGCTGCAGAGACGTGAAGGAGTTAAACAAAGAAGGTTTGGAATCTGTAGACGCGTGAAACAACAAGAAGGTAAATTATTCTCCCGTGAATATCCAAGAGAAATAAAAAGAAATTATTCGCATTTACTGGAGATTTGGAGGATTAATTGTTGAATAATGTTAGTGGATACAGTTAGTGGGATGCATAATTAAAGTTAGTGGATATTGTTAGTGGCTTAGTGGGAACTAAAGCTTTGTTAGTGGGAACTAAAGTTAGTGGCTTACATCAAATGTTAGTGGGAACTAAACGCGTGAAATTTTAGTGGCTTACATTATTTTATTTTTTTGCTTTTCTTGTCTTTGTAATATATATACCTCAATTGTCATGAAATGAAACATCTGATTTTTTGAACCTTAAGAGCTTTTAGTTTGAGTTGGGTTTAGTTTGAGTTGGTATTAGAGCTTCCATGGGGAAGCTGAGTATTTCAATATAGAGTAAGTGCTTCTTATCGATCATTATTTCCGCTGCTATCTTAAGGTTCATTTTTAATATATTTTGTTGACAAGATTATTTTGTCTTCTATCTCTTATTTCATATCACTGATTTACTGTGATATTTATTGTTCTACAATTGAAGTTATTGTTCTTGATATACTAAAGACGTGAGTAAAATTAATTACTACTCTTTGAAGTCGAAACTGTCCTGATTTATTTATCGTAATTATTTTTTATTCGACGTTCTTTTCATCATGCCTACTGATGATGATACCAGAGCTACCGGAGCTGTTATTACTTCTGTGATAAATTCGGTACCTTCTCAGGAGCCGACTTCGATTCCTTTTGGTATAAAATTGAATGACAAAAATTTTACCCTTTGGTCTCAAATTGTATCTATGTTTGTCTCAAGTAGAGGCAAATATGGATATTTAACTGGCTCTACCAAATAACCCACTGAAGGTGAATCGACATATGATGAATGGTGTATGAAAGATTCTCTTATTAAATGTTGGCTTATTGGTGCTATGGAGCCAGAATTAATGAATGTATTCATTCGTTTACCTACTTCAAAAAATGTTTGGGACGCAGTGAAACACCGATATTATGAAGGGGATGATAAATCAATTCTTTATGATTTATCTCGAAAGGCTATGACAACAAAGCAAGCAGGTCGACCCGTGGAAATTTTTTACTCTGATCTTACGATTATTTGGCAAGAACTTGATTATCGTAAACCAATTACTTTTACTCAGGCAGATGTGATTAAAATTCGGAAAGAAGAAATTGATGAAGAGCGAGTTTATTTATTTCTTGCTGGTCTTGATGATTCTTATGACTCTGTCAGAGGAGAAATTCTTCGTAGTACTCCATTACCTGGACCCGAAATGGTTTTTTCTATTGTGAGGCGTGAAGAACAACGCCGTAGTACCATGATGAATCAATTTGTTTCTCCCCAAATAGCAATGACGGTAAACAAATTTGGGAAATTTTCACAACAATCTTCATCACAAAATACTGGTGGGAAATGTACTTATTGTGGAAATGAGAAGCACACTATCGAAAACTGCTTCAAGAAGAATGGTTATCCTGAGTGGTGGAATACTCGATCAAAAACCGAAAAAGGAAAAGGCAAAGCGGCTATCTGTTCTACTGAGATGACAACATCAACAACAGCTACTCCAATAATTGATGAACTTCCTTCTGTTATAGATCATCTTGTTCCCAAAGAATCAGGTAATATTGGCCTAGCTTTAATAGCTTCTAACTCAAATAAGGATCATGGTTGGATTCTTGATTCTGGTGCCACTAATCATATGACATTTGAAGCATCTATTTTGAAAGATGTGTGCCCACCTGATTGTTCAACGGTCTATAATGCCAATGGAGTTCCATACCCGGTTACTGGAGCTGGGAGAGTTAATTTGAATTCTTCTTTAACTTTGGAACATACTTTGCTGATTCCTTCCCTTTCTAACAATCTTTTATCAGTATCACAAGTGACCGCAAAATTAAATTGCGTAGTATTAATCTATTCGAATTTTTGTTTTCTTTAGGATCTCAGCAACGGGAAGATAATTGGGCGTGGTACTAAGAAAGGGGGGTTGTATTATGTAGAAGATGTGTGTGAAGGGAGGTCTTTATCATCTACGAGGTCATCCCATGCAAATGAAGATCAAATAAAATTATGGCATAACCGCTTAGGTCATGTTTCTTTTGGATATTTGCAGCATTTATTTCCATCTCTATTTTCGGGCTGCAAACCTTCTGATTTTAATTGTGAAACTTGTATCTTAGCAAAAAGTCATCGTACTACTTATCCTGATAGTTTTAGCAGAAGATTAGTCCCGTTTGCTTTGGTTCATTCTGATGTTTGGGGTCCTTGTCGAATTACTAGTAATTCAGGATTTCGTTGGTTTGTTCTCTTTGTCGATGATTTCACTCGTATGAGCTGGCTTTATTTGATGAAAAACAAAAGTGATGTCGCTGGTATTTTTAAATCTTTTCATATTATAATTCAAACACAATTTTCTACCACTCTAAAGGTCCTTCGTTCGGATAATGGTGGAGAATATATCAATGAAACTTTACAAGGTTATTTCCAGGAGAATGGTTTAATTCATGAAACTACTTGTCCTGGAACGCCACAACAAAATGGTGTTGCGGAAAGGAAGAATAGGCAATTACTTGAGATTACTAGAGCTTGTTTAATTGGAGCAAACATGAAGCCACTTTTCTGTGAAGAAGCTATCACTAATGCAGTATATCTTCTTAATCGTGTACCCACTAGTGTTTTGAAATTTCAAACACCTTTAGATAAATTGGCTTCATTTGTGGCAATTCCTTCTCAACTTAAGCTTCCTCCACGAGTGTTCGGTTGTGTTGTTTATGTCCACATACAAAAACATTTGCGCAGCAAGCTTGACCCATGTGCTCTAAAGTGTGTATTCGTTGGTTATCATCAGTTTCAAAAGGGTTACAGGTGTTATCATCCTCTTTCTCGCAGATTTTATGTTAGCATGGACGTTACCTTATCTGAGCATGAGAAGTTCTACTCTACATATGATCTTAGTTCTCCTCTTCAGGGAGAGAACCACATTGAAGAGTTGAATTGGATAGATTTGTTTCCATCTAATTCGGAGATACATCATTCCATAATTAACGAAGGTTCAAATAATTTACCTGCTCCTACTGATGTCGGTATAACTACTATCCAACCCGAGGAGAAAGTTCAAGAGGGAGAAACATTTTTTGTCGAAGACCCCCCTCTTTCTTCAACAACAGTGCCTACAACCAGTTATCCTCCTGATGATGTTCTTGAGGTAAACATAGATCTTGTGATTAATACTAACAATTCTTGTGAACTGAATGAGACAAACAGGTATCAGTTACCACAACGGAATAATCGTGGAGTACCACCGGATCGTTTTTCTCCCGAACCAATAAAGAAGGTGAAATACCCAATTGCGAACTACATGTCTACTCATAGATTTTCAGAAGCTGGAAAATCATTTGTCTACCATATGGAAGATATTACCATTCCAAGAAATGTTGAAGAAGCATTACGTGATCCAAAGTGGGCTAAACCGACGACAGAAGAGATGGTGGCACTAGAGGAAAATGGTACATGGGAAATAGTATCATTACCAGAAGGAAAGAAACCAGTTGGCTGCAGATGGGTTTATACTATCAAGCATAATCCATATGGCTCTATTGATAGGTGCAAAGCAAGACTTGTGGCTAAAGGGTTTACCCAGATTTATGGTATTGATTATCAAGAGACATTTGCTCCTGTCGCAAAAATCAATACTATTCGAGTATTGTTATCTTTAGCAGCAAATTTAGGTTGGCCGCTACGACAATATGATGTAAAAAATGCTTTTTTACATGGTGATTTGCAAGAAGAAGTCTACATGACACTTCCTCCAGGTTATAAAGCACCAAACATTACAAACGCGGTTTGTAAACTTAAAAAGGCCTTATATGGTTTGAAGCAGTCTCCTAGAGCTTGGTTTGGTAGATTTCGTCTAGCAATGAAGAAATTCGGATACGCACAAAGTAACGCTGATCATACCTTGTTCATGAAAAGAGTAGGTAACAAGATAACAGTGCTCATCATCTATGTAGATGATATGGTGGTAACTGGAAATGATCCTGAAGAGATGGATAATCTGAAGACTTGTTTGTATTCCGAGTTTGATATGAAGGATATGGGTGGACTTAAGTACTTCTTGGGTATTGAAGTTTCACGATCTGAGAAGGGTATTTTCTTGTCTCAGCGAAAATATGTGATTGATTTGTTGAAGGAAACCGGTATGCTTGGTTGTGAGCCGATTGGGTCTCCTATGGAACAAAATCATTGTCTGGAAGAGTGTTCTAATCAAGTACCAGCTGACAAGGGGCAATACCAGAGGTTAGTTGGCCGATTGATTTATCTTTCCCATACAAGACCTGATATTTCCTATGCTGTAAGTGTTGTGAGCAGATTTATGCATAATCCAGGTCAACAACATATGAATGCAGTCACTAGAATACTGAGATATTTAAAATCCGCACCAGGAAGAGGGTTGATGTTTTCAAAACATGGACATCTTGATGTATCGGGTTACACTGACTTGGACTAGGGAGGAAAAGGTGATAGGAGAAGATCGACATCTGGGTACATTACCTTCGTCGGAGGTAATTTAGTAACATGGAAATCTAAGAAACAACAGGTGGTTTCTTTGTCCAGTGCTGAAGCAGAATACAGGGCAATGGTGAAAGGTATTTGTGAATTATTATGGTTAAGAAGGCTTATGGAGGAACTTGGTTTTCCTACTGTAAAACCTATGAAGTTGTTTTGTGATAATCAGTCAGCGATCAAAATTGCGGAAAACCCGGTACAACATGATCGAACAAAGCACGTGGAAATTGATAGGAATTTCATCTATGAAAAACTCGAAGAAAACATTATTGAAGTACCATATGTTCGTACAACACAGCAGTTAGCAGATATTCTGACCAAATCCGTATCAAATAATATATTTAACGATTCACTTATCAAGTTGGGCATATCTGATATATACGCACCATCTTGAGGGAGAGTGTTGAATAATGTTAGTGGATACAGTTAGTGGGATGCATAATTAAAGTTAGTGGATATTGTTAGTGGCTTAGTGGGAACTAAAGCTTTGTTAGTGGGAACTAAAGTTAGTGGCTTACATCAAATGTTAGTGGGAACTAAACGCGTGAAATGTTAGTGGCTTAAATGTTAGTGGCTTACATTATTTTATTTTTTTGCTTTTCTTGTCTTTGTAATATATATACCTCAATTGTCATGAAATGAAACATCTGATTTTTTGAACCTTAAGAGCTTTTAGTTTGAGTTGGGTTTAGTTTGAGTTTAATTACGAGAGATTATTAGGCATGTGGAGTATAAAAGGAGTTTCGGACATCGAACATAGGACAGAGAGTTTGGGGGGGAGAAGACAGAAGCGAGAATCGAGTTGTAGAAAAATGTTTTCTGCTGCTACATGGGAAGAACACGAAGAACATAAGACCCCCTAAGACCGTCGTTCATGCTACAGAAATTGCGACAGTTCCACAGCAGTCTTATAAGCTACGGTTATAGCAACACTTCCTTTATATCGATCTCTGTAACAGTTTATTGCAACACCGTAAAAGTGTTGCAAATCTCTGTATTAGCACTTTTCTCTTGTTTTTCACTTATTCGAGCAATGAAAAATTCTTTTGAGCGTGTTTCCAACATGAGGAGCTAAACCCATCCTCTGGGGTAATGGAGGAAACCAAAATTCATTATGTGGTAAATCTATTTAATTCTTTATTTGACTATTTGCATTAAACTAAAATTAGAAAAAGATTTTTCTTAATTAATTGTCATTTCATTTGATGGTTTATGCTTAGGATTAATTCTTTTGATATTCCATGCTTAAGATTTACAATTAATATTTTAAGAATCTACCTTAGGCAAAGAAACAGAGTTAAAATTCTTATTGAATGAGCTATAATGGTTTAGAATAAATAAGTGAATTACATGAATTTGAATATTTGGTGGAATCATAGCCCCAGTCCCTCTTTAATTTTCACAACACTTTTTAATTGAGTTTGTTATTTTTATTTATAAAAAAATTAGAGTCTAAAAAATCTTCCTTCACAAGTCTCAAAGAACCTTTTAACTACAACATCATTGATAAATACCATCAATTTTTGGCGCCGTCGACACGGAGCTTGTCTTTAGGCTAGAGTTTTTAGATTTTTATTTGTTTTTACTTTATTTGTTCTTCTTTACGTTTTTGTTTTGTCTTTTTACTACAGATTTTGGAAGTTGGAGCGAAAGAAAAAATTTGCCAAAGATTTTGGTGAATACTTTGGAATTGAAGACAAAGCGAAAGGAGCGAAAGAAGAAGATTTTTTTTATTATAAAAAGAGAAGAAAAAAAAAGAGAGAGAGAGAGTTTATTTCTTTAGATTGTATTAGGATTTCTTTATTCTTGTAATTTTCTTTTTCTTTTGCACTTTACTCTTTACTTTTTGGACTTGGACATTTGGACATTCTTTAATTTTTTTTTTAAAACCCTACGGAAGGGTAGTATTAAATATTAAACTATTTGCAGAGAAGGATGGTGATTACGATATCACCTCGGCCCCTCGGGTTCGTACATGACATAGGAGTCGTGGTCCGAGTCGACTACAACGGTGCGTCCCCCGTCTGGAACGGGAGGTAATTTTGTCGAAACACTCAGGAATCCCTTGTCAGCGAGTTACTGTATTCCTTCGTTTGCATATATGTCGAGGAACTGAAAACGGTTGTTTTAAATTCCTAGTAAAGGGCAAGGACTGGCCATACAAGATAAGGGTTCGTATTTCATCACCGTTCTCTTCTTGCCCGCCTTAGGAAAACGAAACTTAACACGAACCTAAGCCTTAAAATTTGGAATAGAACGAGACCGATAGGGTAACGAGCTTAATAGGAAACTCGTTCGAAAAATATTGGTTAATCTTTTGAGCATTCTTCGAAGTTCATGATGGTTTCTGTGAGTTAAATGCGTGACTACGCCGTCTTGTAATGCGGTGAGGCCTTGGGTATCAAAGCTATAGCAGCTTCCCTCGCCTCTATTGAACTTACTTAAACGCGGATTGATTCCAGAGGGGTTTGCTCAGATTGTAACGAATTCCCTTTCGAAGGATTAGAAGTTGGTCTAGAAAACAATCTAAGTGGAGCCATCATGATTTTTGTTTGCTAGAAATTAGTAGGATTGATGTGGTTGAGTCAGCCTTGTTTGTGTTTGCATAAAACTTCCCTTCCTTTTATGATTTTTCTTTTTAATTTTGTTTTTCTATTGTATGCCCGAGGTCATTAGAGAACGGGCTTGGAAAAGAGACACTCTAGGTCGTTTGATTAGTGAAAAACCTAGTAGTTCTTCTTGTGAAGGCGGGGAGCTCGAAGACTCTTCTTTTGAGAGCCCCATTTTCGGAAACTTTAGTTTTGAGAATCTGTCTCTTCGTGAGGATAGTACTTCAGTTGTGCCAGCAATGGCTACTTTGAAAGACTACATGTACCCAACTAGGAGCAACCGAGAATCGTGCATTAAATTGCCAGCCTCTACGGCTACTTATGAGTTGAATCCTGGCATTCTTCAGATGATCCCTATATTCTTAGGAAAAGATGATGAAAACCCTTACTTTCACATTAGGGACTTTGAAGAAATTTGTGGAACAATTAAGATTAAGGACCTTACTGATGAAGTCTTGAAACTTAGGATGTTCCCATTTTCCTTAAGAGATAAAGCCAAGTCTTGGCTGAATAATCTACCATCTGGGTCTATAGAAACATGGGACCAACTTACTGCTGCTTTCTAATTAAAGTGGTTCCCTAAGCATAGAACCGCATATTTTAGGCATAAAATTAGTGCCAGTATGCAACAAGAAGGAGAATCCCTTTACAGGTTTTTAGAGAGATTTAATGATCTTTTGTCGCAATGTCCTCACCATGGGTTCGAAAAAATGAATCTAGTTCAAATTTTGTATGAAGGTTTGGACTATTCGACCAAATCCATGGTCGAGTCTATGTGCGCTGGTTTATTCACGAGTAAAAGTGTTGATGATGCACTTTCGTTCTTAGAAGATATAGCCGAAAAATCCCAACAGTGGGAATCTTGTGTTGAACCCCCTAAAAGACTCTTAGTCAATAGAAGTAGCACCAATGTGGTAGATACAAGCTTTGGGTCAGATGCTAAGTTTGTTGCCTTGTCTAGAAGGTTAGAAGCTTTGGAAATGGGTCAGTCTAAAAATAGGTTCTTTGTTGAACCTAATGATAGAATTAGATCCTCTCAAGTTTCTATTTGTGGAGTAGAACCCAATAACTCATTTTGGGAAGGTTATGTTAGTGAAGAGCAAGATCAAGCTGTCTATAACAATACTAGGTTTGAGAACCGTCAGAAGTTTAACCCATACTCAGAGACCTACAATTATGGTTGGAGAAACCATCCTAATTTTTCTTGGTTTAAGGGCCAGAATCAAGATCAGTCTAGTAATTCTCAGCCAGGTTTTGATTATGCTAAGAACTCTTCAGGTCAAGCCCAGTTACAGAACCCTTCTGAGAATAATATGACTAGCTTAGAGGAATCTCTTAGTATATTAAAAAAGAGCCAGGATATGCTATCACAAAGCCAGGAAATGTTAATAAAGAGCCAGGTTAATTTTCAAGAGGAAACCAAGCAGAATTTTAAGAATAATTCCCAGTCTCTTTCTAAATTAGAACTTCAAGTCGGCCAGATAGCTAAGTATATAAGTGAAAGAGAAGATGGAAGGTTCCCTAGTCATACTTATCCCAACCCCAAAGGAGAGAAATCATACAATCATGTGAATTCTATTACAACCCTTAGGAGTGGTAAAACGGTAGACAATAAGGTAGCCATGCCTAGTGGACATACTGTAGTTCCACCTTCTACTTCCCAAGAGGAGGATCCCATAGCTGAGTAAACTGAAACAAATTCAAAGGAGTCCCAAGAAATTCCTGATAGGACTATCTTTGTGCCTAGAGCCCCATATCCAAAGTTGTTAGCCCAACAAAAAAAGAGTCGACTTTCAATGAGATAATGGAGATATTTAAGCAGGTGAACATTAACATTCCATTGTTAGAAGCAATTAAACAGATTCCTGCTAATGCCAAGTTCCTTAAAGATATTTGTACACGAAAGCGTAAGCTTAATGTCCAAAAGAAAGCCTTTTTAGCTGGTCAAGTAAGTTCCATTCTTCTGAACCAAACACCCCTAAGTATTAGGACCCTGGATGCCCCACCATATCTTGTGCAATTGGTAAGCACATGGTCGATAAGGCATTACTTGACTTAGGATCTAGTGTTAACTTACTTCCATATCATATTTACACCCAGCTAGGTCTTGGTAAGTTGAAACCGACTAAAATGACATTACAATTAGCTGATAGGTCTGTCAAAGTCCCTCGTGGTATCATAGAGGATGTTCTGATTGAGGTTGATAAGTTTATTTATCCAGTGGATTTTGTTGTTCTAGACACCCAACCTGTTCAGGACCCAAGTACTCAAATCCCGGTGATTTTAGGTCGCCCATTCTTATCCATAGCTAACGCAGTCATCAATTGTAGGACCAGGCTTATGAACATATCCTTTGGTAATATGACCACCGAACTAAATGTATTTAATGTTACTAGGAAACCTTCTGAGAATGATGATTTAGAAGAAGTGAATATGATTAGCACTTTAGTTCAGGATTTAGTTCAAGATGATTGGCATGACACTTTACTAGGAGACTCTTTAGATGAATTTGAGGAAACCATTCTCTTAGAACAGACGTGTGATCAATCTGTAGAAGAATCCCTTGAGTATTTTAAAGACTCTACGGACCCAGAAATCCAAGCAATAGTGTTAGGTCTTTTTGAAAATAATGATGACCTTAAGTTTGAGGGTAGAGAACTAGAAGAAGCTCTTGAATACTTTAGAGACTATGAAGATATAGAAATTCAAGCAATCGTTAGAGGTTTGTCTGTGAGTAGTGAAAACCCTAAGTTTGGGGGTAGTGATGGTTCTTGTGATCGTCACGGGTCCCTAATTGAAGTCCCTAACTTGGGACTTGAGCCTTGTGCGTCTGAGATATTACTTGAGTCTATTCGGACTCCACAACCCGATCCTCCTGATATTGTCCAGGAAGTGACCCAGGTTTTAGAGGCCAGTATTTTGGATGAATCTCTTTATCAAGGCACACATATAAAGGTTCGTTATTGTGGATGGGGAAAAACGATCTGCTGGTTTTTAAGGGATTGAGGAGACGACCGGATGGAGGAGGTTCCTCGAACCGAGAGAAATTTTAAACCGCACACAGATGCACCGCTGCAAAGGGGGTGCTTAGATTCGAGAGATCAATCTGTAGTACTCCGGCCTAAATCGAGACAACGACCGTTCCAGAGTAAATTCGGTCACAAGAGAGGATGGGTTGATCTGTAGGAGGGAAGCTGAGAAATGTGTGGAATCGATGGTGATTCAAGGATTGTGAGTGTTTGAATTCTGAATATGATAAGTTCTGAATGATTGAAGTTGAATGATTATGAAGAAATTGCTCAATTGATGAGTTTGATGATCTCGTGTTGTCGAAGAGACGTGAGATTCTTACTCTGAGTATTCTATGTATTCGCTCTGTTTTTGATTCCATGTTCCCTCAATCTTGATTTAGGAACTTATTTATATTGCTGGAATTATAGACACCATGATCCCATGAAGTGTGACAGTTAATGGAATCAAGGAGTGGAGAGGTGGAGATCGTGTTCGAAACCGGTTGTCCAACGTGTAAAGACTCGGTCGACCTTCCACCCACTACCTCATGAATTACTTCAACTGATTGCACGACTTGCTCACATTCCATCATGTGTTTGAACACACGTGCCGTAGACCGCAAGACCAAAACCCTAAGTGATATCCCCCCAAGTGACACGATTGATCGTCTCGTGGTTTGTTAGTCGATGATTTCGTGGTTTGATGGGACAATGAGTCCACGTGGTTGCTGAGTCGAACAAGATATTCTGGAACCACCCACGAATTGAACGTGTCATGAGACAGAGGTGTAATTATTATGATGAAGTGAGAAAGTATTGCTCATTCGATAGATTTTTGAATATTGGTGGATTGTTGAACCGATATTCCTTAACTCGGGCAAATATTGATCATTTGAGCAAGTGTTGCTCTCGTGATGATTTGTTGAATATTTGACCATCTGAGCATGTGTTTCTCATGAATGATTGGCAGTGTGCCAAGAATATTAATTAAAGTGTTGGTCGTTGAACCTAGCATAATTAATAAAATTCATTACCATGAGGTCACCGTAGAATTATTAATATTAATTCATGACCATGAGGTCGTCGTAGAATTATTAATATTAATTCATGACCATGAGGTCGTCGTAGAATTATTAATATTAATTCATAACCATGAGGTCGTCGTAGAATTATTAATATTAATTCATGACCATGAGGTCGTCGTAGAATTATTAAGGTTAGAGTCTGGAAGCATGGTCCTTGAACTCAGAAACCCTAATTTGACCGATTGACGATCAATTCATGGTCAGAAGTTTTAACCATGGGATGAATGAGGAGCAGCTACATGAGACCGTGGATCAACCATGTAGTGTCCATATGCTCACGTGAGCAAATATGATGAATTCACGAAGAGTTCATGATTTGTTGGTGAAAGAATGATTAAATGTTGGTTCAATCATTATTCAAAACGCTCGTCTGAGACTTAGGTGTGAAAACCTAATTAATTATGGGAGAGTGATGGACCGACCATAGAGTCATGGAGCCGGCCATGGGTTGTCCGTGACCCGATCGATGGTCACTTCATGAAAAATCCAAAGTGTTTGGAAGTTTTGGACCTAATACGAGCAATTGTTCAAATTAGGTCAAAACTATGAAAATCGATGGGATTGGCTTCCGTGAGCCAAAGAGCTAATCTTGTTCGGTCAAGATAATGTGCTCGTGTCCCTAAGGTGTCCGCGTCTCAGTCTTGAGAATTTTGATATTTTCTGGTGCACGTTTGAGCGACCATTTGAGAAAATATGACAAAATCATAGTTTTTGATAAAACCGTCAAAACTTCATCGGACGAAGGAAAATAATGAAAAGTGAGGGAATCATGAAGTGTGGACCGGTCACAGTGATCACGTGATCAACTGTTGGTCGCTTGAGCAACCCCCAAACCCTAATAAACGTCCTTTACTAGAATTGATGTAAAATGCTCATACGGAATCGGATTTTGACGGTCCGACCCTTCATTCCATACGGAAAAGAATTTCCTACCTCCCTACGCGAGAGGTTTTAGGTTTTGATCTCGTTTGGGAGGTGAAAACAGCCCGAAAGTAAAATTCAGGAAAGATTTAAGGGGTCGTTCCCACGATAAAACGAAGGAGTTTTGTTAAAATCAAGGAGTTTCCATGAGACGAAGGAAACACCATGAGACGATGGAAAATATTTATAAAATAAGGAATTTTGAGACTGGGACGCCGGTGGTCAAAGCACGGTTGGCCAGTTATGACCACGGTCCCATGGTGTCTCTTCCTTAGTTTTACATATTTTGATGATTTTATGAAGGATTCATGAATTTTGAGAAATTTGATAAATTTAGAGTGTTTTCATGAATTGAAGGAGTTTCCATGAGTTCATGGTCTTTGAAAAATATCAAAATAATAAAATTCGGCCATGTGGGACCATGGAGGCGTGACCGACCGGTCATGACCTAATCCCACGAATTTTAATAATTTTTTAAATAATTTTTGGGTATTTTTTGATGATTTGAAGGAATTTTGAGAAAAATACCATGAAATCAAGGAAAAATAAGATAATTAATAATGAAATAAATAAAACAGGGCGTGTGGGACCGGCTAGGGCATGGCCGGCCGGCCAAGGCCCGGTCCCACGAGTTTTCATAATTTATTTTATTTTATTTTATTATTATTTTTGATGATTTAAGGAATTTTTTGAGGAAAAATACCATGAAATCAAGGAGTTTTTCATGAAATTAGATAATAATAATAATAAAATGATAAGGACCATGAGGTGTGGGCCGGCTGGGACCAAGGCATGGCCGGTCGTCCAATGGTCACGCCCCACACACTCTCCTTGATTTTTGACAGACTCATAAAAGTACCAAGAATCCGAAGAATTTCCTCAAGACGAAGATTTGATCAAACGAGAGAATTTTATCAAGTCATGAAAAATAATAAAAGTGTATTAAAAATATAGAATTAGCGTGGAACTGACCATGACACGATGAGTTGATCGTGTGTCCGTGTCCCAGCGCCTTGGTCAAATATTTTTAATTATTTATTATTTTCTTCCCTATTTTGCATAGGTTCATCGTTTCTTCGTATTTTGAAATACTCGTTCGTGCGGTGATTGTTAATGCATCATCGTTGAATACACTTGAACCATTTGAAACAGGGCTTACTCAAAGATAGCTCTGATGCCCGGTCGTTAATTATTTATTACCAATTCATGAAATTCAATAGAGAATAATCCATGAAATGAGTAATAAAACAGATAAATGTTTACTGTTAATTCATAGGATCAGCTAAAGATTCGACTACGAACTCAGAACAATGAGTGATCGTTGCCATTCCATGGGATCGACGTTGATTCGACCATGGAATAGGAGAAATGATATTGCCATTCCGTGGGATCGTCGTTGATTCGACCACGGAATCGGAGCAATGATATTGCCATTCCATGGGATCGTCGTTGATTCGACCACGGAATCGGAGCAATGATATTGCCATTCCGTGGGATCGTCGTTGATTCGACCACGGAATCGGAGAAATGATATTGCCATTCCGTGGGATCGTCGTTGATTCGACCACGGAATCGAACAATGAGCCAATGATATTTCCATTCCTTGGGATCGTCGTTGATTCGACCACGGAATCGGAGCAATGATATTGCCATTCCGTGGGATCGTCGTTGATTCGACCACGGAATCGGAGCAATGATATTGCCATTCCGTAGGGGATCGACCACGAATCGGAGCAATGATATTGATTCGATCCGTTGATTCGAATCGGAGCAATGATATTTCCATTCCGTGGGATCGTCGTTGATTCGACCACCGAATCGGAGCAATCTTATTGCCATTCCACGGGATCGTCGTTGATTCGACCATGGAATCGGAGCAATGAAGGGATAATTAACCTCATGGGTCTATGCCTAGCAGAATAAACTGACTACGATAGGAGCATTAATTATCCTGACATGACTTGCCGTTAAGCCATATCCTTTATATAGTCGAGTTAAACTCGTTGTTTGTTCCTGAAGACGATATTGCCCCGTAGAGCCATCCATCCCGTGATACTATATAGAAATGACTGAAAGTATTCAGTATTCATGAGATTATGCCGTTGTCTAGACATTGACTGCACATCTACATGTACTCTAAGAGAAAGCACTCTCCGTTGAGAATTCGATGAGAGACCCGTGTCTCAATACTCACATGCGATTGTTGAACCGGCGGTCCGTACAATCATGAGTTTACGATTTTATCCTTTGTTGAAAATCCACCATCTACATTAAGTCCCCTGCTTACTGAGGAAAGTTGTGTTCCTCGGTCAGCATTAAATGGTGATTTTCAGGCAAAAAATTATACTAGTAATTGAACTTAGTCGTAAGTTGAAACATTACCGTATTTCGAGAGTATGAGCGAGCCACGACTTGATGAAGGCTTCGTTGTCATGGTTAGGGAGCTATTTGGTGAGCATAAATTGGTGTTGAACTGCTGATTTGGACGACGAGCCCATGGTCGGTTAGGATTCGCGGGCCGGGCCCAAATAAGGAAATCCTAGTGGAATTAGGTTTTGGAAATAAAATTGTATAAAAGGAATTAATCCCTCTTTTTCTTCCCACGACCTGAGCTCCATTACCTCTCCATCGTGTTCACGCCAGCAAAATAATTTGCCGCCGCTGCCAGTCGCCGCCGACGAAATTCCGGCCGACCATGTACGTTTTTTTTTTTTTTTTTTTTGAATGTTGCTGATTCCATGAGTTGCTTCATGAATTGATCATATTAAAATTATATATGCGTGTATATAATTAATGATGGTTTTATGAAAACGTATGTTTGCTCGATCGTTAGTTTCGAAAACCAACTATAATCCCTGATTTAGGAGGGATTTTTTTTTTAGTATATGAACCTAGGTCCAGTGATAAAACTTAGTGTATGAGCTTTCATGTGTACCACGGTTTTATCATAAAAGATGTGAATTTTCATGAAATCGTCATAAACCCTCGTTTTAGAGAAAATAACAACGACATGAAGGAAAATATGTATAATGGACTTGCGTCAAGTGATAAAAATTTTGTTTATGAGCTTTTATGTAAACACAAAACTTTATCATGTGCATGGATTGTGAGTGTTCACAATCTTTTGAAATAAACCTTCGTTTTAAAGACAACTAACGACGATACGAAGGAAAAATAGTTTTTATTTTTATATAAATAAATATGTGCAGCTGTGACACATATTATGCAAAATATGATGATATATTTTATTTGATGTAAACTTCATATGTCAGTTGCGTGAATGTTCACATTATGAAGGTTGCGTCGGTGATTTTGTGAAAAATCAGTTTTGGAGATTACTAAATTTTGTTTGTTTTTGCAGTTTTCGAAGAGACGAACGATTTTGGTGTTGACTCCAGCATTACTATCACTATTGTTAGTGGAAGTAAAAGGTAAGAGTTAAGAGTTACCATTTTTGCCGTATTTCTTCAATTCATGTATGGACTGAAATAGAATGTTGCGTGAACCTTTTCAGCTACTCAGCAATGATGACCAATTCTCAAGCTGACGACGCCTCGAGAGAAGAGATGTGCATTGATGATGATATCTCTAGAGATGAGACATGTACAGACGAAGCTTATGTTGGTGAAGATGAAGATGAAACCCCTGGGATTAAGAACATCCCAAATATTGACGATGCATTTTTTGAGGAAGATCCTGCAATAGCTGAAAAACACTTGAAATCTCCAGCGTATCGTCTGCTGATAAATCCCAGGACTGTCACTCAGAAGAAATTCGTGACTCCCAAGAAATTTATCCGATTTTGTCTTGAACATGGAGTATACCTTGCATCAATTATAGAATTTAAGCTTTCTCGTCGACCTTTAGAGAAGTTTGCTGGATGGGCGAGGCATATGCTTGGTTTTACTCATGTGAGGGCTATGCTCGATCAGGCGCAGGTGACAAGGGCTATTAAATCTTCTGGGGAGTTATTCATTTACCATGACGCAAGAAGTATTGTACCTCTTCTTTCTCGCTGGTGTATTCCTACTCATACCTTCATATGCAGATAGGGAGAGTTTACCATTACCTTGGAAGACGTGGTAGCTTTGATGCATCTCCCAATCACAGGTAATCTTCTAGGGGATCTTTCAGATGAGGATACTGTCGTTTCTCATATCTTGACATCTGCAATGGAGGTAGCAAATAAGGCTGGCAGTAAAGGATGTTATGCTCTCTGGTTGACGCGCTGGTGGCCTAAAGACGAAGTTTCTGATAAACCCATCGACGGTATGTTACCCATTGCTGCTTTCTTATGTTTATGGTTGTCCAGAGATATCTTTGAAGACAGCGGAAACTTGTTGAAACCTTTCGTGATCCCCTTTGCTATTAAGATGGCTCAAGGCGAGCAACTCCCAATAGGTAGCTTGTTCTTGGTCTCCTTGTATTACAACTTGGATTCTTTGGTTATAGACTCCAGTGTGTCGAATAGCTTCATGAAGATTGAATGTTATGCTAACACGATGTTTGTTCAAGCTCTGATGTGGGAACACTTCAAGAATTATGCACCCATTCCACGTAATATTTTGCAAGGACTGAACACTGATGCTCGCCATATTTTCCCTGATAAAGACAATGCTAGGATCATGCGTTGGTCCACAAAGCAGCCTCGGTGCAGGGTGCGCCTCATTGACGTGTTGGATGATGAATCTGAATTTGCTTTTCGTCCTTGGGTGTCAGTGCCTTCTTATATCTCCCAATCGGTGACTTTCAATACTGGAGAGAGCACTAGTTTTCTATCTGGTGCAGATCTGAACGATGGCGAGAGGTCCTTCATGTTGAGTTGCACCCCTGGTCACCTGCTGTCAGTCTCGTACGGAGAATTTTCAGTGGAAGAGTATAATATTGATAGAGCGGCCCGACAAATGGGGATGGATCAGTGTGTTCCAAATATTTGAAGAAGGAAACCATCATTTGAGCAGCTCATGACTCATTTAGACTATACCCATGTGGAAGGAAGTAACTACTGGTTTCCCTGTTCTGATAGATTTTCCTATGTGACTCCGGGTTATGCAGACTTCTGGGATAATCAATTTGAGAGATTTAATGAATATGTGATGGTCGGTCATCCTACAGTAAAAAATCGTCCCTCCGATGAGTTGATTACCAGTCGACCGAGATTGAAGTATCTCTCTGGTGATAAGCGAAAATTGTCTCCAGGATGCTCCCAGGTACGCTTTGTTGTATAATCTTCATAAAATCATAACAACTGTATTCTGATTATGATACTGGAACTTGTCATAGGACGGTCATATCGTAAGACCTCGAATCTGTGTAGATTTCTCAGAGACTGAAGCCATCGTTCATGGCGGAGAAGGCAGGCACAAGAGTTATAAGTTGTTGCCCAATACGGTAAAGTCCCCAGCCGGCGTCTTGGTGAGTTTCCAGTATTTTCTTCATTGTAATATTTCTTCACCCATATATTTAGGATCGTACGACTGATGTTGTTATTCTGTTGCAGAACTTTACTCCGTCAAGTATTGATGGACTTCGTTTCTCCGCTACTGAACAAACCATTTCTGACTTAAGTGATGAAGAAATTGTAAGTATCTCCTCCAATATCAATTATGACGTCTTATGAGTGAAACACTGATTGCTGGTGGTATGTCTAGGAGGAAGAATCCGTGGATGTGGAGAATATTGTTGACGCTTGTTCAAAGAACGGCAATAAAGAGAGCTCCCAGAGTCAAGAGCCGAATGAAAACAATGTTGTTGCCGACGCTGGCGTGAGCGATTCTGGTTCTTTCAACGCTTCGGAGACCACTCAAGTAAGTATTTCTCTTGTATTTCACCCATAGAAGTATAAAAGTGCTGACTTGTGAATAAATGAATGAAGACCTATGTGAATATGTGAAAACTCAGTCGAATTTCGTCGTCAGAAAATTCAGAGCCCAGACTTTTATTAGAAACGCCATAGAATCTTCATCTGGAATCGGATTTTGATAAATTCAAGCCCGGAAAATTTCCAAGATTTAACAAAGAATATTTTTAAGTCCCGAGAGCGTTTAGATCCTGAAAGAGGCAAAATAGTAAACTTCCAGGAGACTCCCAGAACTTTTTCAGATTGCGCATCAGTTGATGTTTTGGCCACATCTTCTTGCTCGTTCATCAAATTGTCATGAAATTTTTAAAAATTGTATAGGACATCCATACGAAGATAATGGTATATGACCCATCCTTTTATTCATTGTAGATTTCTCCCAGTTCATACTTTAGTACAGAGAAGTGCACAGTTTCTTCAGACGTAGTTACCGTAAAACGTGTCTCCATGACTTCTATGCTATTTACCAATGCATTGAACATAAAGTGATGAATCTTGATAATTTTGGATTGTTTGTATGCTGTACCTCATGTTCCTTTTTTGATTTCAAGCTTTCGTGACCCTAACCCCATGTAATCTTCGTATTAGGTGCTAAATACCGAAGTTGGGGATTTAGAAATCAACAAGGAAAACTCGAGCGGACCTGCGATCTTTGATGAGGAGATGACCATTCATGAGCCTCGGAGTCAAGAGAAAGTTGTTGATGAAGTCATGGAATCCCAAATTATTTCTGCTTCATAAATAGAAAAACCCAAGATCCCTGTAGAGAATACTGAAAGAGTTGTTGCCTTGATAGAAGCCGCTTATGAAAACAGTATAGTGGTGCATGAATATCCTACTGCTGGAACTTCTTTTGATCCTCCGTTCGATGCTTCACTCCCAGGTCATGAATTATTTGGCGGATTTGGTGTTCCAGTTGGATATGCAGAATTGTATGAAGCCATATGGACGAAGTTTGTCCATATCATCGTCGAAAGGATCCCTGGGCGTATTTATGCATTGACCATGCAAGTAGGTGCACTCTTGCGTGTTGTGAATGACATATACAGTATGCCTAGGCGCGCCGTTTCTCAAGATGTACTCTTTGATTGGGAGTTCAACTTAGGTAATTCTGAGAGGCTTGGTTTTAACTTGAAGTATCTCCGTAATCAAATGGATGTGATTAAGGACTCGTGTGAGAATAAAATACCCTTCCCAAATGTCGCTGTGACGGAGAAAGAACAAAAAATTGCAAGGTTGACTGAAGAGATGAACAAGGAGATGGCGGATTTGCAGGCTTTGAAGGATGCAAAGGCGGAATAATATTTCCTTGCTGATTTTTTCTGATTTTCTATGATTTCTTGAACTTCTGAACTTCTGAGAGATGTGAGGTTTTATATGGGTTTTGAATTTGTAGATGTCTTTTGAGGATTTTGGGATTTGATAGAGATTTTCTTTTAAGAAATATGAGTTGAATTTCGATAAACTGATGAATTCAAATATTGATTGCAAGTATTGCAAACGTTTTGGAGGAATTGAAATACAATGAAAATTCTAAATGCCAAGTCTAGACAACATGGATGCTGAAACGACTGATACCTCAAGATGCCTATCTTTTCAAACAAACGCCTTAAGCCATTTCTCTTGAATTACTGGTAGGGCTCTGCCATCTATGTTGACCAGCTTGTAGTATCCTCCGGTTATGGATTTAGCGACCACGAATGGTCCTTCCCAGTTGGAGCTCCTTGCTGAATGAAGATTGCGTTGAACAGATTTGAGAACTAGGTCTCCTTCATGAAATTTGTTGGGTTTGGTCGCCCGCGCCTTGAATATCTTCTGTTTATTTGGAATCCTTTGTGGGACGTGATTCCATGGTCGTGGTACATATTGACATTCGTGCAGGAGAGGGAATCTCTCGTAATGTTTTTCCATATCTTCCATGATGAACCTCTTGATCGGATGATCGACTTGGAGAAGCTCTGGACTCAACCACTGAGTGAAATATTGTTGTGGCGAGATTATCCAGTCATAGCACTTTGCGATCACTACGTTTTTCGTGGAATGAAGTCCTTGAATCAATGAGACATACTTGAAAACTGATGATATATGCACGTGAGAGGGGATGAAACTTGCCTGGTCGCAGAACTTTTTGACGAATGCATTTGGATGTTCCTCAAATTCTTGTGCAATTTTTGTTAAGGTTTTGACCTCCTCCAGGTATTCAAACGGCGAGATGTCTTCTGCCTCTTCCTCCTAGTCAGAAGTTTCTTCACAGGGACATGTCGTTGCAGGAGTCACCATTGTCTTCCCATCATGAATCCATGCGTGTCCAAGAATCATATCATACCCTGGATCTTCTCGGATTATAAAGAATTTGGTTTCAGTGAAGACCGAATTTTCTTCGACTTTCAGGATGATGTAGCCATAGGCGTCTCTGGAGATTCCTTCGTGGTCTCTGATTGCCATTGGAGCGTGGGTGGCTTCTTGTCGATTTATGCCGGCATCTTTGAGAGTCTTGAGAGGGATGATGTTGACAGCAGTACCGACATCAATGAACGCTCTTCTGAACTCGTTACCTTTGATGTGCATTGTGGTGAGCAGTCCCCAGTCGTACATTTCCTTATCTGTTGTTGAGGGTTCGATGGTAGCCTCTTGGATTAGTAGTCGTTTGCCGGATACGATGTGGTTCAATGCAGCAAACATATCTTTCCTTTGAGCTTTCGAAAGATACAACAGCTCGCAGGTATGTTCAATCAGGGATTGAACTGCTTCTTTTACGGGAGATCCATTGATGGTGAAAGCTCGGACCGGAAGAGGATTTTTGTGTACTCCCTCAGTCCCCAGGTTGAGTTCTTTTGATTCGACCTTTTCTCTGAATATGCGTTTCAGGACTTTGCAATCACTTGTGGGATGGATGACATACCCGTGGAAGCGACAATACCGAGGATTTTCCATGGCTTCTTCGGTTGGTTCCTTTTTATTAAAAAGAAACTTGATTGCACCATCTTGAATCCAGGCATCGAGTAACTCGTTGACTTCTTCCATGGAATAGGGAAAATCAGGTGCCTCTGGATCGTCCGTCCGTTGAGGAGAGGTCTTCGAGTTATCCTTTTTGTGTATCTTCGAAGGAGTAGAGGCTGTCTGCTTGTGTTGTGGTTCAGCTTTCCGTTTGATTCCTTCTGCGACAGCATTCGTTGAAGATTGCAGGGTATACTGTTTGTTAATCAAATGCCTATTTCCTCGAGAGTCTTTTGACTCCTCAGTTCTTGTAGACTTTGGTCTTTCTAGAAGAGCGGGTGCGGTAGTTGCTGATCTCTTCGCGGCCTCGTGGAGTTCTCAAAAAGTTTGGAATCGAAGGTTCTCCAGTAAAGCTATGTAGACCGGAAGCATGCCGTTGATGCACAAGTCCACCAGTTGATGTTCTGTGACGTTTGGATCATGGCAGTACAGGGCTTGGACTCTGAACCTCTTCACATAATCGTTGGGATTCTCACTCGTCTTATGATCAGATATCCTCCCAAGATCAAAGAGAGTTACTTGCTCTGACACGAAGAAGTATTTCCTGTAGAATGCATTGATCATTTCTCTCCAATTATTGATGGTCCCTGGTGCGATGTTGTTGTACCAGGTGTATTCTCTCCCCTTCAAAGACTTTGAGAATTCTTTGAGACGAACAACATGATTGTGTTCATATTCTCCCAAGGCTTCGAGGAAGCGGGATACGTGCTCTCGAGCATTGCCAGTCCCATCATATATGGTAAAATTTGGAGAGACGTAGCCCTTCGTAAGGGGAATCCTCTGTGTAGCGGAAGGATATGGAGGTTGGTGACGATGGACGTGTGACGTCTTATCTTTTCCATGGTTCTCCAAAAGACGCTCCAAATCTTCACGAGTAATGAAGTTTGATAATTCCTTCGTCGATGAGTCATCTGTTGGCTTTGTCAGTTCCGTTATTAACTGGAATTACTTCAGGATTGGCGTCAGAGGCTTTCTCCTTCTCTTTCCCCTTGTCTTGAGCTTTATCTGACAATTTGTCAGTAAGAGTCTTCAGGTGATCCAATAATTTCTGTTGTGCCGCATCCATATCCGTCTGATTCTTTGCAAGAGTCTCCTGCGTTTTGATGAGATCAGCCATGGTAGGTGGAGGGTTTCCTCTGATTTATTCGGGATTTCGACCGAACAAAGGATGACCTTTCGCGTTGGCGTGAGGAGGAGTGATGTCACCACCATCAGTGTTAGTGGCCGGAATAGTTTCCGGGATGTCTTCATTGTTTCTAGTGCTAGCGATATTTGCGTTAGGATTTGTGACCGATCCTGACCTAAGACCAACCATCTTGTGAGAAAGTGAGATTGCAACCGAGAGAATGATCTCCTACTGTGGTCGCCAATCTGTGGATGGGGAAAAAGATCTGCTGGTTTTTAAGGGATTGAGGAGACGACCGGATGGAGGAGGTTCCTCGAACAGAGCGAAATGTTAAACCACACACAGATGCACCGCTGCAAAGGGGGTTCTTAGATTCGAGAGATCAATCTGTAGTACTCCATCCTAAATCGAGACAACGACCGTTCCAGAGTAAATTCGGTCACAAGAGAGGATGGGTTGATCTGTAGGAGGGAAGCTGAGAAATATGTGGAATCGATGGTGATTCAAGGATTGTGAGTGTTTGAATTCTGAATATGATAAGTTCTGAATGATTGAAGTTGAACGATTGTGAAGAAATTGCTCAATTGATGAGTTTGATGATCTCGTGTTGTCGAAGAGACGTGAGATTCTTACTCTGTGTATTCTATGTATTCGCTCTGTTTTTGATTCCTTGTGCCCTCAATCTTGATTTAGGAACTTATTTATATTGCTGGAATTATAGAAACCATGCTCCCATAAAGTATGACAGTTAATGGAATCAAGGAGTGGAGAGGTGGAGATCGTGTTCGAAACCGGTTGTCCAACGTGTAAAGACTCGGTCGACCTTCCACCCACTACCTCATCAATTCCTTCAAATGATTGCACGACTTGCTCATATTCCATTGTGTGTTTGAACATACGTGTCGTAGACCGCCAGACCAAAACCCTAAGTGATATCCCCCCAAGTGACACGATTGATCGTCTCGTGGTTTGTTAGTCGATGATTTCGTGGTTTGATGGGACAATGAGTCCACGTGGTTGCTGAATCGAACAAGATATTATGGAACTACCCACGAATTGAACGTGTCATGAGATAGAGGTGTAATTCTTATGATGAAGTGAGCAAGTATTGCTCATTCGATAGATTGTTGAATATTGGTGGATTGTTGAACCGATATTCCTTAACTCGGGAAAATATTGATCATCTGAGCAAGTGTTGCTCTCGTGATGATTTGTTGAATATTTGACCATCTGAGCATGTGTTGCTCATGAATGATTGGCAGTGTGCCAAGAATATTAATTAAAGTGCTGGTCGTTGAACCTAGCATAATTAATAAAATTCATGACCATGAGCTCACCGTAGAATTATTAATATTAATTCATGACCATGAGGTCGTCGTAGAATTATTAATATTAATTCATGACCATGAGGTCGTCGTAGAATTATTAATATTAATTCATAACCATGAGGTCGTCGTAGAATTATTAATATTAATTAATGACCATGAGGTCATCGTAGAATTATTAAGGTTAGAGTCTGGAAGCATGGTCCTTGAAATCAGAAACCCTAATTTGACCGATTGACGATCAATTCATGGTCAGAAGTTTTAACCATGGGACGAATGAGGAGCAGCTACATGAGACTGTGGATCAACCATGTAGTGTCCATATGCTCACGTGAGCAAATATGATGAATTCACGAATAGTTCATGATTTGTTGGTGAAAGAATGATTAAATGCTGGTTCAATCATTATTCAAAATGCTCGTCTGAGACTTAGGTGTGAAATCTAATTAATTATGGGAGAGTGATGGACCGACCATAGAGTCATGGAGCCGGCCATGGGTTGTCCCGTGACCGTCTGATGGTCACTTCATGAAAAATCCAAAGTGTTTGGAAGTTTTGGACCTAATACGAGCAATTGTTCAAATTAGGTCAAAACTATGAAAATCGATGGGATTGGCTTCCGTGAGCCGAAGAGCTAATATTGTTCGGTCAAGATAATGTGCTCGTGTCCCTAAGGTGTCCGCGTCTGAGTCTTGAGAATTTTGATATTTTCTGGTGCACGTTTGAGCGACCATTTGAGAAAATATGACAAAATCAGAGTTTTTGATAAAACCATCAAAACTTCATCGGACGAAGGAAAATAATGAAAAGTGAGGGAATCATGAAGTGTGGACCGGTCACAGTGATCACGTGATCAACTGTTGGTCGCTTGAGCAACCCCAAACCCTAATTAACGTCCTTTACTAGAATTGATGTAAAATTCTCATACGGACTCGGATTTTGACGGTCCGCCCCTTCATTTCATACGGAAAAGAATTTCCTACCTCCCTACAAGAGAGGTTTTAGGTTTTGAGCTCGTTCGGGAGGTGTAAACAGCCCGAAAGTAAAATTCAGGAAAGATTTAAGGGGCCGTTCCCACGATAAAACGAAGGAGTTTTGTTAAAATCAAGGAGTTTCCATGAGACGAAGGAAACACCATGAGACGATGGAAAAATATTTATAAAATAAGGAATTGTGAGACTGGGACGCCGGTGGTCAAAGCACGGTTGGACAGTTATGACCACGGTCCCATGGTGTCTCTTCCTTAGTTTTACATATTTTGATGATTTTATGAAGGATTTATGAATTTTGAGAAATTTGATAAATTTAGAGTGTTTTCATGAATTGAAGGAGTTTCCATGAGTTCATTGTCTTTGAAAAATATCAGAATAATAAAATTCGGCCGTGTGGGACCATGGAGGCGTGACCGACCGGTCATGACCTAATCCCACGAATTTTAATAATTTTTTAAATAATTTTTGGGTATTATTTGATGATTTGAAGGAATTTTGAGAAAAATACCATGAAATCAAGGAAAAATAAGATAATTAATAATGAAATAAATAAAACAGGGCGTTTGGGACTGGCTAGGGCATGGGCGGCCTGCCAAGGTCCGGTCCCACGAGTTTTCATAATTTATTTTATTTTATTATTATTTTTGATGATTTAAGGAATTTTTTGAGGAAAAATACCATGAAATCAAGGAGTTTTTCATGAAATTAGAGAATAATAATAATAATAAAAAATGATAAGGACCGTGAGGTGTGGGCCGGCTGGGACCAAGGCATGGCCGGTCGGCCAATGGTCACGCCCCACACACTCTCCTTGATTTTTGACGGACTCATAAAAGTACCACGAATCCGAAGAATTTCCTCAAGACGGAGATTTGATCAAACGAGAGAATTTTATCAAATCATGAAAAATAATAAAAGTGTATTAAAAATATAGAATTAGCGTGGAACTGACCATGACACGATGAGTTGATCGTGTGTCCGTGTCCCAGCGCCTTGGTCAAATATTTTTAATTATTTATTATTTTCTTCCCTATTTTGCATAGGTTCATCGTTTCGTCGTATTTTGAAATACTCGTTCGTGCGGTGATTGTTAATGCATCATCGTTGAATACACTTGCACCATTTGAAACAGGGCTTACTCAAAGATAGCTTTGATGCCCGGTCGTTAATTATTTATTACCAATTCATGAAATTCAATAGAGAATAATCCATGAAATGAGTAATAAAACGGATAGATGTTTACTGTTAATTCATAGGATCAGCTAAAGATTCGACTACGAACTCAGAACAATGAGTGATCGTTGCCATTCCATGGGATCGACGTGGATTCGACCATGGAATAGGATAAATGATATTGCCATTCCATGGGATCGTCGTTGATTCGACCACGGAATCGGAGCAATGATATTGCCATTCCGTGGGATCGTCGTTGATTCGACCACGGAATCAGAGCAATCTTATTGCCATTCCACGGGATTGTCGTTGATTCGACTATGGAATCGGAGCAATGAAGGGATAATTAACCTCATGGGTATATGCCTAGCAGAATAAACTGACTACGATAGGAGCATTAATTATCCTGACATGACTTGCCGTTAAGCCATATCCTTTATATAGTCAGGTTAAACTCGTTGTTTGTTCCTGAAGACGATATTTCCCCGTAGAGCCGTCCATCCCGGGATACTATATAGAAATGACTGAAAGTATTCAGTATTCATGAGATTATGCCGTTGTCTAGACGTTGACTGCACATCTACATGTACTTTGAGAGAAATCACTCTCCGTTGAGAATTCGATGAGAGACTCGTGTCTCAATACTCACATGCGATTGCTGAACCGGCGGTCCGTACAATCATGAGTTTATTATTTTAGCCTTTGTTGAAAATCCACCATCTACAGTGAATTTTCCCAGATAAACCTAGTTGTCTTGACATAAACCTTAGATGAGGATGTGCTCCTTCTATTCATTTTTCTGAACCAGTGCAGTTGTCTCATATTGGTGTTAACTCTATTTGGTCTTATGGATCCACAACTATTTCGGCTATTGGTGTATGACTTTGGAATGTGAAGATCCTTTTTGAGGTATTTGATGTCTGGCTGAAGACTTTAAACTTTGCACTCCTTGGGAGGTACCCCTTGCTCATGCAACACGGTAATATTTTTCCTCATTTCCTTCTAGTGGTAACGGTTTCTCCTTGTTCATGTTTTTAATCTCATCTTTAGAACATTGAGGACAATGTTAGATTTAAGTTTTGGGGTATGGGAGAAATTTTTTAGTTGCATTTTTGAAACTTCTAGCGTCACATGGTTTCCGGTTAGCTAAGTTTACATACTTTTTCTCACCGAAAAGATAGAAATTGGAATGCTAGGGATAACAACCTATTGAGACATTAGAGAAAAAGACATTGAGATCCTTGAAATTCAGGAGAGAACTTGTTCCTTTAAGAGGGTAGCCGTGATGGACCTAACCATCCATGATGGAAAGGCAAGTAGGTCAGGAAATGCCAGAAACACAAAGCAACCTCAAGTGTTAAATTCCTTTTGTGATGGCGATGTAAATTTTTGTCTTGTTATTACTTTCCAATAAAAATATATATATATATAAATTTTAAATTTTAAATTTTAAATTTTGTTCAATAAGGCCATATGGAAATAAAAATCTATAAGGAAGTTTCAAGTGAGGAATCGAAGAGAAGAGTTAATTGTCAAGGTTCTACGAGGTTCAAGAGTTTATCATCAACAGTTGAAGCCGAAGAAGACGTTGTTTCTACTGAGCACTATGAGAGAGTCGAAGAAATATACATTTGGTTGCTTTGTTACTCCGCTTTCAATATGGCACAAGATCTTTCTAGCACTAGTTTAACTCATCACACATAATTAGTCCAGTTGTGTAGCAGATGTCCCTCTCATCTTTTTCTCTCTCCTAATCTTATCCAGCTGGAAATCAGCGGACGCATCTTACAATGTTTATCTAGCTATGTAGCGAATATCTCTTTATCTAGCAGTGTTGCGGATGTGTCTCCCCTTTTCCTCAGTCAGCTTTAGAGGTGGCACCTTTAATTTCTCTGGCATTCTAGTCACTTGGAGATAGGTTGAGAATTTGTATGTCCTCATAGCTCTTTGGATACTTGTGACCAATTAGAAATCATGGTTTTGTGGGTACACCTCTGGTAAACCCTCCCGAGATTAACTCGGATTTATTTTTATTAGATTTGCTCGGGACTAGCAAATAATAAGTTTGGGGGTATTTGATAGACACATTTTTTTGTCTGAATTATCCTCAGTGTCTCTATTGTTAGTCTCGATTTTTGTACTTATTATGGTGTTTTTATGTTTGTGTAGGTGTTTTTGGAGAAATACAATTGTGCGGAAAAAGTTTCTCAAAAAGTGTTTTTTTTTGGACCCTTGAGAAAAATGATAAAGGCACCCTCGATTTGGATAAGGGCACCCACAGGAGTCAGCTTCTATTCGCACCCCCATCTCTGTTAGGGGGAGGTCATCTTCATCATTTCAAATTTCTAGTTTTTCCGGGAAAAACAACTCTCAACTGGCAGAATTAGGGTTGGAGATTTGAGCTTGTTACGGTGAGACTAAAGGGCTGGAATTGATTGGGTATGTTTCTATGGCCTAGACAGGGATGGTATAGGTGTTGAAATCGATCCAATTTTGCTGGCTTGCCATGTGGAAGAAATCAGAGATACACATGACCGGGAAGAGTTAATCACGGATTCATAGAAAGTTTACACGAGTATTGCACGCATCTTGTTGCTGCAGAGACGTGAAGGAGTTAAACAAAGAAGGTTTTGAATCTGTAGACGCGTGAAACAACAAGAAGGTAAATTATTCTCCCGTGAATATCCGAGAGAAATAAAAAGAAAATATTCGCATTTACTGGAGATTTAGAGGATTAATTACGAGAGATTATTAGGCATGTGGAGTATAAAAGGAGTTTCGGACGTCGAATAGAGGACGGAGAGTTTGGGGGGGAGAAGACAGAAGCGAGAATCTAATTGTAGAGAAAAGTTTTCTGCTGCTACATGGGAAGAACACGAAGAACATAAGACCCCCTGAGACCGTCGTTCATGCTACAGCAATTGCGACAGTTCCTCAGCAGTCTTATAAGCTACGGTTATAGCGACACTTCCTTTATATCGATCTCTGTAACAGTTTATTGCAACACTTCAAAAGTGTTGCAAATCTCTGTATTAGCACTTTTCTCTTGTTTTTCACCTATTCGAGCAATGAAAAATTCTTTTGAGCGTCTTTCCAACATGAGGAGCTAAACCCATCCTCTGGGGCAATGGAGGAAACAAAATTCATCAAGTGGTAAATCTATTTAATTCTTTATTTGACCATTTGCATTAAACTAAAATTAGAAAAAGATTTTTCTTAATTAATTGTCATTTCATTTGATGGTTTATGCTTAAGATTAATTCTTTTGATATTCCATTCTTAAGATTTACAATTAATATTTTAAGAATCTACCTTAGGCAAAGAAACAGAGTTAAAATTCTTATTGAATGAGCTATAATGGTTTAGAATAAATAAGTGAATTACATGAATTTGAATATTTGGTGGAATCCTAGCCCCAGTCTCTCTTTAATTTTCATAACACTTTTAAATTGAGTTTGTTATTTTTATTTATAAAAAAATTAGAGTCTAAAAAATCTTCCTTCACAAGTCTCAAAGAACCTTTTAACTACAACATCATTGATAAATACCATCAGCATCAGAAGATGAGACGAGGAGAAAGCTAAGGAAATTAAAGGAATGGTACATGAAAAATCACATCGATTTTGTCAGTGGAAATGGAGCAGAAATTCGGGAGCTTGGATGCACAAAGATCGGGTTCTCTGAAGCAGACATGATAGGTGTATATGTTCCCCCAAAATGATGTTATCGTTATAATAGCTTGGATTGGCATATTTCGTGTACACTGTATTTTAGTGGATACAAGAATCTCAATGAGCATGCCGTTTTTAGGAGCTTATTCCTCTATGAATCTCCCATACGACTTGATCGAGGAGGATGAAAATCCAATTATCGGCTTCAGTGGCGAGTAACAAAGGCGATTGGTGAAGTAAAGATGCCAATAACAGTGGCTGTCGACAAGTCCGTTCTAGGCAGTTTCTTGCTGCTGGATTGTCGAGCTCCCTATAATGCGATAGTTGGACGAGACTATCTGCATGCGATCGGTGCAGTCACATCCTCATATCATCAGTTCCTGAAGTTTATTACCCCTGAATGGGTTATGAAGGTTATAAGCGACTAGATGGCCGCCCACAAGTGTCATGAGAATTCTATAGATGAATACAGGAAATCAGAAGTTAGCGGGAACTAAGTCCTGCGAGTCAAACAAAAATATCAATTACCGAATCGTCTCCCTCCAGAATCCTATATGGGAGAGGACGCGACTGAACCCCCAACAGTCGAGAAACTGATCGAGGTCCAGATTGGGGATGAGAAGCACAAAACCACGTTCGTAGGGGCAGATCTACCCGCGCACGAACACGATGGTTTTATTACACTATTAAGAGAAAACGTTGACGTTTTTTCCTGGAGTTTTGCTGAAATGCCTAGGATGGATCCGAACTTAGCTTTCCACATGCTAAATATCGATGAGAAGTTCCATCCAGTTCGTCTAAAAATTAGGAATATGGCACAAAGCAAAAAAAGATGGAGTTACTGTAGAAATCGAGTAGCTGTTGCAAGCAGGCTTTATTCGACTAGTACAGTATCCTCGCTGGCTTCCAATGTCGTTCCCTTTCCAAATAAGAATGGTAAAATTTGTTTCTATATCGATTTTAATGATTTGAATAAAGCATGTCCAAGTGATCCATACCCACTTCCTCAGATATGAGATTTGGTGGATGCGACCTCAGGGTACGGGTGACTGTCATTCATGGACGGTTTTTCGGGGTATAACCAAATACCTTTTTTCAAGGAAGATCAAGAGAATACTGCCTTTGTGACTGACAGAGGAGTTTACTGCTATACTGTAATATTGTTTGGGATAAAGAATATAGGGGCGACCTACCAATATTTGGTAGACCATATGTTCAAATATTTGATTGGGAAGACGATGGAAGTATATATCGACGATATGGTAGTAAAATCTGAGCAAAAGGAGTCGCATTTTATTGATCTGCATAAGACATTCGATATGTTGAGGCGATATCATATGAAGTTCAATACAACAAAATTTCATTCGGTCTATCCTCGGAAAAGTTCCTTGGATACTTGATGATGCATAGAGGAATCGAGGCGAACCCATAGCAAATCAGAGCCATCATAGAGATGACATCCCCAAGAACGAATAAGGAGGTCCAGAAACTAGCAGGAAAATTAACATCTTTAAATCGTTTCATTTCACGCTCGTCGAATCGATTCAAACCATTCTTTGACATTTTGAAGATAGCAGTGAATTTTGGTTGGACAGACGAGTGGAAAACAACTTTCAATTAAATCAAACAATATTTGTCAACATCACCAGTATTGGTGAGTCCAAAGACTGGGCAACCTATCGGAATTTATCTGGCTGTAATAGAGAACGTTGTAAGCGCAATGCTGTTTGTTACTGATCCACATGAAAATCCCGTTTACTTCGTAAGTAAATCTTTGACAGGGGCGGAAACACGGTACAAAAAAATTAAAAATATAGCACTTACACTGTTACATGCATCTCGTCGCCTCAAACCGTATTTCCAAGGAAGGAAGATCGTAGTCTACTCTGAATATCCGCTGAAGAGAATCCTGAAACATGCTGATGATTCCATTTGAATAGCCATATGGTCTAATTTTCTGGGGGCTTATGAAATCAAGTACGAAATCAGAACTGCAGAGAAGGGACACGCTTTAGCTGCACTATTAGCATATTTTCCTGTGGACGACATAGAAACAGTTACTGAATAAGAAGAGGAGATGTTGAACAAACCCATAGAGTCAACCACTAATCAGACTGAGGGCGAGTCCGCAATGGAGGTTGATACACCTGAGCCACTATGGACTGTGTTTACTGAAAAAGCGGGGGTCTAATAACCTCACCATATATTTCGATTAGCAATCTATATGGACAACTCCGAGTTATTTTCTAGAGAATCAACTAGACTCGATCAATAGAAAATACTCAAGAAGTTATTATCTCAATCTCATAATTTGATTTACTCAAGCAAATGTGATTAGCGAGTTTAATCAAAGAGAGCTAACTTGGATGGTACCAAAGACCAATATCCAAGTGTCAATCAATTTAAATCAACAACCAATAAGGTCGGTGTAGACGGAGATAAACAATTTGCTGGTTTTTACGGAATTGAAGAGTCGACCGTGTGGAGACTCCTTGAACCGAGAAAAATGTTGAACCTCACATAGATGAACTGCAAGAAGGGAGTGCTTTAAGTTCGATAGATTAATCTGTAGGACTCCGGCCTAAACCAAGAACAATAGCTGTTCCAGAGTCAATTTGGTCACAAGATAGGATGGGTTGATCTGTAGGAGGGAAGCTGAGAAATGCATGAGATCAATGGTGATCTGAGATTGTAGGTGTTTTGTGAATTCAGCGTAAGAATGCTCTGAATGATTGAATTTTTCTCAATTGAGAGTGATTTCTCTGAATTCGTGTAGACGAAAGATTGTCTGTATGAATTTTGATGAGAAATTGCTTGTTGAGGCTAATGTTTGAGTATTCGAATCTTGTCTTTTCAATCAGGATTTAGAGACATTTTATAATGCCGAAGTTGAAAACACCATGATCCCATGAAGTGTGAAAGTTGTTGGAATCAGAGAGTGGGGAAGTGGGAAATCGTGTTAAACCAATTACTCATCGTGCGGAGACTTGGTTAATTTTCCACCCACTATTTTGATGACTCTTCCAACTGATTGCACGACTTGCTCACATTCTCATCGTTGGTGAACACGCGTGCCATAGACTGTCAGACCAAAACCCTAGTTAATATTCCCCCATGCGACACGATTGAAATCTCGTGATTATGGAGTCAGTTGCTGACTTTATGGGACGATGAGTCCATGTAATGCTGAGTTGAACATGATTAGCAAATGTTCTGAAACTCATGAATTTAACGTGTCTGCTAAGACGAGGTATCATTATAACCTAAGATGAGCAAACTATGTTGCTGAAATGTTGAATATTGATAGTGGAACCAATATTCTTTAATCTGAGAAAATATTGCTAGTCTGAGCGAATATTGCTAATTTGAATAAACATTGCAGGTTTGAGCGAATATTGTTAGTTTGAGCAAATACTGATTTTTGATGAATCGTTGGAAACAAGACCAAATAAAATATAAATTTAAGTTACTGACTGCTGGGTCAAGCAAAATAAATAAAGTGTTGATTATGAAATCATCATAAAATTATCAGAGTGTTTGAATCTGCTCAGAATCACGTTTATGCATAGCTCTGGATTCAAAACCCTGATTTTACCGAAATGGTGATTTATTGCAAATCAATATAGAGTTACATAGGGAACGGATACATGGGATAATGGGTTCACCATATGTCACCCAAATGCTCGAATGAGCAAAAATACCAAGTCTCCCGGGACCAGTTGGTGAAAGAATGATTAAATGCTGGTTTAATCACTGAAATAATGCTCGTGTGAGCGACAAATAATAAAACCTGGTATTACGGAAATATGAAGGACCGACCAAGAGTTCATGAGACCGCCTCTTAGCGGGCGTGGGAACAGAGGATGGTCGTTTGAGCAAACTTCCAATTGTTTGGAAAGAGTTTGAACCTAATATGAGCAATTGAGCAAATTAGGTTAAAATCGTTAAAACATGAGGGACCAGCTGTTTGCAAGCCTCGGGGTCATCCTTGGTCGGTCAAGTGGATGTTCCAGTGTCACCATGGTGTCCGCGCTTTAGTCCTGAGAATTTTGATATTTTCTGGTGCACGTTTGAGCAACATTTGGAAAAAAATATGCAAAATCCATGGTTTTCCTGAAACTGGTAAAAATACATGAAATGATGGAAATAATAAATAAAACAGGGAATTACATGGTGTGGGACCAGACACATCTAGGGCATGGCCGGCCGTTAGACAAACACGGTCCCACATGCTTTCCCAGTTTCATGTAATTTTATGTATTTTCTCTGATTTAAGGGAAATTCCATGAAACAGGAGAGTTTGATGAAATTAGGGAACTTCCGTGAGATGAGAGAAATAAATTAATAATAAAATAGGAAATGGGAGTGTGGGACCGGAAATGGCCGAGGCATGGATGGCCGGCCAATGGGCGCGGGTCCCAAGCCACTCTTCCCAATTTTACCAAATTTTGATGATTTTAGAGATTTTTCATAAAATCAAAGGGATTTGTTGAAAACCAAGATATTTTGTTGAAATCAGGGAGTTTTCATGAAATCAGGAAACAAAACACCAAATAATAACAAAATAATAGGCGTGTGGGACCGGATAGAGCCCGGTCCCACAAGTTTTCCCTAATTTTTTAATATTTTCTATGATTTTAGATAAAATACATGAAATTAGGTAATTTTAGGGAAAATTCATAAAATCAAGGAATTTTCATAAATTGAGAAGAAATAATAAAATAATGGTACGTGAGTTGTGGGACCGACCACGTCCAAGGCATGACCGGCCGGCTGGTGGTCTCATGACACATTTCCCTAATTTTATTATTTTTGATAAAAACATGTGATTTAGATAATTTCTTTGAAATAAAGAAAATTTGCTCGAACGAGAGGATTTTCATGAGATCAGGAAAATAGTAAAAGTATGATAAAATATAAAATTGGGCGCGGGACTGGTCACGGCATGGCTGGCCGGCTGGTGAGCCCAGTCCCCTGGCGCTTTTGCTAATATTTTATTATTATTATTTTTCCTTCCTATTTTGCATAGGTTCCTCGTTCGTTCGTATTTTTTGAAATGCTCGTTCGTGCATTCAAAATGCTGGTCTGTGCATTATCTGCTAATTACACTTGCACCATTTTTGTGTCAGGGCTTATCCGATGCTTAGATGCATGTTTCCTTGAATATTTATCAATAACCCGCGGAATTCTGCTGGGAAGAACTGATAAACACGTAAGTGCACTATTTTATACCCATATTTATATTAGCTAGGTCTCAATTTTATCACTAATAATCTTGTTTGTAGGTGTTTTTGTCAAATAAGCTCTTATGGAGAAAGTTGATGGATAAATGGTTTTTGTACCACGGAGGACACGTGTTATTCGGACTCTCAATGTCCGTTAAGGGGCACATCAATTACTAAGGGGTGTCCAGTTGCTAAGGGGCACCTTCTTTGTTATTTGGAACCTATAGTTATTCGTACCCCAAAAAATACTATTTACACCCAAACTGCTAAAGGGACACCTGTACTAGATAAGGGGCATCCATCTTCAACAATTTGAATCCAGAATTTGGAGGGAAAATTTGTTTCAAAACTGTCAGAATTAGGGTTTGAGAAATAGAGGTGTTTGAGAGAGATTAAATTGCTGGAATTTAAGGGGAAGTTTTGATTCGTCAAGACAGAGATAACGTGAGCTTCAGAATTAGTTAACTTTGACTGGAAGATCTAAAACAAACAGTTGCAGCACACGGCCATTTTTAGGGTTCGAGTTTTGAGCATGCTCTAGGGAGAATCAAGGTCTGAAATTTTAATTGGTTTTTTCCAATTGACCTAATAGGAGTGGTAATGGTTTTCGTTTCGACCATAATTGGCTAGTATCGTGAATATGAAGAAAATGGCATTCTCGGGTTTTTGTTCTTCGGGAAGTTCTATTCTGTCCTGTGAAGATTTTGGGTGAGATTCAAGTGTGGATTTGGAGTAGTACCAGCCTGTTTCGATGAATCAGGGTTGGTAAGTGACTTGGATTCGAGTAATGAGGATTGTCACGTGGATTGAAACAAAACATGGAAGTTCTTAGCAAAACAGAGTTTGGAGTATGCTCGGGGAGGATTGGCTTGTGTTCTGAGCACTATGGGACGTGTACACGACCACAAGACGTGTGAAATGCATAAAATAGGAAGCAAATCCCGTAACATGGTAGGAAAATAAAAGAAATATCTCGGGAAATATTCTCTTTTTACTGTGAAGATTGTCAGCAGTTAACACGAAATATTTGAGACCTGTTTTTTTTTTTTTCCTCATATGGCACATCTTGGCCCACCCCCCTGAGCAAACCTAGCAAGCTGGACTAGCCCCACTTCTAATCCAACCGCCACCCCATCAAAAAAAAAAACCAATTGCCATATTTGAGACCCGTTGAGTATATAAATAGAGCTGGGATCACATAAAAGGTATATGGAGAGTTGGGGGCGAGAATAGAAGGTTGCAGAGAAGATTTCTCTGCTGCTGCAGAGAAGAAGAACAGACTACACTTGTAGTCTATCGTTTTAAACTGTCATAGTTCATTACCATGAACGACAGAAAAAAACAATTGTTTTCTGTAACAGCAACACTAGCAACATGTAATGGTGGAAATTGTAACATCTACAAAGCGTTGCAAACTCGCTGTATAATTATGTTTCTCTAATAAAAACACCATTTGAGCCATAAATTATATTTTTGAGTGTGTATTTATCATGAGAAGATAAACCCCAACACTGGGTTGACGGAGGAAACCAAACTTCACACATGAGTGAATTTATTCTATTTTCTATTTGACTATTGCACTTATTTTGAATTGATTTATGATTCGATAAAATTAGTTGTGATTCAATTAGATAGGTTATGCTATGTTTAGGGGATACAATTAATGTTTTGAGGATCTACTTTGGCAAAACAAGAGTTGATGTTTTATTTATTCACTGAGCGATAATTGTTGAGAATGAATAATTGAACTTCGTGTTGTGAATTTGGTGGAATCTATGACCCGGTGACTCTCTTCTATTTATTATTTTATTTAAACATTTTAATTTAATCTTAACAACTTCCGAGAGAACGAATCTTAATTACTACTACGAAAACTCAGAAAAACCTTAAATCACTTTGTCCCCACACTTATATTTTGCTAGTCCCGAGCAAAACAAGAAAATTGACCCGCTACACAGCTGTTCAAAAATTAAGAGACTTAGACCCGCTACACAGCTGGTCATGACAATTACCAGATACACAAGACAAAAAAATTTTTTTTTTTTAGAAACCCGCTACACAGCTGGTCATAACATGCAAGAAAAGAAAAGACCTGCTGCACAGCTGGTCATAATATGCAAGAAAAAAAAAGAAAAAACCCGCTACATAGCTGGTCATAACCCTAACAATCATAATATTTATTTTTATTTATTTTTATAGACCCGCCCGCTACACAGCTGATCATATTTTTTTTTAGAGACCCGCTCCACAGCTGGTCATGATTTGCAAAGAAATTCCTGAAAAATAAAAATAAAAATATAATAACCACTCCCCCACACTTAAACATTACATTGTCCTCAATGTAATTGAGTCATCCAATGCAAAACTTAAGATGGAAAAAAAAAAAAAACCTACTGGAATGTACAAAAAGGATCCCCATAAACTAATAACCTGAAAACTTGGGGATCGACCCAAAATACAATATTTACAAACGACAGCTTCACAATTATTTTATGAAAAAATGGGGACACTGAAACTGTCAGAAAATAAGATTTACCCCTAAACTAAGTTTTTACTGCACATGGAAGTGCGTAAAGAACAAAGTATGGGGATTCTATTGAGACTGGGGAAATATCGATTGGTTCATGCACGATATCAGGAATAGGCAAGTCCTATGGGTATTTAGATGCAAAGTATTCCAATAAAATTTTAGAAGCACACAATTCTAACCCTAAATTAGGTAACTTTTGGAAGTCTAGGGGTCTAGAAACAACCTCTAAGTTCGGTGAATTATCTTGTGAGATAGATTCATCTATGGAATTAGGCAAATCATCTACACAATCATCCACAGGGTCATCTTCAAATTCTGTCTGGAACACAGAGTCACTACAATACTGATCATCATCATCATTGAATAATTTTTGGCATTCCAATATTCTCAGTATTTGTTCCAAACTAGGTGGTGTGTGTTTATAATACTTCTCATATATCTCTAACGGAGATTCTTCACTTACCTAATGTGGAGCAGAAACTCCATACCATTGCCTACGCTTATATATTCAGCAAGCGTCATCTCAGATGAGGTTTCTTGATAATTTGACTTTCTACGCATATATTCTGCCAGCGTCATTGTAGGTGACGTCTCCTCAGAAGAAGTCATCATCCTGAAAATAAATAGAAAAAGAAACGCATAAAAAGGTAAAAAAAGAAATTCTAAAATAAAATAAAAATACTGTACAAAATAAAAATAAACCTAAAAATTAATAATCTAAAAACAAATCCGCGTCGCAACGGCGCCAAAGTGATTTAAGGTTTTTCTGAGTTTTCGTAGTAGTAATTAAGATTCGTTCTCTCGGAAGTTGTTAAGATTAAATTAAAAGGTTTAAATAAAATAATAAATATAAGAGAGTCACCGGGTCATAGATTCCACCAAATTCACAACACGAAGTTCAATTATTCATTCTCAACAATTATCACTCAGTGAATAAATAAAACATCAACTCTTGTTTTGCCAAAGTAGATCCTCAAAACATTAATTATATCCCCTAAGCATAGATTATCTAAACATAGCATAACCTATCTAATTGAATAACAACTAATTTTATCGAATCATAAATCAATTCAAAATAAGTACAAAAGTAAAATAGAAAATAGAATAAATTCACCCATGTGTGAAGTTCGGTTTCCTCCGTTGAACCAGTGTTTGGGTTTAGCTTCTCATGATAAATACACACTCAAAAATATAATTTATGGCTCAAATGGTGTTTTTATTAGAGAAAAATAATTATACAGCAAGTTTGCAACGCTTTGTAGATGTTACAATTTCCACCGTTACAATGAAAAGCAAAGATGTTGCTAGTGTTGTTGTTACAGAAAACAATGGCTTTTTTCTGTCGCAGAAAACTGTCGTTCATGGTAATGAACTATGACAGTTTAAAACGACAGACTACAAGTGTAGTATGTTCTTCTTCTTCTTCTTCTTCTCTGCAGCAGCAGAGAAATCTGCTATGCAACCTTCTATTCTCGCCCCTAACTCTCTATATCCATTTTATGTGATCCCAGCTCCATTTATATACTCAACAAGTCTCAAATATTTCGTGTTAACTGCTGATAATCTTCACAGTAAAGAGAGAATATTTCCCGAGATATTTCTTTTATTTTCCTACCATGTTACGGGATTTGCTTCCCATTTTATCCATTTCACACGTCTTATGGTCGTGTACACGTCCCATAGTGCTCAGAACACAACACAATCCTCCCCGAGCATACTCCAAACTATGTTTTGCTGAGAACTTCCCTGTTTTGTTTCAATCCACGTGACAATCCTCATTACTCGAATCCAAGTCACTTACCAACCCTGATTCATCGAAACAGGCTGGTACTACTCCAAATCCACGCTTGAATCTCACCCAAAATCTTCACAGGACATCATAGAACTTCCCGGATAAGAAAAACCTGAGAATGTCATTTTCTTCATATTCACGATACTAGCCAATTCTGGTCGAAACGGAAACCATTACCACTCCTGTTAGGTCAATTGGAACCAACCCATTAAATTTCAGACCTTGAATCTCCCTAGAGCATGATCAAAACTCGAACCCTAAAAATGGCCGTGTGCTGCAACTGTTTGTTTTAGATTTTCCAGTCAAAGTTAACTAAATCTGAAGCTCACGTTATCTATGTCTTGACGAATCAAAACTTCCCCTTAAATTCCAGCGATTTAATCTCGCTCAAACACCTCTATTTCTCAAACCCTAATTCTGACAGTTTTGAAACAAATTTTCCCGCCAAATTCTGGATTCAAATTGTTGAAGATGGATGCCCCTTATCCAGTACAGGTGTCCCTTTAGCAGTTTGGGTGTAAATAGTAATTTTTGGGGTACGAATAACCTCAGGTTCCAAATAACAAAGAAGGTTCCCCCTAGCAACTGGACACCCCTTAGTAATTGAGGTGCCCCTTAACCGACATTGAGAGTCCGAATAACACGTGTCCTCCGGGGTACAAAAACCACTTTTCCATCAACTTTCTCCATAAGAGCTTATTTGAAAAAAACACCTACAAACAAGATTATTAGTGATAAAATTAAGACCTAGCTAATATAAATATGGGTATAAAATAGTGCACTTACGTGCTTATCAAGAACCACAAATTGAAGTGACGAAATATAACGAAGAATCGTAGAATATTGATGGATATTTAGGCGATTAAAAGATGGCTCGTAGAATATAGCTGGATATTCAGACGATTAAAGATAATTAACTGATGGCTCTATACTATCAGGGCTTCCTATCTAGAAGCATTAATTATCTGAGGGTTGAGCAATATGAACTTACTGAAGTGTCATATTCCTCTTGTATAGTCATGGAAAACCTGGTTGCAATCTGAAGACGTTGTCGCTCTATACTAGCAGGCATACTGTCTAGGAGCCGCCCAATCTTTCGATTCAATACAGTATGAGATGTCCCGTGGTCTCAGCTGGGAGACTACACATCTACATCTTCTCTGAGAGACTTTCTCCATCAGAGGTTTATGGAACGAGCTTTCATGCTTTATTGAGAGATATGAATCTCAATACTCATACGATTGCCGAATCCGGAGTAATTACTGAAATTGCTCAGTATTCATGAGATGTACCATAGTCTCAGCTGAGAGACTACACATCTACATGTACTCTGAGAGACAGTCTTCTCAGTGAGAGATTTATGGCATGAGCTTTCATGCTTTAATGAGAGACATGGGCCTTAATACTCATCCGGTTTCCGAATCTGGAGTATAGTTTTATAATTTTACCCTTTGTCAAAAATCCACCATCTACAATCGGATATTCTAATTGATTGAACAATGAACAACCTGTATTATTTCAATTATATAACAAAATATAATACGGAAAAGAAATAACACAGACACCAGAATTTTGTTAACGAGGAAACCGCAAATGCAGAAAAACCATGGGACGTAGTCCAGATTAAACATACATTGTGTTAAGCCGCTACAGACACTAGCCTACTCATCGGGCTGGATTGTAGTTTAACCCCAATCAATCTCACACTGATCCAAGGTACAATAATGCTCCTACGCCTCTGATCCCAGCAGGATACTGCACACTTGATTCCCTTAGATGATCTCACCCACAACCAAGAGTTGCTACGACCCAAAGTCGAAGACTTAAGTAAACAAATTTGTCTCACACAGAAAAGTCTACAAGATAGATAAATCCGTCTCCCACGAATAAACCTATGAGTTGTGTTCCGTATTTTGATAAATCAAGGTGAACAAGAGCTAATCAATAAAACCAGACTTATATTCCCGAAGAACAACTCAGTTTTATCAATCACCTCACAATAGTCTTAATCGACGCAGCGAAAAAAGATATTGTGGAATCACAAACGATGAGACGAAAATGTTTGTGATTACTTTTATATCTTGCCTATTGGATATAAAAATCTGAAGCCAAGTATTACAATTGTACTCGTACGATAAAAATAGCAAGATCAGATCACACAACTACAAAAAAAGTAGTATCGGTCTGGCTTCACAATCTTAATGAAGTCTTTAAGTCGTTAACCTGGTTTTATAAGAAGAAAACCAAAGGTTAAAGGAGAATTGACTCTAGCTTAGTAAAATAGTATCACACATAATGTGTGGGGATTAGGTTTCCTAGTTGCTAGAGTTTTACCCTATATAGTCTTTCAAATCAAGGTTTGCAATCAATGTTAGCTTAGTAACAAAGCATTCAATATTTACCGTTAGATGAAAACCTGATTAGATACATGCTAATATCTCTCAACCGTTAGATTGAAAACTTATCTTTCCATACACACATATACTTGACAATTTTTGGTTTGTGTAACCGTACCCAAACATATACAATAGTTGGTTCAATATTAGTCAACCAAATGGTTAGCCAAATGATAACTTTCATATCAGCAATATTCTTCTTCACCATAACTAATCCAAATGACTCAAATGAACTAGTTAGAGAGTTGTTCAATTTCTATGAGATATTATATAATACACAAGATACAATTGAAGCAAAAACGATGTGATTCACTCGAATCGATTCATGAATTATAAAGCCACGGTTTGCAATATTATTCCTTAGATAATTTTGATAAGTTCACGAACATCATTTTTAGACATAACCATTCAAGTTAGCGGACTCAAGTTAACTGGTTGGAGTTCACAAACTCCAGCAGAAATTCTCGGGTTCGAGAACTTCCGTCAGTTCTCGGACTGAAACCGAGCTACAACTCCAGTAGAAATTCCTGGGTTCAAGAACTACGCACGTTCGCGGACTGGGTTGACTGCTCAAGTTTTGATTTTCACTTGATCAACAAAGTACGCAAACTTCGGTTCAAGTGCTAAGGACTTATACATATATGTTTTACCACAACAATGTTTATATCCCCTAGTGGTTATATTATCTAAACTCTCATTTCAACCATTGAAACATTCTCAGAGGATGTCATATAGTTGTTATTCACAAACTAGTTTTCATCAGAGCTATTTCCAAAGTGATTGAAACATAACATGACTTTCGTCACTAGGTAAATATGAACTTGGCTAAAGTGAAAGATTTACCAACACATATTTCCAGAAATAGATAAGCGAGATATACTCATCTCAAAATGTCACATGTGTATATTCTTAGTTTATATAGTAAAACGACTTTTGTCTCAAGATAGGAAATAGAGTAGATAGACTTTCGAGTGATAGATAAGTTCAAGTCTCCACATACCTTTTAGTCGACGAAGATCCACTGGTCCTTGAGTAGTCCTTCATCTTGTATGATGATTTCCATGGAGTTCTTGAGCTCAACTACACTTTTTATCCTAGTCCGAGACCTTAGCTATAGTAGACTAGAAATCAAGACTTTATAGTTTTGATCAGTAACATTGACAAACATGCTTGAGATAACAACGCATGCGAGTTCGACCGAGCAATGCTCTAACATTTATTGATGGTTCATCAAATATTACTGGAGATGAAGTTGGATGTGTATCCTTACTCCCGAAGGTTCAAGGATCGAGAAAGCGACTAGATTAGCCTTTTGAGCATCAAACAATGAAGCTGAATATGAAGCACCAATTATCGATTTAAAAGCTATCAAACATTTAGATGTGAAGAACGTGGAGCTGGTAATTTATTATGTGCTAGTAGTTAACCAGTTTCTGGGGACCTACAGATCTGAGGAAGAGAGGATGGCCCCATATTTAGATCGTATGAGAGAGGTGGTAAATAAATTCGGCTAATTTTCTGTTAGGCAGCGTCCACGGTTGGAAAACAGGCACGCATACGCTTTAGCATATCCGTCTTCCGCAGTCGAAACTGATACCACATGTTTCATTGTAGTGGATTTCTAAGAGTTACCTAGCATCTCCGACAACCATTTTGTTCTGGCTCTCGAACACGCTAGCGGGGACGGTGAGAGTGTAACTACATCAGCACAAGAATATATCGAAAATATTGACAGTAATATGAATGTTGACATACCAGTGATACATGATTCAGTCAATCCTTCTGAAAATGCTTCAGACTGGCGTTAACCTTATATTCGGTATTTGACAACCAATGAACTCCCAAAAGATGAGCGACTCGCTTCAAAAGTAAAAAATAATGCATGGAGATATTCAATGATCGAGGGACAGTTATACCACAAACCTGTATCTTAATCCATTTTTGCGATGCATATCAGCCGAGGAAGGACAATAGATATCGGCAGAGGCTCATGAAGGAATATGTGGCAACCATTCTGAAGGGAGTAGTCTCACGCACATGATACTTACCCTGGGGTACTTATGTCCATACATGCATAAAGATTCTAAAGAATACGCGCAGAAATGTGTGTTATGCCAAGAGCACGCTCCAATTCCTAAAAGGCCCGCCAACGAATTGCATCTAGTTAATAGTCCCTGATCGTTCGATAAGTTGGGATTAGATGTCGTCGGACCACTTCCCTGAGCTCCTAGAGGAGTGAAATATGTACTGGCCGCAACTGATTATTTTACAAAATGGGTTCAGGCAGTGGCATTGGTACATGTTACCAGATACGATGTAAAAAGGTTCATATGGGAGAATATCGTCTGCAAATTTGGAATCCCACACGAGTTGGTGTCAGACAATGGAAAGAAGTTCGATTCCGGAGTGATCAAAGAATTCTACGAGAACCTGAACATTCTCCATAACTTTTCTGCTCTGTATTATGCTCAAAGCAATGGACATACAAAAGCAACAAATCGTGTTATTATGAACTATCTCAAGAAAACGCTAGAAAAGGCGAAGGGAAAATGGACAGAATAGTTCCCTGGAGTCTTCTGGTCTTATCGAACGACCCAAAAAAGATCCACTGGATTTTCTCCATTCACACTGGCTTATGGAACAGAGGCAGTCATACCCACCGAGGTACACCTTAATATTACCATGACTTGTGCTATCGAATCTGAAAGCAACGACAACATAATGGCTTTAGATAAATAGCTGTTTGAAGAACAAAGAGAAATAACCTTGCAGCAGTTAGTTCGATATCAGCAGTCAATCAAGCTGAGCTATGATCATAAAGTCAGATAATGGTCACTCAAACCAGGGGAATATGTCTTGTAGAAAACCCGAGAAGCCACAATGGAACCAAATTGTGGAAAGCTCGGAGCAAACTAGGAAGGTCCATCCATAGTAGACATGCCAGCATCTCGAGGTTCTTACTACCTGAAGAATCTCGACGGTACTCAAGATTCATAGCCATGGAATTCATTCCACCTGTCGAGTGGAAGCATATTTTGTTAGGGTTATAACGACGTCTGCATATTCCTAACGCCGTCAGCATTTTCCGTTTTCGTCTTAACGGTGCCAACATATGCCTGACTTCGTCAGCATATTCCATGTAAGACATCAACATGACGTCATCAGCGCCGGTCATCTTCCAAGGAAACAGTCACCTTCTCCGGCAACGGTATCTTCTCAGGCGACAACATATTCGCGGTTTGCCAGCGGCTTTACCCGACGGCTTCGTCCGGTGGCCTACCCCGACGACATTTCTCTGTCCGGCATGTCTCAGTACTTTACGGCGCAATTTATCCCCATGCTCCACTGATTTCTCCGCCCCGCAACTCAATACTATGGGATATTTACACCCCTCCGAGCCAATCCAGGTTGGCTCAGTCAGTTGAGCCGTTAGCCGAGTCAAGCCACTGACTCGCTGGTTATTTCAGCCCGATGCAAATTTATCCCCACTGTAGGCTTAAGTGAACTACTCTTTTGGGCTTTGCATTTTACACTCATTTGTTTGGGCCAACCCTTTGCACGTTTTGGCTTAACTGATTCCATATCCCTAGAGAAAGTTTGTGGAAACATCTATAAGGGTTGTTGTCCAAGCCACGCAGTGAATGTACTGGATATTCCAGGAGACATGCAGGGCAAGTATATGCAATTTATGTCAGGGACTCATGCTGAAAAAATTATTACACAGAGGCATGCAGGGGAATTAATACAATTCATAGTTACCTCGAAATTAGGGTAATAGCCTGATTTGCAACTTATAAATTGATGGGTATACAATCCTAAAAGTTATGCAATTTTCTCTACACAAAAAAACTGTGAAAACTTTGGCTAACTTGAGCATCAGAGGGTTTTTTGCAGGTACCCACAACACCATTCACGTGAAGAAAAAGATAACGTCTCGATCATCAATTCAATCACCATCAAGACTCGTGTTTGAGGTAGAAATATTTTACCATGCAGACACTAGTATTGATTTTTTTGTATGGGTGGAGATGGATTCAGCTGAAAACATAGTATTATTCTATCTATTCGATCGACACTTGCACAATTGCGTCAAATATTCCCACCTTGTTTTGTACTGGTCATGACCCTTCGTGTCCGTTTCAATTTCCTTGCTTTCTTCAAGACATGAAAAGTGACAATACCCAAAATTTCCAAATATGAGATTTTGTAGTTGTTGACTACTTTCGATTTTGATTATTGAAATCTGATCCCACCATGCAGCGGCTTTTATGGACAATCTGTACTGAAAGAAACAAGATCGAGAATGTTTAAAGATAATGTTAGGAATGTAGAAGCTGACAACCGCTCTCTGGCCCTATTGATTCCATTGATCGAATTGGCCATCCATTTCTTCTGATATTGGGGCCATGCATGTCGTGTGCGTGGATGGATTTTTTCTAAAAGTCCTTATTTTGTGACTTTTGTCTATGTTCAGAGGTCTTGTCTTTACTCTCGTGAATATGGGGGCACAACTGCGTGGATGGACTTTGCTGGAAACGTTTGTCTATCCCCATCAAACTTTTGCATGATGGGGGTCAAATTCATATGCTGCCAATATTGACAGAACCTTCTTAGATGCCAATGTGTATTGGTTTGGTTGCAAGTGTTTTTGTCTCTACTCATTAGGATCGACATTCAATTTTATAGCCAGCTTAAAGTAGGACATCTTTGGAAGAACCGGAACACCGAAAAATAGCTCTTCTGGAGTTATTTTGAAGGGGACTTTAAACAGTTGGAGCGGCAATTTTGTAATGCATTTTGCGGGTGATAGAGGATAATTTGAAGAAAGGAGTTCAGATTCAGGTTTCGTGAAGCCCTTCTGTAGCACTCTTTGTTGGGATATATTTTTTTACAAAAGATTTTTTTTTTTGTAAGGTTTCGGGATCGAATCCCTTCCCTTATTCCGAGAGAGATGAGTGGGATCTTGGGAGGTTTCTTGAATTTGGAAATTATTTTTTGCGAAAAGTTTTTTCAAACCGTTTTACTGCAATTAATTATGTTTTTAATTGCGCTAATTATGGTACGATTTATTTGCCGGTTTTTTTACTATAGAATGGAATTTTTAATTGCACCAATTAGATCAATTTATTTTCCACTAATTCTCATTGATTGCTCGGCTATAAAATTAGTTTTGATAACAGAAAGAAAACATAAGTTTTACACCATTGTTTTCTAAGAATCAAGAAACCAAAATACTGAGTAAAAACAGAGAGAGTAGAAGTGATCGATTTTTCATTGTGTGCGTGAGAGATCGAAAGAGAGTTTTTTCTCGGCTGTTTTATCCTGGGGGTGTTGTGACGAAGAAAGAACTGCTTGCACAAAACTCAAGGCAGAGCCACGAAAAAAACGTCTTAAAGAGAGCAACCTAGTCGTGACTCAGCCGTTACCTTGTTTTTGTGTTCTAATCTTTGTTTTGCAGGTGTGAGATCGGCAATTGTTCCAACACTCTTGTTGTCTAACTCATTAGTGTTCGTTCCATTTTGATTAGGACGTTCTAGAAAGAACAACTTACAAATATTTTTGTGTTGCCTTCACAATTTATATAGAGCAAAGAAAAGGGATATAAAGTTGCATGCCATTTTTTAGCAACACACTGCTAGCTTCGCATTATAAGAAAATAATATAAGAGCAGTATTTGGATATCCTCTCATTGTGCATGTCTTCTTTCTAGACTTTGTACAAGAGATTTTGAGGATTGTACAGTACCAAATGCTCCCAAAATAACACCAAATGTTATGATGACTACATTAAGAACTAAATGAGGTTTTGATATCTGAGACCAGAAAATTTTGGTGTAAAAGGAACAAGGAAATATGATTGAAAGACTCATACTAATAAGGGAACCAGCCAGGCCAAGAACATGTTGAAAGAAAGGTACTAAGAGAGCTAAAACAAGGACACATAATAGTAGTAATGAACCTATAGCACCTCTAAGGAGAAACCTTGCTCGGTAACTCATCGTAGAAGGAAGTTTGTGATCCAGTTTCATCGCTACAGGTGCGAACTGAATTGCGTATTTTGTCATTGGCGTCAGTACAGTTGCCCATAATGCGATTTTAGTAACAATGAGATGTTTAGGCATACTGAGGGTAACCTGAGATTTTACTTCGGGGCCGAACAGTTTTGCTCCCATGAAGGCCATGGACGTGTACAAGATTGTAACTAAGGTGAAGCTCACAATGGATGCCTGAAAAGTGCAAATAAGAAAAAGATGATGATTAATTAAAATACCAGTTCTATATATTTATCAAAAATCAACTCTCAGAGATTTTTTTTTCTCTATTTCCAATTAAGTATTTGAATAAATCAAAAGTATTTGTGTATTTAAGTTGCACCTTTGTGAACTTCGTAGGATCCTTCATGGATTTGTAAATGTTTGGGAAAACGAAATGGCTGTTAAAACAGTAAACGTAAAGACCAGATATTGCAGGAATGTTGTGTAGTCGAAGCGCAGCTATTTCTCGATTACTTTTTACACCACTGAATATGGCAGTATATACCACAGTCGAGAAGATGAGAAGTGACATAAAAATACCTGCAGTGGAAAGTAATGATACAGTAGAAAGGTCTCTAACCCACAAGCTAGGCAACGCAATTAAGACCGCAAAAATTGTTAGCAGCTGAGAAGTAGATAAATGAAGCCATGGAATTTGAAGGTGTTTTTCAGCAAATATCCTAGTCAAGTTATCACTTAGTGAGATGGTGTAAGAAACAAGGGCCATGAAGACCATAAGGTATATGAATGTTGAAGTTAAGGTTCTCCCTTTGTTCCCAAATGCATGATATCCAATATCTGAGTAGTGTCTTGCATTTTCATTCCTTTTCAGACACTTTCCGAGTAGATGTGCCGTGTATGTACATAGCATCCCAAACCCTACAAGGAGGAACGCAGATGCCCAACCACCATTCTGTAAAGCATAGGGTATCGACAGTTGCCCAAGTCCTGTAAAAAAAAGAGAAAAGAACATTTTATAAGAACACAGAGAAACAAGAACTCACATATGTTTAGCAAATGAAGATGTTTGAAAATGAAATATACCTATGATAATCCCGGCCATATTGAGAACAGTATGAAGAAAAGAACTGTTTGCCTTGACTTGTCTGTTATCATCTTTAAGGACATGTAAATCTTTTCCATTCACATCCTCATTGCTACCATTAATCACTATAACTTCCTCAGTTTTGGTCCTATGATTGTGAATATCAGGAGTCGAGTTCTGTACGAAACCTTGCTTAACATCAATATTCGATTTCTGTTCAGATTATGACCAGAGACGGAGATAGAGCTTAACAGATCCTGTAACTAAATTCACTGCTGGTGATATATCTAGTAAGCAACCTTACCAAACTACTACTTATAATGCTTTTGGCAAGATGACTATCAAACAAAAAGAAAACAAGATCGAAATAACATGCACCACAAATTTTAACTTCACCTATTGAAAAAAGAGGGCAGGTAAGAAGATTCGATCTGTGGGTGAATAAAAGAAATCAGATGAAATTAATAAGATTTAGTAAAAGTATCTAATATTCGATTTCTGTCCCAGTAAGATAAGAGTATAAAATTAATATGTGATGGGGAAATGGGATATACCAGAAGCCAGAAGGCACGTTTTAAGACAGTCCAAGTTCACATGAATAATTACTATACCAACAAGAATATGAAAATTCTTGCCATCCACATCCTTATGACTGAAGTCACAAAACATATTCAAGCATAGCCAAGTTGAAGGTGAAGTCCTGGTCAAATTTGTCTCCTCATCTTCGTCTTATAATATAGCCTTTAGTTTTAGCCACAATTAGTCTGAATCACAAATCATATTTCTTAATGTTTTAGTATTATTTAATTTTTACTTTTTTACAAGTTACAATATTCAGAAACAGAGCCTTTAAAGTGTATATAGCCTTCTGTAATCTGTACTACTAGTTTCGCTGTTAATAACTTGGTTATTAGAAGAAAGAATCTTGTGATAAGCTTTTATTTGTCATTGCTAAGTTTCCTCCCTCACACAAAAGTGTGTACATACTCGAGAGTTGCAAGAATCTTAATGGTAAGAGAAGAATATATGGTGTGACTGAACCTTGGTGATCCTTAGATCATATATATATGAATTATAAATGACGAATTTCTCATCCTTAATTGTAAATAGAAAATGAATATAAGATTTTCATTTCCGAATCATTGATGATCATCGATGTTAAGTGCTTTGAATTTCCTCATTATATTTATAGATTGGTTTTAGCCAAGGTGTTAACAGATATGGAAGCGTAGGGCCTAGTTCTGTTCCCCACGTGAGTTTCCGCAACTCAAGAAAGAAGATAAGCTTTGATTGAAATAATCGTATTGTGTATGGACAGTAGGAACCATGGTTGATTTTTGTTTGGCCGACCACGACCAGGGAGTACAAGCATCATTAGCTTATGTTCCTAGAGTTGCATAAGGTTTTTGTAGCTTAAGTTGCTAAAATTTAATTTCGAAGTGAAATAAACATCGAACTCTTGTAAATATCACAAAACTTGTCACACTTATTAATACATGAGATTGGTTAATGAACATTAACCAATCTTTAGACACAACTTAATACATCTTAGAGTTTATACTCTTGTACGTAGTTATCATAAACACTAAAACAAAATCCATGAGATTGGTTAATGAACATTAACCAATCTTTGGACAGTACAACTTAAAACATTTCAGAGTTCCCAAATCCCTGACACTTAACATAAAGTCACAGGACGGGTGATTCTCTTTATTGCAACTATATAATAACCTTAACAGTTGAGTTCAAAACTTCAAAACCTGATGGAATATTACTACCAGCCAGTGATCCCCGTAGCGTTTCATCTGTACAAGACAAGTTAACCATATTTCCAAGCAAGTACTTCTCAAAAGATTTAAGATCAAAATGACCATGTCCAGACACAAGCATCAGTATAACTTTTGATTCTCCAGTCTCTTTACAGTGGAGTGCTTCCTTAATTGCCTCTGCTATGGCATGGCCTGATTCTGGTGCTGGTATAATACCTTCTGACCTAGCAAATTGTATAGCTCCTGCAGAAACCACCATCATATCAGTATCAAATCCCATTAAAAAAGGAAGTCCTTGTTAATATTTATCTCCTACATGATTCAGAATTTTTATTTACCGTCAAAGCATTCAAGCTGAGGCATTGCTACAGCTTCCATCAGGCCTAGTTCATAGACATGTGAAACTAGTGGTGCCATACCATGGTAACGTAGACCTCCTGTGAAACGAAAAACTTGTATCAAAATGAAAGTTGTAGATGCAGAGGAAATAAATTTCTGAATACGAGAAATATTAATTATTACCAGCATGGACTGGATCAGGAATGAAGTCATGGCCAAGGGTGTGCATCTTCATCAATGGTGTCAATCCTGTAGTATCGCTGGAGTCATAAGCATATACACCTTTGGTTAGCGAAGGACATGCGGAAGGCTCAACTGCCCTTATGATAGGGTTGATTTTCCCCTCAAGTTTCCCTCGGAGAAAAGGAAATGCAAGCCCTGCAAAATTAGATCCTCCACCAGAACAACCAATGATCACGTCAGGACTCTCTCCTAATGCTTCCATTTGTCGTATACACTCTTCTCCTATAATAGTCTGGTGTAGTACTACATGGTTAAGAACACTCCCCATACAGTACTTAGTGTCTGCATTTTCAGTACAAATCTCCACAGCCTCTGCGGATGCTATTGCTGCGCTACCTGGGCAGGATGGATCTTTATGAAGAATAGACCTACCGACATTAGTTTTGTCCGATGGAGATGGGTGAACTTTAGCGCCCCATGTTTGCATCATTAGTTTCCTATAGGGTTTACCATCATAAGAAGCTCGTGTTTGCCAGATCTACGTATAGAAAAACGATGATCATTCAGAATGTTAGCGGACTAAAAACAGAAATATACAAACCACAACATAAATAGTGTCATGATGTAATTACTTCACAATCGAGACCGAATAAATTGCAGGAAAATGCTAATGAACTCCCCCATTGGCCAGCGCCGGTTTCTGTAACGAGTTTCTTGGTTCCTTGTTTTGCATGATAAAATGCTTGTGGGATTGCAGTATTAGGTTTGTGTGAACCAGCAGGGCTCACACCTTCATATTTGTAGTATATCCTTGCAGGTGTGCCTAGAAGTTTTTCCAATCTTTTGGCTCTGTCATGAGAAAAAAAGAACGAAAATTTTCGGCATCAGTTCTTCTAGAATTTCATTTACTTTTTTTCCAAGAGCTGGCCTTCTTGTTTGTTTTCCTTTATTAATTAGTCAACAAAGAAAGAAACAGAGAATTGATCAAGAAAGATATAAAAATGGACCTGAGTAACGGGGTTGTCCGCCATAGACTGTAAATGTCTAAAACTTCCTGAGGGATATCAATAAATCTCTCGGTACTATTATCTTGCTTTAACAGTTCATCTGGGAATAGATGAGATAAATCTTCAGGCTTGACTGGTTGTAGAGTTTCCGGGTGCAAGGATGGAGGGGGTTTAACTGGAAGATCTGCAACAATATTATACCATTGACGAGGGATCTCGGTTGGTTTATTGGTAGCACTACACATTATTGCTCTTTCAGTTGCTGCTCGATTGTAATAGTCAGGAGATAACTTCAACTGATTCAGCTTTTTATTTCCTGAAACTATTCTCATCCATTGTTCATTACCTGAAGTAGTTTAAATTGGAAAAATCAGATTATAACTTTTAGGTTGTAGTGATCATGAGCACTCACATTTCAATATTATAAAAGTAAGGTATCCGATGAATTCAAAGAGCATTTACCAGTGTGTTGAGGCCTCAGCCATGAAGAAGGATGAGATGCAGTTGTCACTAGAAATGAAGTTACCATTATTAAATCCTAGTGTATTTAGTGCAAATGAAAAAAGAAAAGAAAAAAACAGTGAAAACCTGAATTTTCACTTGTAGGAGCGAAGTAGGAGTAGATATTATCATTTGTGACAACGTTATTTATAAGTCCATACCGAGGACTAGAGGTGTAAACTGGGCTGTGCCAACACGAGCACAAATTTGACAAAGACGCTAAAAGTTGACAAATTGCCCAAAGACGTGACTTAGCCCAAAGACGGCACAACACGTTAGTTAAATGGGACGTCTTTGGGTTTGACTAATTGGCTTGATAGCCCAAAGCAAAGACGCTGCACGGATTAACACATGTACGGCACAAAGACAACACGTTAAGAAAGCACGTCATAGCATGCACAAATACATCATATAACAAGGCATAATAAATCACATTTTGTGTATATTTCACAAAATAGTCACTTACTAGCTAGTTTTTGACATTTTATACTAACTTACTTTTATAACAACACATATAATACCTAAATATTTGGAAAATATATTCTAATATCGTTGTTATAATGTCGTTACCTATAATTGACTAGAACATTAATTTATATGACAATGATCCAATTTTATATTTGATGGGTTATTTATTTTTATTGAATAAACTTGTTTCAAATTAATTAAAGTAGATTCACGAGTTATTACATAGAAGGCAAGCGAGCAACAAGCTGCGCCGCAAGCCCTTTTTGAATGGCAAACCCTATCCTCTTAAACACAAACTCTCTAGAATCGGGAGTCATGACATTACTGTGCATGACTCTTTGAACTCTCGCTAGGAGTCCAACCGCCTCCGGAGCTAAATACCCAAAAGTGTCAAAGGCAAAGGGAATAAAAGCATGTCCATTATCAATACAAGCCTTTTCATGCTTCGTTATCTTACCCAAGACAGCTTTCAAAGCTGCTTGTCCAACTGTGAAAGAGCCTTGCCCGATGCCTACTAATGGAGAAACCCCAGTAAGATAAACTTGTTGATTTTACTTGAAAAAAAATACAAATGATATGTTGTCTATTTAGATTCTCGTAATAATGTCCGACTTAATATATACCATTAAGTGATTTAAAATTATTTATAACACATGTGCCAGCACGGCACTGCACGTTTATTCGTGTGCTGTGCCCGTGGGCTGTGCTGTGCCTAGCTTTTGACTAGTAAAGCACAGCACGTATAAATCGTTGGCACAACACAACACGGCACATGGCACGTGAAGCACGCGACTTCGTGTGCCGGGCTGTGCCGGGCCGCCACGTTTTACACCTCTACCGAGGACAGTCCAGTATGAACTGTGAAGTGTTTTGTCCCAAGAATCTCTCCAAAGGCCAAATGGTCATCCCTATCCTAGGCTTTACCCTACTTGCACTTGTCTTCGACCATCCAAATACACATATATTTTTCGCATACCATGCGGTTCATGTGGATGAGTCTTTAAACAAAGATACGGATATATATACTTTACTCGACCACAGTAGTGAATATTCTTTTTAGTGGATAAGATCTTATCAACTTTTCATTAAAAAAATAATTAATCATCATCTTTTTTATTGAATAATAATCTTATAAACCTGTCATTTATATGCTCATGGTTATTTTATTTTCCCAGACAAGATCATCACTTACATGTGTGGATGATTTGTTATCAGAGTATTAAATTGGTGTTTTGTGGATAGTACTACAGTTCCCAAGATATTCTAAAGTTGGCGATCCAAACGTAATGGGTTAAGATTTTTTCTCTGGGAAATTGGGATATACCCACGTTGATGGTGGTTTTTAGCTTATGGTTAAAATCATAAAACACTACAGTAATGTCACAACATTTAAAGTAGCAAGCATTTACTAGGCACATTTACTGAAACCTTTAATGTGTCTCTAAATAATTACCGGGGTATCTTTTTCAAATTAGGGTTACGACAAGTCAAACCCTAATTCCCACGTGTGCCAATGGCAAATCATGTCAGCCACACCAACCGCGCCAAAGCATGCCAACCATGCTAGCCGCACCTCTGTGCCAATGGAAAATCATGCCAGCCACACCAACCGCGCCAAAGCATGCCAACCATGCTAGCCGCACCTCTGTGCCAACGGCAATTCATGCCATCCACACCGACCTGGAAAAGCATGCCAACCATGCTAGCCGCACCTCGGTGCCAATGGCAAATCATGCCAGCTAAACCAACCGCGCCAAAGCATGCCAACCATGCTAGCCGCACCTCTGTGCCAATGGAAAATCATGCCAGCCACACCGACTGCGCCAAAGCATGCCAACCATGCTAGCCGCACCTCTATGTCAATGGAATATCATGCCAGCCACACCAACCGCGCCAAAGCATGCCGACCATGCTAGCCGCACCTCTGTGCCAATGGAAAATCATGTCATCCACACCGACAGCGCCAAAGCATGCCAGCCATGCTTCCCGCGCCTCCTTGCCAATGGAAAATCATGCCAGCCACACCTACTACGCCATGCCAAACGCACCTCGCCATGGCCCCATGCTGCGCCCCCGTACTGGCCTTCACTACGCGGCTATCAAAACTAAGGCGTGCAACAATCAACGGTTGCCCTTCAAACCCAGGAGCAAATCCTGGCCGTCTAAGGTCACCAAACGACATTTGCCCCCAAAACCATAGCTTGGTCACGCGCCTATCCCAAGCTGACCACGCCATGCGCCCATGGAAAACCCTTGGCCCCACATGCCAAGCCAAACCAAACCTATCCCAAGCTAGCGGCGTTATGCCAAACGCATTTTGCCTTGGCCCTAGCCATGCTAGTCACACCATCCCAAGCCAAACGCCCTTGCCTTGGCCTTAGCCACGCCATGCCCCTATGGCAAACCCTTGTCCCCACATGTCAAGCCAAACCTAGCCCAAGCTAGCCGCGCCATGACAAACGCACTTTTCTTTGCCCCTACCCATGCTAGTCAAACCATGCAAAGCCAAACTCCCTTACCTTGTCCCTAGCCACGCCATGCGCCTATGGAAAACCCTTGGCCCCACATGCCAATCCAAACCAAACCTAGCCCAAGCTAGCCGCGCCATGCCAAACACACTTTGCCTTGGCCCTAGCCATGCTAGTCACACCATGCCAAGCCAAACGCCCTTGCCTTGGCCCTAGCCACGCCATGCGCCTATGGAAAACCCTTGGCCCCACATACCAAGCCAAACCAAACCTATCCCAAGCTAGCCGCGCCATGCCAAATGCACTTTGCCTTGTCCCTAGCCATGTTAGTCACACCATGCCAAGCCAAACGCCCTTACCTTGGCCCTAGCCACGCCATGCACCTATGGAAAACCCTTGGCCCCACATTCCAAGACAAACCAAACCTAGCCCAAGCTAGCCGTGCCATGCCAAAAGCACCTATCCTTGGCCCTAGCCATGCTAGTCACATCATGCCAAGCCAAACGCCCTTACCTTGGCCCTAACCACGCCATACGAACATGGAAAACCCTTGGCGCCACATGCCAAGCAAAAATCGCACCTATCCAAAGCTAGGAACGCCCAAGGCGAACCCTTGGCCCTACATGCCAAGCCTAACCTAGTCGCGCCACCCTGTTGGCCTTCCTTACGCGGCCACCAAACGAAGGCGTGCAACAATCAACGGTTGCCCTTCAATCCCAGGAGCAAAACCTAGCCATCCAAGGTTACCAGACGACACATGGTAACCTTTGGCCCGAAAATCTAAGTTTGGCCACGCCAAACCATGCCATGCCAACGGCATGCCAACATAGTCGCGCCACCACGTTGGCCCTCACTACGCGGCTACCTAAACGATGGCGTACAACAATCAGCGGTTTCCCTTCAATCCCAGGAGCAAATCCTAGCCATCCAAGGTTTCCAGACGACACATGATAACCTTTGACCCGAAAACCTAAGTTTGGCCGCGCCAAACCATGACATGCCAACGGCATGCCAACCTAGCCGCGCCACCACATTGGCCCTCACTACGCGACTACCAAAACGAAGGCACGCAACGATCAACGGTTTCCCCTCCACTCAAGATGCAAAATCTCGACCGTCGAAGGTCACCAGGCTAGCAAGTTTCCCGAGCTTGACTTGCCAAGCCACAACAACATGCTACATGTTTTCCAAAAACATTCGAGACATCAACACAAACTGGGGGATGCTCATTAGGGTATTGGTTTGGTGGTCTACAGCGTGTGGCATACAAAAATGCCCATTTCAAGATAGTGTAATAAGAATAAGACGGTTAGTAAATGAAAGAAGCAACGGCGAAATGCTCTTTCATTATGGAACATCAATTCCATCAAATTCCATCAATACCAGGCGTTACCACCTCTTCCCATTTAACTCATATGTTTTCTTTTCTTACGAGGCTAGAGTACGTTTCTTTTTGGACTTGTTTAAATAGTCTTACCTATTTCCACCAGAGACACAAGTTTTTGGTCAAGGAAAAATACCATACTCATAAAGGCAACTCTTGCTAGCTTTCTCGAAGCTTTGACATTCTGATACAAGTCAAGTACTACTCTTCCAGAATTATTCTGGCCTCAGCACTCTCTTCGCTTCCCTCCCTAAACCAACCCTTCTCCTCCACTTTGTGACCGAAGCAAGTCTGGAACGACCATTTCTTGGTTTATGACGGACATGTACAGATTGATATCTCGAATATAAAGTATTCCCTTGCAGTACATTGTTTAGGGTTTAAATTGTTTCTCACTTTCACACCCGCAATTACTAAAATCAGTAGAAACCATTTTCACCTACAAACAATTGGCGACCACAGCGGGAGGTTCGATCTTTCGGTTACAATGTCAATTTTCAACCAGCGATATCATTCTTCGACCCAGACGTCAAGGTGGTGGAGGAAGATGATCCACTCCGACTCAGTTAACCAGCGGCTCGATTATCAGACCCAGTAACGACTGGGGACTTCCCATGGCGATGTTTCCCACAAAACTCGGTCCTACACCCGGAAGGTTCACTTTTCATCTGGAGACCTAAAAACCAAGTAAGTCTTCCCTAGACAAGATACGTGGTTTGCTATTTCAAGTTTTCAAGACAAGATACATAGTTTACCCGATGTCATCTACCAACACACGGTTCTAAGGTTTTTCCTGGGATGTATGTGTCACTTTCAATCATAACCAAAACAACCAATTACTAAACAATTTATTCCAAAACGAATAACCCAAAACCGTCAAGGTAATATTTACCTATCAACCCAAGAAATCCAGGAAATCAAAAACCATAAACCAGGCGTTTAATTTTCCTTTCAAAAAAAAAAAGTCACCTACCCGTGCCTACTTTGAACAACAATGATTAGCTGTCACTATTAGCAGACGTTACTATGGTGACATTCGAAGAATTGTTTATGATAAAGTATTTCCACAAGTTTATGAAAGGCATACCCATGGATAGGGTTTACACCAGTTCAGAAGAAAAAAGTTTCTACAGACTTATGGAAGGCATACTTATGGCTATGGTTTACACCAGCACAAGAAAACAAGAAAACAAATTAAAAGAGAAACGCTGGAGTACATAGATGGGATATGCTTGCCCACTTTATCACTACCACGCTACCGCTAACACCAGGACGTGTTAACAAAGATATGAGATAAAAAGGGGAGCCAACCCATTTCATAAGCATAACACTTTTTGGAATTTGAATAAAGAAAGGATTTCCTGTTTAAGCTATGTATGGGAAGAGGCAACTGGGCCCGCAAGAACAAATCTGCGTCATGCCAAGCCAGCACCGTGCCGAGCCAACGGTCCACGCCGTACCAAAATCCAAGCCAGCGCCCATTCCAAGACGATCCAGCGCTTACCAGATGCGCTTTTAAGACGTGCTTACCAGATTCACTTGCCAGACGTGCTTCCCAGACGTGCTTACCAGATGCGCTTCTCAGACGCGCTTTCCAGACGCACTTGCTAGACGGACTTACCAGACCCACATGACACACACGCATGATAGCCGTAATACCACACCCTGCGCTAACATCTTGCGCCCTTCCAGTGTCATATTTCCAGCTCCACAACCGACCAAAGCAGCACCATCCTCACCCTTTGAAATTGCGCCATGGCTCCAGCACTTCATGATCAAAACCGTGCCATCCATGCACGATACACTTACGATCAACAAAACCAGAGCCGCTTCCGCTACCCCAACGGTTATTCAAGCGCGACAGCTCCAACCATCACCAGAAATGCTACTCCACCATCAGGGCAAGATACTGGAAGAGACGGAAGAAGCCGACCTCCTTTTACCACTGTTGATTTGATGACAAAAGACACTTCAGCAGGACTGAAGAGGCTCGCGTTGCTCTTGAACGCCTAGTAGAAGGGGATAAATGATCCAATTTCATCGCACATAAAGATCTGGAACGACTTCTCCAAAATCGAAAGCAAAGGAAATCAACAACCCTCTTGAGTTCACAGAGTCCCTCTTCCCGTCAGGAAATGCACGATAGGAACTTGGCCCACAAAGTCGTATAATCTATGAAGAAACAATTATGTGAGATTCTATGTTTCTCCAAGGCATAACGTCAAGACATATTTTCATCCCTCTACCGCACTACATCAGGGAAAGCATGCGTTTCCATCTTGGGAAGCCGTTCCAAAACCCCAACCTCTCCTGGAAATCACAATCGATGGATGAAACAGGGGACTACTAACCTCTGTACACTTGAGGGATGTCGATTTTGACAGAACGTGACGTAGCCTCCGGCTTCAACATGGTAACCGTCAACGCTCTGAGAGTTGCAAGGCATCGTTTCAATGTTCTCTCCAGAAGTGGCTCCGCTTCAACGTTCTCCAGCAGCGGATCCGCTTCAACGATCGCTTCAACACCACTCCTTCCTGCAAAGGGTCGTGCCACCACGCTTCCCATGTTAAGGATCATGATCGCATCCAGCCAATCTTCGTAGTTATGGACGCCCTCCGATCCAGCCCGCCAAATCTTGTGATCATGGGAAGCTTGGTCGCTTACTCATCCATCCAATCCTTTTACTTTCATGGATTCCCATACAATTCCAACCAACCTACTTTGTTACCGCGACAATATAGTCTCTTCTGATTACATCCACTAACAAGAGATGTTGCCACTCATTTGTTGATACCGGTCAGAGCTTCACCATAACATCAATCACTACAAAGGTAACCCATACTCCTCCATGTTCTAAGTTCCACGTGGAATAAGTAACAAAATCACCAGTACGAATGCACGATGGTGAAGTATTTATCATGGTCAACCCACTGACCATACAAGATGGAAACATTTAAACCATGCTTGGGGACTGAGGGTATGCACGGAATCCCTTCACTGTCAAATCTCAGAAGAATCAGTCAACCAAAAATTCGTACCCACAACAAGGTCATTTACTCTTCAAGGGTGCAGCCCAAGAACATCATCACCTCTCTGTTTAGAAGACGCGTTCAACACTTTACGAGGCCGCGGAGGATCCCAAGCCTGCACTATCCATAATATTTCATCATGTAATTTCTGAGCAGCCCAATATCACATCCAGAAGAGTATGATAGGCTTATATCAAATCCCGTGGACGGGGATTCAAGGCGATGTAATGAAAGTAGGTTATGCATGGGGACTACCAGCATGAGATACTTTCACTCCCCTCAACCAGGTTATTACTGATTTCAACATCATCACTGTCGAGGTTTTACGAGCCGCGGGAATTTCTCAACATGAAACCGTACATGTGCACCGAAGACTCCAAAATCACGCCAGAAGGTTACATTCACATATTATTTCATACCATCATATCAAACCGAAGTGTAACTGGGGACTTCTCACCGCATCCAATTTCGTACGATAGTCCAAGATTCATAAGATGGTTCAAAGGATGTAACTTGGAACAAAGTCCCGGGAGACTTGATAGCAGCGTATCAGCAATGGAACGTCTCCCTATTTCATCCAGGGGCGCCAGAAGTTTTCGACCATGCAAGCATACACAACACACCATTATCACGATCAGAAGGTCCACTGAACAACCTAAGGTCGAGGAAGGACCGACAACGCAACCACAATCTCCAAGATTATCCCTGACATGATCGTTCCCGAGCATATATTTCATCCATCCATCCCAAGAATACAACGGAGTTTTGGTAAAATTTTGGAATCCACTAGAGAGATGCTGCAGACGGAAACAAGGATCCAGAACAACAACAGAAAAAACAGAAAAGGTGACTGGCGCGCGACTATGCCACCCCGGGCATGCAACATCCCTCCTGAATTCTTCCTGATTTCCTCTGTCGGGCTATTTTCACCTCCTAAACGATCTCGAAAACTAAATATTCCCGCGTGTAGAGATAGAGAATTCTGTTTCATATCTGATAAAGGGGCGGATCTTCAAAATTAGAGTCCATACGCGGATTCTACAGCGATTCTAGTAAAGGGCGCTAATTAGAGTTTCGGCGTGTCAAACCCTAAACTGAAAGCGTTTCCCCTTGCAAGTGCTTCCCTTCCAAATCGCTTCCCTTACCGGCGTCATGCCTTCCCAAGAATACCACACCTGTTCCATGCCCGTCAGTGCTAATGGGTCCCCTTCATGCCAAGTTCATGTTAGCAGCTCCGCCTCGCGTTCCAAAGTCTATCCCTTAAGACACCCAATCGTACCGGGATTCGCGCAAAGCTACCAGATGAAAGGATTGCAGATGCTACCTTCCTCTATAAAAATATTTTTGAATAAGGAAATAATTCCATGTTAAAGTCGTGCATGAAGAAAGTCAATCGGTCCCACAAGAGAAAGCCTTGCTACCCCCAAGACATCCGCGCTTTCCTTGCCAGTGCCAGTCTTACCAGCGCTCGACGTCCAGTTTTTGCAACAATCCACGCCTTTCATGCTAATGCCATCCATCCACTCCATTGTCGCGGACCCCACCACGCCTAGCCGTCTACTCCACTGTCGCGACCCTATCGTCCATGCGCGTTTTCCTTACCAAGACCACGCCACCTCTTGGCCCCTCGAGCCAAGCCGCCTGCTTGCATCGCCTTCCAAGACCGCGCCCCCTTTGCCTTGGAGATGTACGACCAGACCAAGCCGGCAACTTTCATCTTACCACTCCACGGTATGCATTCCCAGTAAAACTTACGCAGGGCTGCCAACACGGGAATCCAAAACTCTCTTTACCACTCAAAAAGGTTAGTCGGATTCTCCTGACCATCTTTGCAATGATTTACACCTCGATTCCGTCCTTGTCTGTCACCATCATATGCTTACCTCGCAACAAGGAACATGTTCCGACATTTAAAGTTTCTCTAAATAATTAAAGTAGACAGTAATGTCACAACATTTAAAGTAGACAGTAACCCTAACCTTAGGTTAGGTTAGGGTTAAAATCGTAAAACACTAAACCCTAGCAGACAGTAATGTCACAACATTTAAAGTAACAAGCATTTACTAGGAACATTTACTGAAACCTTTAATGTGTCTCTAAATAATTACAGTGGTATCTTTTTCAAATTAGGGTTACGACAAGACAAACCCTAATTCCCACGTGTGCCAATGGCAAATCATGCCAGCCACACCAACCGCGCCAAAGCATACCAACCATGCTAGCCGCACCTCTGTGCCAATGGTAAATCATGCCAGCCATACCAACCGAGACAAAGCATGCCAACCATGCTATCCACACCTCTGTGCCAATGGCAAATCATGTCAGCCACACCGACCGCGCCAAAGCATGCCAACCATGCTAGCCGCACCTCTGTACCAATGGAAAATCATGCCAGCCACACCGACCGCGCCAAAGCATGCCGACCATGCTAGCCGCACCTTTGTGCCAATGGCAAATCATGTCAGCCACACCCACCGCTCTAAAGCATAACGACCATGCTAGCCGCACCTCTGTGCCAATGGCAAATCATGTCATCCACACCGACCGCGCCAAAGCATGTCATCCAAGCTCGCCGCACCTCCGTGTGAATGGAAAATCATGCCAGCCACACCTACTGCGCCATACCAAACAAACCTCGCCATGGCCCCATGTCGCGCCCCCATACTTGCCTTCACTACGCGGCTATCAAAACGAAGGTGTGCAATAATCAACGGTTTCCCTTCAAACCCGAGAGCAAATCCTGGACGTTTAAGGTCACCAAACAACCTTTGCCCCCAAAACCCTGGCTTGGTCACGCGCCTAGCCCAAGCTGACCACGCCTTGCGCCCATGGCAAACCCTTGGCCCCACATGCCAAGCCAAACCAACCCTAGCCCAAGCTATCCGCGCCATGCCAAACGCACTTTGCCTTGGCCCTAGCCTTGCTAGTCACACCATGCCAAACCAAACACCCTTTCCTTGGCCCTATCCATGCCATGCGCCTATGGCAAACCCTTGGCCCCACATTCCAAGCCAAACCAAACCTAGACCAAGCTAGCCGCGCCATGCCAAACGGACTTTGCCTTGGCCCTAGCTATGCTAGTCACACTATGCCAAGCCAAACGCCCTTGCCTTGGCCCTAGCCGCGCCATGCGGCTATGGCAAACCCTTGGCCCCACATGCCAAGACAAACCAAACCTAGCCCAAGCTAGCCGCGCCATGCCAAATGCACTTTTCCTTGGCCCTAACCATGCTAGTCACACCATGCCAAGCCAAACTACCTTTCCTTGGCCCTAGCCACGCCATGCGCCTATGGAAAACCCTTGGCCCCACATGCCAAGCCAAACCAAACCTAGACGAAGCTAGCCGCGCCATGCCAAACACACTTTTCCTTGGCCCTAGCCATGCTAGTCACACCATGCCAAGACAAACGCCCTTACCTTGGCCCTAGCCACGCCATGCGCCTATGGAAAACCCTTGGCCCCACATGCCAAACCAAACCTATCCCAAGCTAGTCGCGCCATGCCAAACGCACCTTTCCTTTTCCTTAGCCATGCTAGTCACATCGTGCCAAGACAAACGCCTTTACCTTGGCCCTAGCCACGCCATGCGCCTATGGCAAACCCTTGGCCCCACATGCCAAGCCAAACCATACCTAGCCCAAGCTAGCTGCGCCATGCCAAACGCACCTTGCCTTGGCCCTAGCCATGCTAGTCATATCATGCCAAGCCAAACGCCCTTACCTTGGCCCTAACCACGCCATACGAACATGGCAAACCCTTGGCCCCACATGCCAAACCAAAATCGCACATATCCAAAGCTATCCACGCCAAAGGAGAACCCTTGGCCCCACATGCCAAGCCTAACCTAGTCGCGCCACCCTGTTAGCGTTCCCTACGCATCCACCAAACGAAGGCGTACAACAATCAATGGTTTCCCTTCAATCCAGAAGCAAATCCTATCCATCCAAGGTTACCAGACGACACATGGTAACCTTTGGCCCGAAAACCTAAGTTTGGCCACGCCAAACCATGTCATGCCAACATAGTCGCGCCACCACGTTGGCCCTCACTACGCGGCTACCAAAACGAAGGCGTGCAACAATCAATGGTTGTCATTCAATCCCAGGAGAAAATCCTAGCCATCCAAGGTTACCAGACGACACATGATAACCTTTGGCACGAAAACCTAAGTTTGGACACGGCAAACCATGCCATGCCAACGGCATGCCAACCTAGCCGCGCCACCACATTGGCCCTCACTATGCGACTACCAAACCGAAGGCACGCAACGATCAACGGTTGCCCCTCCACTTAAGATGCAAAATCTCGACCGTCGAAGGTTACCAGGCTAGCAAGTTTCCCGAGCTTGACTTGCCAAGCAACAGCAACATGCTACATGTTTCCAAAAACATTCGAGACATCAACATTAAACTGGGGGATGCTCATTAGGGTATTGGTTTGGTGGTCTACAGCGTGCGGCATACACAAATGCTCGTTTCAAGATAGTGTAATAAGAATAAGACGGTTAGTAAATGCAACAAGTAACGGTGAAACGATCTTTCATTATGGAACATCAATTCCATCAAATTCCATCAATACCAGGCGTTACCACCTCTTCCCATTTAACTCATCCGTTTTATTTTCTTATGAGGCCAGAGTACGTTTCTTTTTGGACTTGTATAAATAGGCTTACCTATTTCCACCAGAGACACAAGTTTTTGGTCAGGCAAAAATACCACACTCAGAAAGGAAACTTTTGCTAGCTTTCTTGAAGCTTTCACCTTCTGATACAAGTCAAGTACTACTCTTCCAGAATTGTTATGGCCTTAGCACTCTCTTCGCTTCCCTCCCTAAACCAACCCTTCTCCTCTACTTTGTGACCGAAGCAAGTCTGGAACGGCTATTTCTTGGTTTAGGCCGGACTTGTATAGATTGATCTCTCGAATCTAAAGTACTCCCTTGCAGTACATTGTTTAGGGTTTAAATTGTTTCTCACTTTCACACCCGCAATTACCAAAATCAGTAGAAACCATTTTCACCTACAAACAACCCCAAAATCGACTGTCATCTTAGGGATATGTTTCAGGATTCTAATTTGCGGGAATATGCCCCAGCCGTCCAAAATTCCATCCAAAATCGTTAAGTAGTCAATATTCGCACACACTTAAAAATACATATGCGAATTAAAAAATAGATATACTATATACTAACACCTTTACAAGGTTCGGGAACATATTCAGAAAGAAAAAACCTCGAAGAAATTAGAGAGAAAGTTCAGACACATTTACGATAAATTGACTATTTAACGTTTCCTTGATTGAAACCGTTACTTTGGGCATATTCCCATAAATTGGAATTTTGGAGCATATCCCAAGAGACATCAAATTTTGAGGTATATCCCCAAGTTTCCCTTGTTCTTTTTATTTTTGGACTTAACAATACTTATTTTATTTTATTCAGTATTCGGAGATTATTTTTTTTTTTGAACAAATAGTATTCAAAGATTAATTAACCATAAATGACAGCACCCGGTCTATCTCATCGACATTGGCATATACAACCCTTCAACCTTTGCGGCATATACCTGTGGACAGCCACCGCGTGAACCCATTACAAGTTCGTTTTGTATTTTGAATTCTGAGTCATTTTACGTGCCAGAAATTATCCTGGTCAAATCATGTTGAATTGTCAAATTGGCACCCTTTAGGCATATTCCTTGTCGTGGGCGGGGAGGATGTGCACTATGTGAATGTGATGATGCTACAATTTCAAGTGCAACTAGAGTCCAACAGACGCGCGACTTGATTGAAACTTAAAACTTAGCAAGTAGGCATCGCTTTCTAGGAAGAAACTCAAATCTTCTTTTGACTTTGAAATGTAGGGCATGCAACTTAGGATAACAGGGATGGAAAATACTAGCAAAATCTTTAAACAACGATATCCATATCCTTGAGCGCCATCTTTCTGCACGCGACCAGTACCATCATCGTATCAATGCCGTACACCTTGCCCTCGGATCGAGAAGCTACTTATTTTGATGGTTGGATGACAATTCTGGAACTCTCTTTTTGTACGAAAGTCCTTATTCTCGCTTATATTTGTCTGTTCCGAGGTCATTTCTAAATTGTCTTTACTCTCGTGAATTTGGGGGGCCGTCCATGTCCAGTGTTTCTTTGTGTGTGGATGGATTTCAAATCACAGTGTGTATGGAGTAGAAAATATCACATATGTGATGTGATGTGATATCTATCCCAGCACCGGCGGCGGCACGTCAAACTTTTGCCTAATTGGATCAAAAATACTTCCCCACCTCTTAATGTGTATTGTTGACAGGTTCTCACAGTATATACAGATTAAGCAGCTGTAGCAAGATCGATATCACCTACTTGTTAGATATTGTCAAATCAAGGGCCTGTCAAGGGATCCTTCCTCATGATACCCATATCTAGAGAACCTTCTTAGATGCCAATGTGTATTGGTTACTAGTGTTTTGTTGGACGACCACCGGAGTCCGGACACCAAAAGACTTCTCTTCAGGCATCATTTTGAAGGGGACTGCAAACAGTTGGGGGGCAATGTTGTAATGCATTTAATTTGAAGAAATGACTTCAGATTTAGGTTTCGGCCAAGCTTCTCCCAGGTACTCTTGTTGTTTAACTCATAAATGGTTGTTCCAATTTTATATGGCTTCTCTTAAATGTAGCATATGATGTTATTAACTATAGCCCAAAAAGTTTAAGTTAAAATGAAAAACCAAAATTGCCAAATGAGTCTTAATTTTTTAACTAATAATCCTACGTCTTTCCCAAAATTAAAATATAAACCCAAATTTGTATTTCAGAAAATGGGCTATATAGCCAAAAGCGCACATTTTCTGGGCCATATGGACATGTAGATCAAATGACCAGAAGAAATTTTTTGATATGGAGAGACCTTACTACCCTTCATATCACATTAATTCTCGTCTTCTTCTCTTCCTCTTCGTCACAAAAACCAGATCCGAAAAGTTACCAGCTCTCGTTCTCCATCGCCGCCATCACCACCGTGGAAAATCAAACTTTCTCTTCAAAAAAAATTCATCACCACCACCAGCACCACCACCAATTCCACCACACCAAAAATCCTCGTCAGTATCAACACCAAGTCGACTCAATCAGTCAGAAGTATTTATCGCCATCACCACCAAAAACCCGGATCAAATCTTCTCTTAATCGCCACCACAAAAAGGGTAATTACTATTTCTATCTACTATTTTAGGTTTTCTTTCATTTCATTTTTTTTTTACTGATTTTGAAATCGGATTCACCTGCTTCATAACTTCTCCCTAATATTATCCCATGCTCAAGATTAGGGAAATTTTACTTATTATCCATTTAAAATTGGATGAAGCTGGAATCATCCATCTAGGTTCAATTAAATTTGGTCAAAATTGTTGTCAATGAGAAATTTGTTACGAAATCAACGTGTATGCTGCGAAATTGGTTTTTGTGATGTGAAATTGTGTTGATTCCAGGATGAAATCGGCTTCATCCAGGTTTAATCTGCAGTTTCAGCTGATTTAAAGTATGATGAAACTTGTTTCAATAAGCATATTTCCTCTGTATACATTCCATTTTACAAAATTGATTGAATTCATATACCTAGATGCACTAAACAGAAGAAAAAGTTATACTTTATTCAAAATCGGTTTCATCATGTTTTAGGTTTAGTTCAATTTGCTTTCATCCATGTTTGCTGGTGATGAAACTGATTTCATCCCTTTTGAATTTGTTTTTATACAAGTTTAAAATAGGATGAAACTAGGTTCATCCTGCTTAATTAGGATGAAACTAGGATGAAACCAGTTTAATCCTTTCTAAGATTGAGTAAAATTTGTTTTTTTGTCAAAATATGCAGGATGAAAACTAGTTTCATATAGTTTATTCATTGATATACCATTTTCGTCAGAATACTCAACTAGAAACCAATTTCATCTAGTTGTAAACTTTCATATAGTTGTATTTTCGCCAAATGTGCAGGATGAAACCAGTTTCATATCACTTACATATTGATATACCTTAATTTCGTAACAATACTCAAGATGAAACCAATTTCATCTAGTTGTAAACTGTAATATAATTGTTTTTTTGTCAAAATATGCAGGATGAAACTAGTTTCATTTAGTTATAGACTATTATATAATTGTATTTTCATCGGAATATGCTGGATGAAATCAGTTTCATCTCGTTTTGAAGGTGCAGCTGCAGGATTGGACCGAGCTTGGTTGCAGTTGAAATTGAGACTAAGAAGATGTTATTCAGCGCACCGGGGTACACGGTTGAGTCAAGAGTGTCTGGGGAATCTGGAGAGTACCTGGCCACTCTTGGCAAGTCCTGACTATGATGCACTCGGTCCTCAAGAAACCCCACTTAGGGTGCGGTCTCGTAACCACAAGCCATATCGGCGGGGGATAAGAGGCCTCGAAAATAGCTGATTGTTGGATCACTGGATGGGAAGATCCCACCCTAACCCGGTAGGGGTAAGCTTCCTTGGAGGGGAAATTAGGGGGAATATAAGGATGGCACCCTCCATTAGGGAGCTGAATTATGTCAAAAGACGCAAATATCATGAGGCTTTTTACTCACTGCGGTAATAAGACTTGTCGCATTTGCGCGTCAATACATCCTGTGGAGGAAATATACATGAAAATGTAAGGAATGCCTGCGATCTTGTCGCACATAAACGAAATCATATCTTGGGCAAAATAAGACCTTTACTTAGGAAGGCTCAATAAGACCCCATGATAAAAATAGAATCGAAACTAATGTTGTTTTGTAGGAAATAATGAAAGGGCAGATAGACACATGGACTTAATCGCACAATGGAAAGACAAAGGAAATTTCTCACAATAAGAACAATAAAAGGATGTATGGACGCGAAAACGATAACACAAAAAATAGATGGGGCAGAAAACAAAGACACGTACATAAGGTAAAATAAGGAAAAGGTAATTCGGATATAATATTAAATAATTTAGTTATGAAAGAAATATACGACCACATAAATGATAGATTACCGCATAATGAAATACCATATGAGGCAGATACACGCATGCATGATAGCTTTACAGATAAAACAAAATTGTCAATTCAATAGAATAAATGAACATACATACATCATACTACATAACATCTGCACAATTCATTCATCTTGTAACGACTAACAGAGGCTAGTATGAGAATGCAACCATATAGAGGAGTGTTATTCGCCCCCATATGGTAGAGTAACGCACATGTTAATAAATATGCATATACTCATATACTGTTATACATGTTATTACCATCGGATTAACTCCAACTGCTGGAAAGAACAATACCTCGTCTTTTGTAAATACAGGTGTAACCCAAGGAGAATTTACATTAAGGAAGTATCAAGTGCTTAAGATTTTACATTGGAGAAAAAGTCTCGAAAACTAGGTAATGTTTAAATATACAAGGCATTGATAAAGGATTTACAAGTGTGAAAAAAGAGAAAAGATCTTCGGAAAGAACAACTACTTTCCGCCCATGTCATATTCATTAACCTCCTCAGTTTCGGAACCGCTGCCCTCCTCATCAATCTCCTCATACTACTCGTATTCTCCTTCACTATCAGAGCCTTCTTCACTGGGGGAAACTTCAGTAAAGTTATAATTTGATAGAGGGATGTTATTATCGGCACAGACTTTCTTGATAGATGTGTCACAAACGCGAACAATATCCTTGATCAAATTGGTGACAGTGACAGACATTTTATTCTTGAGCCGGCTCACGAGAGGAAAATTTCGCCTCCATATTTTCAATTTTCTCACAATACTCCTTATCATCATATGCGAAAGAAGGTTAGAAAGTTAAAACCGCATAAGAATACCTATCAGGAAATAACAAATGAATAAGAATAATAAACGACCTTCTTTTTTAGAAATAATATCTTTGACCAATGCGGCATGATCATGTTAGAGCATTGCTCGGTCGAACTCGTATGTTTTGCTATATCAAGCGTGTTTATCAATGTTAGTGATCAAAAATATATGTCTTGATTTCTAGTCTACTTATAGCTAAGTCTCGGACTAGGATAGTTAAGTGTAGTTGAGCTCTAGACTCCATGGCGATTATCTTATGAAGACAAAGGACCACTCAAAGAACTAGTGGAACTTCATCCGACCAAAAGGTATGTGGAGACTTGAACTTATCCATCACTCAAAAGTCTACTATATCTCCTACTCTTGAGACAAAAGTCGTATAAGTATGATAGTTTTCATACATACACATTTGCTATTTCGAGTTGAGTTTACTCTCCTGTATTTTTATCTAAATATGTGTTGGTAAGCTTTCGCTTTAACCAATTTTCATCTTAACCCGTGACGAATGTCATGATGACGTTTCAATATGGAAAATAGCTTTGATGACGATAGTTGTGAATAACGACTGTTATGACATTATAGAAGAATATTTCAATGATTGAAATGTGGAGTCAAGATTATGTAACCATCTATGGATATAAGCATATATAGTGTGTTCGCACATTAGTGTATAAATCCATATACTGGAAACCAAGTACGTGCATATATGTGCATGCAGTATTGGTGAAGGAGACAGGTTGGGTACGCGCACTGGCAGAACTTTCTTCTCGGAAAATTCTACTGAGTTTGGAGTTTATGAACTCACAAACCAGTCACCTTAGTTACGCGTACTAGCGAAACTTTTCTTCCCGAAAAGTTCTGCTGAGTTTGGAAATCAAAACCAACTCAAATCCGATAGCTAAGGTATGCATACCCGTACACGTACCCAAGCTGGTTATTTCTCAAATCGGTAGTTCATTAACTCAAAACAATAAATTAAAAGGAATGCAATATTTACAAACCATAAATATATTGTTCATGAATTGATTTAAGTGAATCAAACCGATTTTGTTTCAATTGTGTGTATGTATAAAGACCTATGCAATTGAACAACACTTCAACTAGTTCTTTTGAGTCATTTGAACTAGTTGTGAAGAAGATGAATATGGTTGATATGAATGTGCTCATATGGCTAACCATTGGTTAACTATTTGTGAACCAACTAAGTGTACACGTTTAGTTAAGGTTACTCAAACCTAAATGACATACATTTCATTTGTGTGTGACAAGCTAAGTTTCGATCTAACGGTTGAAAGATGTTAGCTTGTATCTAATCAGGTTTTTCATTTAATAGTGAATATTGAATGCTTAGTTACCAAGGTAACTTAGATTACAAACCCTGATTTGAAAACTATATAAGGGGAACTCTAGAAACTAGAAAAACTAATACCCACACCTCTTGTGTGATACTAGTTGGTTTAGCTAGAGTCGATTATCCTTTAACATTAGGTTTCTTCCCGAGACCCTATAGGTTAATGACTTAAAGACTTCATTGGGATTGTGAAGCCAGGTGAAACTACTTCTCTTGTAGTTGAGCGATCTGATCTTGCTATTTTATATCGTACGAGTTCAACTGAATAATTGGCTTGAGATTATATCTCCGATAAGGAAAGATAAAAATAAATGACAAACATCTTCGTCTCATCGTTTGTGATTCCACAATATCTTGTTTCGCTACCATAAGATTAAGATTATTGTGAGGTGATTAATAATTCTAGGTTGTTCTTCAGGAATATAAGTCCGGGTTATTGATTAGTTCATGTTCACCTTGATTTTATCAAAATACAGAACAAAACTCGTAGGTTTATCTGTGGGAGACAGATTTATCTATTATCGTAGACTTTTCTGTGTGATACATATTTGTTTATTAAAGTCTTCGACTTTGGGTCGTAGAAACTCTTAGTTGTGGGTGAGATCAGCTAAGGGAATAAAGTGCGTAGTATCTTGTTGGGATCAGAGACATAAGGAGCGCAACTGTACCTTTAATCAGTGTGATATTGATTAGGGTTCAACTACAGTCCAGACCTAAGTTAGTTTGTAGTAGGCTAGTGTCTATAGAGGCTTAATACAATATGGTGTTCAATCTGGACTAGGTCCCGGGGTTTTTCTACATTTGCGGTTTCCTCGTTAACAAAATTTCTGGTGTCTGTGTTATTTCTATTCTGCATTATATTTTGTTATATAATTGAAATATCACAGGTTATGCGTTGTATCGATCAATTGTGAAATTCAACCTTTAGATGTTGATTTGAAATTGATTGATCCTTGGATATTGGTCTTTGGTACCATCCAAGTTTATATCTCTTATATTTGATAAAGACTCGCAGATTTTTATTTGCTTGAGTACAGATCAAATCGAGAGATAGAGATATTAACTCCTTGATATACGTTTTATTAAGATTGAGTCTGACTGTCTAGTTGATTCTCTTAAAAGTATATTAGAGTTAGTCCATACATATTGGTAATCGAAATATTAGGTGAGGTTGTTAATTAGACCCCCACTTTTTCAGATCAGACTCAAAGCTAATAACTACAGCTAAATCATTCCTAGCATTATCAAGGACCCTAGCAGCCAGAAGTCGAGAACGGATCAAATTCCCTCTCTCAACAAGTGCATTATTTTATCTTATATATAGATCTCTCTCACTAGTGGAAAAAAAAGAATCTGGGACATCATGTAACAACACAAAAAAGATATTGAAAAACCGGTGCATACCAAATGTGTCGTGACTAAAGTCAAATTGTCATTAAAGTTGGACTTTAATTGACTTCTACAAAGACACTATATACTTTGTCGCCGACTTAAGTCAAGTCGTCGTAGTGGAGGGACTTTAGTTGACTTCTATAGCGACACTTTAGTAGACTCGTTTTACCGGAAGATGTTTTGGCGTGAATTTCCCCCCACTTTGTGTGGCTAGGAGAGTGCCTCCACTACGGGAAAAACTGTGATCAACTACTCCCGAAAAGAGTTATCATACATCTACGACGACATTTATCGATAGGTTGCATGGGAGGGGGAGGTTGTAGAAGATCCGTAATTCTTTACAACTCTTCAGCTAAAGTCGTAAACATAGTTGTCGTTTAGTTATGTACAATGCTTGCTTCAGTTGTGAATGTCTTTGAAATTTTCCTCTTGATGCCTAACACAACTATTACCTGGGTTGTGAAAATAACTCCTACACTACACTTGTTGGAGTTGTAGAAAATTTGTTGACAACTATGGCTAGAGTTGTATATGAATTCTTTGACAATTATGATTAGAGTTGTATGTCATTTCCTTGACAACTTTTGTTTGAGATGCAATTCACTTCTTTGACAACCTTTCGTAGCAGTTGTGGTTATTTTTCATTTGTGAAAAAAATATATATTAAAATTGGTCACATCATTCAAAATATACCAGCATTACTCAAATATAAACCATCAAAATGTGACAACATTAAAACACTTAAACCAGTCTTAGAACTCGAGCCTGCAAATTATTATAACCATTCTTACTTGTGAAACTATCAACAATCTACAATGTAATCATTCACCAAATTGAAACTCCAACAAGTTATCTTACACGAGAAACTCCAGCAACACCCATCTTCTTGACCTAGCTACTGCAGAATCAGCACCAACAATCCTCAGCTGCTCGGCACGCCATCATCTGCTCTTGTTGTGAGTCTCTAGATGCAACTTATTCAGCCATTCAACATGTGCGAAGCTCTCTGCAATTCAGTGCCATAACCTCAAACCCAAATCCTACAACATACACAACCAGCACCCATCATGTCATCCATTTCTTCATCACCAGAAGTACCATGAACAGAACATCAACAACAAATATTCAACTGCAATAGCAGACCCATTGAATTCCTTCTGCTGTGCCATTTGAGAAGCAACATTGGTCAAAAAAGTATAGAGCAGTTACCATCACAGCTGGTATAATGGCAGCAAAAATGTACATGGGTGGGACTTTTCCCATATCCAGCAGTTTCGATAAAATTATGTCAGTATTTCGTACTTGGGATTTAGATCCTTAGATTGTGTATTCAAATAGTATCTAAAAAAAAATCAAGTGTACCATAGATTGTATCTACAAAACTACCTTGATTACTGTCCAATGATACAACGATGCAGGTTCCCATGGAAGAGGAGTAAAAAGCCTTCGGGGAGCTCCAGTTGGAACTTCCTTTGGAATAGTGAATGACATCGTTGTCCACACCAAAACCATGAAAGGAACCCCATAGTTTGCAATAAGGCTTATGAGGAATCCTGCAATAAAGTTCGAAACTGCATTTAGATTTCAAGTACTCTCAGAAGTACACTATTAGATCAGTTGGATATTTTTCAAACCTGTACCGCCACGCCATGTGAAAATTAGTCCCAGCAGTCCATTTGTATATAGCCACTCAAATTGATATCTTTCATCATTTGGATTTTCAGCCTTTGGAATTGCAAATTCACCAACCATTCCCTGTAATTCAAAGTTTGGAAAAAAAAGTTAACAAAACTTTTGTTCATTAAAATATCCATCTGTTTTATTTGCCAAAAGATAACTACTATTAGTCTTCTACCTTAATGGCCTCTTGGATGAAAAGAACAGTGATCAACTCACGAACCCCCATTGCATGAAACTTCTCAATATCAACAATTGCACCATCTTTTTCTTCTTCTTTCCATCAGCGGAAGCAGTAACAATATCCCTAGGCCTCTTTCTTCTACTTCTATTATTACCAACTGAATCGTCATCCTTAGATGATTGTGTTTTTGATTCTTCAAGCAGTACTGCTGCTAATCTCTCAACCTTACAAAAACAAACGAGTGAAAAATAAGAAGAAGAAAAAAAACCAAAAATTCCATGAAAATCCTTTTGCATACCAGTTTAGGTTTATAGAATCCAACTTAATAACCGCTACGAACAATCACAATCGTTGAAAACCAAAGCATGTGTAATCGTTGAACAACACAGAATACTCTCCCCTAAATTCCACCAGTAAATGGAGGAAAAGAGTATCACTGAAAGTTTTACAACACAAAACAGCACAAACCCAAGCTAGCTAATTCATTAATCAAGCCTATACTGGTACAACCCTTGTTTAGATCCAATCTTGAATAACAAAACCCCCAAATAAAACCCAGCACAAAATCAACTCAAACCAACAGTTCCTCCATTTTCTGTTCTGCACAATCACGATCGAAATACCGAGATTTCTCAACACAGATTCATATCAAACCCAAATCCAAGTTGATAGTAAAATCCACGCTTGAATTAAAATTGATTTCATTTCCATTTACGCCTGCAACATTGCTCATAAAACCACCATAACCAATCACTAGCTGAATTTAAATCTTGATCTAGTCCTCTTTCGAGTCCTTCATCCACTGCATCAGTGACAACTTTGTTTGCCTTCGCACCGTTATTGACAGACCCTGCACGGGATTTCGCTATTGACTGCCTCTTGTTCTTGGAAGCTTCTCGTCATTTTGATGTTGATAGCTTCTGCTGCTTGAGAGCTTCTTGAAGTTCTAGTCTTTTCGACCTCATATTCAATTATCAGCTACTAAAAACAAAAATTCACACAACATCTGAGAAATCTACAAACTACATACACTAAAAATTCAATAAAAACCCAAACAAAATTGTCTAAATTTATAGCAAACCCCCAATTTTTATACCCTAATTTCATTACAAAATAAAAAAACCCCAAATAATTTATAAGTTCAGACACCACCAAGAACACCAAATTTTAATAAATTTACACCACAGAGAGATTCTTTATATTCCAGCAATGTAATTAAAAACCCAAATAAATTCATAGCAAAACTTCATCTTCTGAACTTCAGACATCAATAGAAGACCAAATTTCTACAAAGATTAGTAGAGTTTTTGAAGGGTTACCTGATATTGTTTAGGATTTGATTAAGAGGGTTTACAAGTTCTTCTTCAATTCCACCAATTTAATTTCTAGGGTTTGTATTTTGAGAACCTTTACGACGGAGTACATTTTTTAAAGTCGGAAATTTTCTGTTTTTGTTTCTTAAACAGTATATATACAAAGAGAGAATTAGGGTTTGTATCTCAAGAATTGCTCTAACAGAATGAATTGGTGAGAATACAGAGAGAGGATTAGGGTTTCATACCCATCCACAAAAATCCAAACCCTGTAGATGCACATAATGAATCTGAAACCCTATATCTACAAAATCAGACTCAAAAACATCATCAATAGCATATTTAGGGTTCTTGTAAAGAGATATAATCGATCTACTAGTTTTTGCACAGAGAGGGTGAAAGAGAAAAGTGAATTTTGTGAGTTAGGGTTTTCTTTCGAGCGAGGGAGGGAGGCGGAGAAAATTAGAGAGAGATGAGAAGTAAGTGAAGTGAAAGGATTTAATTTTGATGTTTTATCTAAAAATATTTGGACGGTGTAGATTTTCTTTATCATGTTCATACGGATTGCAGAAATTAAGGGACGGTGTAGATTCGCTTTAGGATACTCATACGGATTGAGAAATTTGTGTGTTTCTCTTTGTGCTAGTTCAAAGTCGTGTATTCGGTTTAGTTATCAACTTTTGATATGAAAAAAATCGAAAAACAATATTAATAAATTTAGGACATTGTTATCGACATTCTGATATAAAAAAATACAAAAAATGTATAAGAATGAAGCTGAAAAATAAGAAGTGAATTCGATAATTGGTGTGTTTCTTTGTGATTTTTTGCTTTCTCTTTGTGCTTCCGGTTTGAATTTCGACTAGTCACATAGGTCACGAAGTAATTTCGACTATTCATACAGGTCATGAAGTAGCTTTAGTTCACACTCGTAGATTCAAGAAGCATAAAAACTATGAACCAAGAATCTCCGGGAGGGATCATACTTCAAACTTAGCATGATACATCAACGAAATCGATAAATATGAATCTGAGTGTCGATTCAAACTTCAAATGTGGTATAATGGCATACAAACTATGAACCAAGAAGCTCCAGGAGGATTCTGTCTTCAAACTTAGGAGGATACTTCACCGAAATTGATATATATGAAACTTAGGTGTTGATTCGAACTTCAAATGTGGTATAACAGCATACAAACTATGAACCGAGAAGCTCCGGGAGGGTTCAGACTTCAAACTTAGCATGACACGTCATTGAAATCGATAAATATGAATCTCAGTGTCGATTCGAACTTCAAATGTGGTATAACGTTATACAAACTATGAACTAGCAAGAAGCTTCAGGAGGGTTCTGACTTCAAACTTAGCATGATACATTATCGAAATCGATAAATATGAATCTCAATTTGGATTCGAAGTTCAAATATGGTATAACAGCATACAGACTATGAACCAAGACGTTCCGGGAGGGTTAAGACTTCAAACTTAGCATGACACATCATTTATAGGTAAGATTCCTTTGGAATATTCCCTGAAATCTTAAACAAATCCTATTCTAGTATATTGTATGCATACACTGGCTTCGAGATCGAAACCTGACTGGGAGTAGACTACTATATGTCGGAAACTTGGTAAGAACGACGAATCCATCCATTTACAGGTAAGATTGCTTTGGAATATTCCCCGAAACCCTAAACAAGCCCTATTCTGGCATATTGTATGCAAACCCTGGCTCCGAGATCGAAACCTTGTTGGGAGTGGACTACTATAAATCGGAAACTTGGTAAAAACAATGAATCCATCCATTTACATGTAAGATTCCTTTAGAATATTCCCTGAAAACTTAAACAAACCATATTCTGGCCTATTGTATGCATACCTTGGCTCTAAGATCGAAACCTGGCCGGGAGTGGACTACTATAAGTCGGAAACTGGTAAGAACGATGAATCCATCCATTTACATGTAAGATTGCTTAGGAATATTCCCCGAAACGTTAAACAAACCCTACGATTCAAAGAATTAAACCTGGGTTTCTTATTCGGATGAACTTAGGACAAAACATATCAGAATTGAACATCACAGGTTCAAAGATTACTAGAGTTAGACCTGAGTTTCTTTTTCGGATGAACTGGAGACGAAATATAACATAATTGAACATCACAGGTTCAAAGATTACTAGAGTTAGACCTGAGTTTCTCGTTCGGATGAACTGAAGACTAAATATATCAAAATTGAACATCACAGGTTCAAAAATTACAAGAATTAAACTTGAGTTTCTCGTTTGGATGAACTGAAGACAAAATGTATCAGAATTGAACATCACAGGTTCAAAGATTACTAGAGTTAGACCTGAGTTTCTCTTTCGGGTGAACTGGAGAAGAAAATATATCAGAATTGAATATCACAGGTTCAAAGATTACTAGAGTTGGACCTGAGTTTCTCATTCGGATGAACTGAAGACTAAATATATCAGAATTGAACATCACAGGTTCAAAGATTACTAGAGTTAAACCTAAGTTTCTCTTTCGGATGAACTGGAGAAGAAAATATATCAGAATTGAATATCATAGATTCAAAGATTACTAGAGTTAGACCTGAGTTTCTCGTTCGGATGAACTGAAGACTAAATATATCAGAATTGAACATCACAGGTTCAAAAATTACTAGAATTAAAACTGAGTTTCTCGTTCGGATGAACTGAAGACAAAATGTATCAGAATTGAACATCACAGGTTCAAAGATTACTAGAGTTAGACCTGAGTTTCTCGTACGGATGAACTGAAGACTAAATATATCAGAATTGAACATCATATGTTCAAAAATTACTAGAATTAAACCTGAGTTTCTCGTTCGGATGAACTGAAGACAAAATGTATCATAATTGAACATCACAGGTTCAAAGATTACTAGAGTTAGACCTGAGTTTTTCTTTCGGGTGAACTGGAGAAGAAAATATATCAGAATTGAATATCATAGGTTCAAAGATTACTAGAGTTAGACCAGAGTTTCTCGTTCGGATGAACTGAAGACTATATATATATCAGAATTGAACATCAAAAGTTCAAAAATTACTAGAATTAAAATTGAGTTTCTCGTTCGGATGAACTAAAGACTAAATATATCGGAATTGAATATCACAGGTTCAAAAATTACTAGAATTAAACCTGAGTTTTTCGGATGAACTAAAGACAAAATATATCATAATTGAATATCACAGAGACACAGACTGTGTAAATGACCATATTACCCTTATTGGAAAAAAGTGCAATAAATATTATGGAGACTGTGAAAATGACCATACTACCCTTATCATAAATAAGTAAAGTAATTCTTACAGACTATGATAATGACCATATTACCCCTATTGGAAAAACGTGCAATAAATATTATGGAGACTGTGAAAAATGACCAGACTTTACTTATCGAAAATAAGTAAAGTAAATATTACAGACTGTGAAAATGACCATATTACCCTTATTGGAAAAAAGTGGAATGGATATTACGGAAACAGTAAAAATGACCATGCTACCCTTATCGGAAATAAGTAAAGTAATTCTTATAGATTGTGAAAATGACCATATTACCCTTATTGGAAAAAGTGCAATAAATGTTATGGAGAATGTGAAAATGACCATACTACCCTTATCAGAAATAAGTAAAGTCATTCTTACAGACTGTGAAAATGACCATATTACCCTTATTGGAAAAAGTGTAATAAATATTATGGAGACAGTGAAAATGACCATACTACCCTTATCGGAAATAAGTAAAGTAAATGTTACCGATTGTGAAAATGACCATATTACCCTTATTGGAAAAAAGTGCAATAAATATTATGGAGACTGTGAAAATGACCATACTACCCTTATCGGAAATAATTAAAGTAATTCTTACAGATTGTGAAAATGACCATATTACCCTTATTGGAAAAAAGTGCAATAAATATTATGGAGACTGTGAAAATGACCATACTACCCTTATCGGAAATAATTAAAGTAATTCTTACAGACTGTGAAAATAACCATATTACCCTTATTGGAAAAAAGTGCAATAAATATTATGGAGACTGTGAAAAATGACCAGACTACCCTTATCAAAAATAAGTAAAGTAAATATTACAGATTGTGAAAACGACCATATTACCCTTATTGGAAAAAAGTGGTATGGATATTATGGAAACAGTGAAAATGACCATGCTACCCTTATCGAAAATAAGTAAAATAATTCTTACGGATTGTGAAAATGACCATATTGCCCTTATTAGAAAAAGTGCAATAAATATTATGGAGACTGTGAAAATGTCCATACTACCCTTATCAGAAAAATAATTAAAGTAAATGTTACAGACTGTTAAAATGATCATATTATTGGAAAAAAGTGCAATAAATATTATGGAGACTGTGAAAATGACCATACTACCCTTATCGGAAATATGTAAAGTAATTCTTACAGACTGTGAAAATGACCATAGTACCCTTATTGGAAAAAAGTGCAATAAATATTACAGAGGCTGTGAAAATAACCATACTAACCTTATAAGAAATAAGTAAAGTAATTCTTACAGACTCTGAAAATAACCATATTACCCTTATTGGAAAAAAAAGTGCAATAAATATTATGGAGACTGTGAAAAATGACCAGAATACCCTTATCGAAAATCAGTAAAGTAAATGTTACAGACTGTGAAAATGACATATTACCCTTATTGGAAATAATTGCAATATATATTATGGAGACTGTGAAAATGACCAAACTACCCTTATTAAAAATAAATAAAGTAAATATTACGTACTGTGAAAATGACCATATTACCCTTATTAGAAAAAATTGGCTTAAATATTATGGAGATTATGAAAATGACCAGACTACCCTTATCGGTAATAAGTAAAGTAAATATTACCGATTGTGAAAATTACAGTATTACCCTTGTTGGAAATAAGTGGAATAAATATTATTGAAATTCTGAAAATGACCATACTACATTTATCAGAAATAGGTAGAGTAAATATTACAGACTGTGAAAATGACCATAATATTTATTGCACTTATTTCCAATAAGGGTAATATGGTCATTTTCACAGTCTATAATATTAAATCTACTTTTCTATAAGGGTAGTCTTGTCATTTTTTACAGTCTTCATAATATTTAGTGCACTTTTTTCCAATAAGGGTAAATCACTCTAGAATGTAGATTTAAATCACTCTATATATTACATTTTATACATTGGTTTGCTATGCTATGTTGTTTACACCGTGTCTATATTTAACAATGCCTTGTATGTTTCAGGCAAAGTGGCGCATTTGTTGGTCTTTTTTTTAAGGCTCGGTTTGAAATTTTCTTATATATAAAAGTAGATGTAAAATAAAATCATATATCTAAATGTGAAAGGATGGTTGGAATGCCTCACTTGGACATAGGAGGCTCAGGTTCGACTCAACCGGGCATCATTTTTTTTCAATTTCTTTTTTTACAACTCTTATAAGGGTTGTGATAGTAATAATAAATAAAATAGGACAAAACTACCAATATTGAGAGGAAGGATGGATGGTTCAGGGCTTGTGCTAACACCTGGTAGGCTTGTGTTCGAATCTCTCAAACACCATTTCTCCAAATGATTTTTTTTATCTTCAACAACCCTTATAAGTGTTGTCGTACAGTTATTCACTACCTTGAAGAGATGAGTTGTTAAAGTCTAAAGGTGGTCACTACTCTTTTCACAAAAACGTTGTGATTTTGATTCTCGTCACGACTCTTTGTTCCTCTTTGGTCCTCAAAGTTGGACGTTTTTATACTTTGACAACTTTTGTCAAACAAAAGTTGTCAAACATATCACCTTTCACAACCTTAAATATACGAGTTGTGAAGTTACAGTTGTAGATTACTGTTTTTCCCGTAGTTCTCGTTAATATCGAGTAACAGAGTTTTCTATTTCTTTCATCTTTTTTTATCCTTTCGTTATCTCTCTTCATTCCTAAATCCTCTCCCCATCTCACTCTCCCACTCCAGCTCTATCCCTAACCCAAATCATAGAAATAACACCATCAAACCACAATTCTCTGAAACCCTCCATAATTGAAACTCGTAACCCTCCATAATCGAAATTCGTTTCAGTTTTGATTTTATTTTAAGGTAAAGTTAGGATTTTTACTTTGAAATTAAGTTAGGGTTTGCAAAACCTCCTTTCTGTTTTCTTGTTCTTCTGGTTCAATTTTTGGTTTTAATTATCATTTGTTTTGTTTGTTGATAGGGTTTTGATTTCTGGAAGATCTTGAGGTATAATCAATTGACCATAAAGATCATCTTGTCTTACGTTTCTAATTGTTTTGCAATTCGATTTAGTAGTTTGATGATTCAATTCACTACACCAAAATGGCCATTTAGGGACGTTTATAAACGTTGCGCATAATTTGTGCAACGGAAATAAACGTTGGAAAAACGGCGTTGCGCATTGGTGTGCAACACATGTTATCTGTTGCACAAATTAATTTGTACAACGCTTATAAACGCTGCACAACCGTTGCACCTTTTCTTATTTGTGCAACGTATAAATAATTTGTGCAACGGATATTATTTATAGAATAACACTTTTGTGGGTCCCATTTTGGTTTTGTCAGCGCTTTTTTTTATTTGGTTACAGTTACATCCGTTGCTCATTTCCGGTAATTAGTGCAACGTATAATTGTACAACGTTTATATCCGTTGCAAATTAATTTTCAGGTTAAAAGAAATTACCACCGGCACATTTTCCGGCATATTTCTGTTCCTGAATTGCAATCGACCAAGAACAATTATTGATCATCACAATCCATCAAGAACGATTCATATATCAACAAATTAAGTAGCTATATAATATCCAAATAATTTTCAGGAGTTTTGTGCAAAATAATTCTGGGAAGTCTAATCCGAGTTTGATATCCATGTCAAACATATGAAAACTCAGATGTCATGGAGAAAGTGAAACTGTTTTACCTGGACAGCAATATGGGGCAACACTGGAAAAGTTCCATCTTTATTAGCTTCTGATGGGATGGTTTTACTTGTTGAGTATGAAATATCTCGATATAGGGACGGTCTTTTGCTCTGATGATACAAAATCCAGGATACTTGAGATATTAAACTTGAACCATAGAAACAAATTTCGAAAGGACAAATGCACTTCCTTTGCATTATACAGAACGTGCAAGTTTTTACTCCCAACTCACAAGATTCTGAAGCTTTATGTTCCTCCATTTTTCCAAGTGTTATGACTTCCCGTTTATAAAATGAAGTCAGGTGATTATCCCTGTGAGATGGCGGAAAAGCATTTGAAGATCAACATTGTAAAAAAAAAAATATCAACTATCAAGTGTAAAGGTCTACAACATAACACAAAATAAAACAAAACTGAGGAGCAAAATCTCTTCGTATTAACAAAAACAAGAAGAAAACTCTTCATTTTTCATTTTTCTCATGTTCCTCGTCATTTGGCAGTGGCAAAAAACAAAATCAGTTGTGTGGTTCTGGTTTCCTGTAACTTCTAACTTCTAAGGTACTAGTAAGGATTTACCTAGTTCATGCTCCACTTCCATTTCGCCAGTTACAAGTGTCTGCTACATCTTTGTCTACAAGATTATTGTCAACTAGGAGCTTGACCATTTCCTGAAGGCTGAAACTCCTGAAATTCAGAATGAAATAAGAAAGGATGAGATAGAGACAAACATAAAAAAAACGGTACCCAGAGAGAGAGAGAGAGAGAGAGAGAGAGAGAGAGAGAGAGTAGTTTGTTTTGACTAAAGGTGTTAGAAACAAGCAAGGAAGATATATTATCACCGGGAAATTGCTTTATCAGATTAACAAGAAGGATAATATCTTTTTTTCTAGCTTCACAAGAAGGGTAACAACTCATTTATTTGGCTCGAAGTGATAATCTGTCAACTGATATACCACGTCACAAAATACATATTAGGAAGGCTCAACAATAGAATACTAGTCTAACATCAGAAAACTCGATAGGATTATATTACCAAGGCTTCATGTTAGCTTGACGTAGTGAGATAACCACCATCTAGTCGAGATGTAAATCAATTTCAAAGTTGATCCAGAACTGCAAGTTCCATACCTGGGATTACCTGTAACAATTAGTTATTCGGTTAAAGTTAATCATTTAATTCTAATGAGCATCCACATTAAAGATATTATTACACTTGCACAGAAAAATCATACAATTTGTATTGACGTCAAATGGTAGATGAGAGTGTAAGTTTTGCTTCGAGAGTGTAAATTGTTACGGTCTTGCACAAAGCTATTGGAAATTGTCATTCATGTAATTTGAACTCATCACAAAAGAAAGTATAAATAGAATCATAGTAAGTCAGCTTACTGGCATATGGGGGCTGAGAACAAATTACATTTTGCATTTCAGATGGATCTCTGGAAAACTTCTTCTTTTTCTTTGCCACCAGACACCTGTGATTATGCAGGAAATGGTTACAAAAAACAAGGTTATTGCATAACGATTTACATGCGCCAAAGAAACAGAAAAGGGTAGTGATTAAATCCCACATCAGGAAGACTAAATGGAGAAAAAAGTAGGCCTACAAATAAACCTGTCAGAATGAACTCAGTTTTAAAGTTATCTTCATTGACAAAGGGTTCACTAAAATCTTTATATTTGGTTGTGGCCCACATCCAGAGAACTAAAAAAACAACTTCACATATCAGATATAAGTATATAACACCGTAGAATAACCACTTAAAGAAATACTGGCCATAGTAAAGGCAGAATTGAGTGATCTTGTGAGAAGAGATAAACTTTCAGTTTCACTTAGGATTTTCAAAATTATCTCCTAAAAGCAAACTCAATATGTGGGAAAGGGATCAGTCTATAAAACTTGCATCAATTGCATTTGATTTGTTGTTACACATCCAACTTTTCAGATAATGTAGATAAACAAATTGTTACATGATAAGTGGATGAAAGATATGCAGGAGAAAGGTAATCATGCCACTTAAAAATCAGTACAATACTTCGCATACTTCACACCTAAGCTATAAAAACATTGAATACATCATCTGAGGAGACAAAATGTTACCTGCAATGAACAACATACAACTAAAATACAAAAATTCCCTCTTCAACACGAGCAAATAATTACATCTATTAACCAAAAGTGAGTCAAAGAATTAACGACTTCAGAATCTTACCACAAAAAAATCAAGCCAATTGAAATTGATTGCCATCAGTTTCACAATCATATAGCAAAACGTCGTTGTTTATTGCATACTCTTCTAATTCATCCATAAAAATTTCTGAACTATGCAATAGAGTTCTAGAGATGGACAAAAAATTTTTTTGACTGATTGGAACTTCTGAATCAAACTACATAGGAAAATAAAATGGGATCGAAAAGAGAATATAGATCAAATGGGTATTATAGACAGAGAGAAGATAAGAGGATTGAGAGGAATGATTCCCTAAAACGTAAGAAGGTGGGTAGAGTGTAGATCGTGGTGGAGTGCAGAAGTTGGTTTGACAAACTAAAGCGGTTCTAACTTCTATCTTTTATTCGAGAGTGACAAACCTGGGAGATCACCACAATTTGTTTGTCTTCTGGGTGCGACATCCCATTTAATTAAGTACTTGTACAACAGCTTCATACCGACCGGTTAGATTGGAGTTGAACTGCAACAACAACAACATCTGGACAACATAGATTTCACAGTACTATAGATTTTCAGAACCTCTACCAAATGAAGTAAAATCAGCAATAATCGCACACACACAATACTAATTGCTAAGAATCTTAAGCTTAATCAGTTCGCCAAATGCTAGCATCAAAAGGAAATAATAGCTTAGAATCAGCTGGAAGTCGATTGTTAAGCTAAGCATTTACTCAAGCATCTGAAATCTACCAAGATTAAAAAAAAAAAAAAAAAAAAAAAGAGGCAAACCCCAGATTTTATTTTCTTTCAGATAAGAGTTCTAAAACATGAACTACATGCTTGATTTTATTACGAGAGTATTTTCTGCTTGATCAGCAACTTATATACCAATGATTATTTGATATTTTACCTACCCTCATCTAGGTAAGTCAAGGCAAGGTTAAATTTATCGATATGTGCTACTGTGACACGAGTCGTTATTATGATCCTAATGAGAATGTTATCCCTGAGGAAAAAGCAAAGCTTCTGATCATCCCGATCACATGTAAGGTTTGCAGGTTCATCACAAAAGGGCTTCTAAGCTAAGGTAAAAATACAGTCATCTGCTCTATTCAACGTCAACCATTCTACAAAAAGTAAGAGACTATAGCAGCAGTTGAAGGGGTTAATAAAACAGAAACAGGAATATAATGCAGATGTTCAGACAGAATTTCTGAATATTAAAGAATTTCTAGAAAGAACAAATAAGAATCTGATAGTTTGGGAATCAGGAATCAAACACATACTTCCACGTACGCCATTGGGGTTTGGCCTCCGCTCCTCGATGTGTACGGCACATCCATTAAGCTATACCGGAGATGACTGCACAAAAAAAGATGATCTATTAGAATCTTAGAAGTATTAGCCCATTAAGGTCAGCCTAGCGCCAATCAGAACATCAAATGAATACCTAAACAAAAAGAGCATAGAGGATGAAGCACACAACACAAATGTCAAAAAACTAAAGGGACTATTATCATGAACAATAACAACATATGGTACTTAGAAAAGTATGAAACATATCAGATGGAATATAGTTTCAGACTCAAGATTACAAGAGATACTGAAGCCTAATTTTGCAAACACTATCCGCAGTAAGATAATAAAAAACAACTAAAAGCTGGAAATAACAACACCATCATTGCTGAACAAGTGTGTTTTAAAGACTTCTTGACCATAATTATCACTCACTTGATTCTGATGTAATTATAGCAATTGATTTCGTCAAGACGAGTTCAACGGTACCTTTCTGAAAAACACATCATTTTTATGATTTATAACACAAGTCATGTGGACCCCAAACAATTTAGTATTATTAACACTATTTTTTCTTTCCAAAATAGCTCCAGTTACAGTACCTAAAATAACTAGATCATCTGCAGTTCTGAAGTCTAATATGAAGCAAGAGACATTACTCCATGGAAGGATACACGGAGAATCTAGCAAATTAAAGAAGAATGTGGACTAATTATATAAGTAGAAAGTCAAAAGGAATAAAGAGATAACATCTCAAACATGTTGAAATCGTATAACATCACTTTTATATTTCTACAGATCAATTAGACATACCCCATGATAAAATTCTAAAAAGCATCTTAAACATATAGCGAAATCTAATCCAGTAAAATCAACAATGTATAATTCTTCTAAGAAACTGAAAACAATCCTAAATATGTAACTAGAAAATCACAAAACATGCATATATAACAAATTCTTTCTAAAGTAAAATCAACAAGCCAATTTTAAGAATTCTTTCTAAAGTAAAATGCAAAATTAACATGCCTACACAGTCGAGGCAATCTCTACTGATTTAGTAAAACACTGGCTAGGACCCCTATGTTCTTGTAAGTGAAGAGTTTCCGGCTCACAAACCCTAGTCAAAAAGTTCACAATCCTCCAAACCAGAGTAACAGAATGCACCCATTAATCAAGAGCACGACTCTACTCTATCTTGTAATAGGCACATATTGAGTTTTCTGCAGCAAAACATTATGTAAAGATTATGGTTGTTGCTTACCAGTATACAACTATAGAAACTTAATATCATGTACTATTTTCCCTGGTCCCAGACATCTGATGTGACCTGTCCAGGAAATGTGCAAACTGACAAAGCAACTCCCATTGTTCCAACCAATTTAGAAGCATTTTTTTCTTCAGCAGTGACATCAGCAAAAGCATAACTAAGACTGCATTTTCTCACAATAACAAGTCAATTAATGAAAAATATGTTACGTATTAACAACCAGTAAGCTAGAGCAAAAATAAAATGAATTGTTAACAAAAATTACCTGGAAAAATTCACGGCATATGAAGAAGGGATCCCCGAACATCCCACACTCAACATACCCCTCTGCAATTCCAACAATTTATACAATAAGGCAGAGGCCAGTGTACTTCCCAAGCTCTCCTCCACCAGATGTGGCTACATCCAACTATATCCTAGGGCAGAGGATGAAAATTCATACAAACTGATTTCACTTAAACTCAATTCGAAGCATATATGTCATAAAAGTAAGGCAAAAGGTAAACTAAAAAGACATACCGGGAGTAAGTACTCACAGTAATCCTGCATTGTTAACATAATGTTCCAAGCAAGAAGACACCCATTCCCTAGAAGCCAATATATTACCATTGCCATCTTCTTTCCCTATTAGTAATTTCGTCAACCAACTTAAATTCAGAACTTACAGCCACCAAAAACAAAAAATAAGTAACAAGGAAATTGAATAGAAAATATGTGAGATAACACCAACCCATATAAAACTTAAGAAAAACTTGAGCCTTTTATTTATGCTTAACTAGATCTTAAATTACCACCATAAACAAGCTTGTTAACTCTCTCTACAACTCCATACAGAGTTGCTACTACATCTCCATCAACCTCAGATGTTCCATGACCCCTTCATTCAAACCCCCAACACAAACAAAACCCATTAATAATTTCACCAAAATCACAGTAAAAATAACAATATAACTTCACTGAGGAATTTCGTCAAACATTTGTCGAGTAAGAAGATGTGATTTGTTTTATCACAACAGAACCCTAAATTCAAAGATATTCCAAGCAGTAACACCTCAAATGCATGATTCTTCACAGATATAATCTGAAGCAATTTCTACAAAACAAAATAAACTAAACCTAATAATTCATAGAATTGAATTAAATTTACCATGCTTTGAAACTAGAAATAACACAGAAAAACAAACACAATTTTACCAAAATTTTTGCTACCTAAATAAAACCACTAATTATGCGAGATAGGATTCACACAATTAGGTTAAAATCAACCAACATCATCAAAATTCGAGAAAAAATTAGGGTTATACCTGACGATAAAGTCTGTCAGAATCAACCAACTGCTGGGAAATAAGATTAATGATTTTCTTCGATATTTTCTAAGGTTTCAAAATAATTCAAGTTGCTACACGATAGATCTAGATTTATGGTATATGGGTTTCGATTAGGATATCAAACTTTAGAAGAAAAGGTTTTGATTATTGGTTTTCTTAGCGGAAATCAACTGTGATTTCATAACTATTCTCGGTTTAAAAATAGGGCTTTTAAAAGAGAGACTGAGAGAAAGTAAAGAGAGAAAGAAACCTAAGAAAATCTCGACTAAGATATAATGGTGAAAGGATATAGGTATCGATTTCAGATTTTTCACCTAAACCTAAAGAGGTCTCCATTTTCTGATTCTTCGAAAAATAAATTCTGAAGGTTTTGAAAGAGAGAAAGAGAAAAACGAGTTTTGATATTTAAGTTTTTCTCAAGAAAATAAATAAACTGTTAAAACCAATATCAGAAAATTAAAAGCAAAATTAACTATTAAAAAACCATAAAAAACTTTATATTACAAAAAACCCAATCTCTGAGCAACGGTTGTATTCGTTGGCATACGTTGTACCAACTAGTTTTTTTTTAGTAAAGTGTAGGTGTAAATTATCTACAGATCCAGGTGGCAACATCCTAGACCCAGTGCACCCAAATACAAAGAAACTCGAAGTATAGAGCAAAGATTAAAGAGCGTGATATTTAAGGAAGCCATGTGGATCGGGCGTAATAATGTCGGACAAGACTTGACCCAGACTTCTGATAAAGATGACAAGATAAGGCGGGACGGGACAAACGAGGAGCTACAGTCAAATAGGAAAGAAAGTGTGGAACACATCGGCTGATCATAAGGGAGACTATCGAGATAGCCGACATCGCGTCAACAGAGGACCATAAGAGATTGGCTCGAACGAAATACAGGCGAGGAGCCAAGATGCATCGACCGCACAAGACGACGTGATTCGGACCGATCACAGAACATCTAATTAGATGTAACATGGTCAACATTCTAACTTCGTTGTATAAACTTTCTCCTATAAATAGCGGGACTTGTATTCTAGAGAGGTAGGTTGTAATTTTTGGGAGAAAAAGGAAAGAGAAACCCGAGTTTGCATGAGAAAGAAGTGAGTGAGAAGTAAGTTCATCTTGTAAGGAAATCCCACTAAGAGCAACACCTTTGTAACACCGTGAAGTAATAAGATTCATCATTTCACCCCCGTGGACGTAGGTAATCATACCGAACCACGTATATCTTGTGTTCATGGTTGAGTGTTTACTTTCGTTTGAGAAGAGTCGTACATTTCTATCCTTTGGATGTAGTTTGTAGTAAAATGCATCTACATTTTGGCGCCGACTAAGGGGACACGACTAAGATCTACGGATACCTTGCCATTAAATTCTTCAGAGACGATCAACAGCTCCTCAATACACGTTAATGTGTTGGAGTAGAAGCTACGATGAACTCTGTTGGCCGAAGTAATGGTCGTTTTGAGTCATTTACTGAGCATTTAAAGTCATAGTAGTAGCAGCGTCTTCAACAGTTTGATCGACAGAAAAACTTCACGAGCTCACCAGCGACTAACAGTTCGGGTTAGAAGCTACGTGAAGAATTTGTTGAAGGGACGACTGTTCGTTCTTGATAATTGTGTGCTTGTTAGCGTTAAGCGAGTTGTTTTTAGCTGCAGTAATAAGTTGGGTGCTCGAAGTTACCAAAAGTTAGCGTTTTAGATGTTTCATCGTGTAATGAACTGTCGACCTTGTATAATTCTTAGCCGAAGGTGTAGCGTAAGTCGTCGGAAAGGTCATAATTAAATCTCGAAAAAGTGGAGGTGGTACAAGATCAAATTAATTCTAGGGGTTACTTGCCGTACTTTCTAAGCATCACGTGCATAAGATCAATGATTTGGAGCATGTAGAACAAAGGACAAACCAACTTAAATGCATAGGTCGAGTACAGAGAGCGACGTCGTACGGAGTGATAGTGACGGGGAAGTGAGTACAGCCACAGATTCAGCATAAGACCAAAATAGGGTAGATAAACGGAACCCACCTGATAACCAAAGTTGACCCTGCATAGTGATAGTAGTCGTAAAGTCGAACGTTTCGCCTTTTTTGTCTGTGCATTTTGTTAGAAAAATCAGGTCGAAGTAAGGGGTTCTTTTTCGTATTTGCTGACGTAGGGACGGGCGATACTCGGCTTATCACGCGACGTAACTAATGGCTAGCACTTCAGGGACGATAAGGATGTTGAGGAATCGCACGGTCACTAGCGCGGCATGCGGCAGGGATAACGGGGCCGAGGCAAGGGAACAGTCGACAACCACCGCCCGAGGAATCTCATGCAACTGCGCGAGGGATGCCTGTTATAGATGAGGAAGTAGATTTGGGGCGGGATGATAACACCTTACCTCTGCACCAGATTATACTAACTCAGAGAAGAGTCGATCAAGTCGATGGACTCACAGCTTCAGACACCGATGACGATGAGGAATCACTTACAGCGCGAGCTCAGAGGCAATCGACGAGGCGACAGATTGAACACCAGGAAGCTTTGGGAAGGGAACAAGAGCGTCTTAGGCAGATTCAGTTGGGGCGAGCAATAGCAAGTGACATCGGCCCGACAACCGTTCAATCTGTCAATCATATAACCAATCCAATACCGCCCCCACCACCCACATCAGCACCATTACAACCTCGGCCACACCAACTAAATGGACATTCCAGTCATGAGAGTACGGACCCGACGTTGTTGGCCATTTTGGAGAGTCAGAGGAGACAAGAAGCGGCACTGAGGGAACTCCAGCAGCGGAATTTAGCCTTGGAGTATGAGAACTACCAACTGAGGAACCAACGGACCAGATCAAGAGGGTCGTCAAGCCGAGGAACATCGGGTTATCATGGCCGATCTGATCACTTTCCACCCATGATGGGGCACAGTAACATTAATCATCCCAATCAGTCAGGTCAGCCGCCATTACCTCCGGTTCCCCCAACGCAGAGATATGGACCACCCGAGGACTCGTCCACCGATGAAGAAAGGCGAGGAAGGGACGGGCGACAAGATCAGACAACTAAAGCCAAGCTTAAGGAGTTGGAAGCAAAAATCAAGGAACTTTCGGGCGGAAGCGAAGAGGATAAGCTGGCTGAGATTATGAGTGAAGCCGAGAAAACGCCTTTCTCTCAAGAATTGGAACAAATTCCGTTCCCACCTAAGTGTACTTTACCTTCATTCCCCTCTAGATTTGATGGAACTGGCGATGCGACCGAACACCTTAAGATGTATACCATGTCACTGATCCAATGTAGAAGTAACCCGGTAGTTATGTGTAAATTCTTTCCAGCTAGTTTGGAGGGCGAGGCGCGAGATTGGTATTATTCGCTCGCACCTGGTTCGATAAACGGGTACGATGCGCTAGTCGAGGCCTTCCTTGAGACCTATATGCATAACAGTCGACCTCGGCCAAGAATGAACAAGCTATTTACCCTCGCCCGAAGATTCAGAGAGCCATTGAGAACCTTGACCGACAGATGGAGGAAGCTATGTACTGAAATTGGGAAGGTACCGGTGGACCAAGCCATCTTTGGGTTTGAAAACGCGTTGGGGAGGTCGGACCCCATTTGGATTGCCATGTTTTCTGAAAAACCTAAAACCTTAAAGGAGATGAGAAGAATGCAAGAACACTACATCGCCTTGGAAGAAATTCAGGCCGAATCAAGAGATAGAGGGGTACAATAATCCAGTGCTGAAGTCGGTACTGAAACTAAAACGGTCCCGGACGACCATATCGAGGCGATCGAAAAAATATCGGACCCTCCCCCGAGGAACAGTGAGAAGAGGGAATGGATGGCCAAAGGGAAGAAGCCAAAGAAGGAAGCCCGATCGTATACCCCACTGAACGCTTCTTTGGAAGAGGTGTTCAAGGAAGTTGAGAAGAGGAGCGACATCAACTACCCAGCATCGAGGTGGGTACAGTTCCAAGAGACCCGAGATCATCCCGAATACTGTCACTACCATCAGTATAGGGTCCATTCCACCAATAACTGTCGAGAGGTGAAAGATATTGTTCAACACCTAATCCGCGATGGATATTTGAGGCAATATGTCCGCCACCCCCTTCGGCCAGAAGCAACACCCGATGCGCCATTTCATCAAGTCCGCATCGATAGGGAGAACCAATTCGTAAACACCATTTCACATTCGGCTATGCAAAACTACACTCTCGGCCCAGTAATCACCACTAGGATCCATAAAAGGGATCGTGACGGTAAAGAGATATTCAGCGTAGCCAAGTCTCTTCCCATGGAACCCTGGATGACGGTGCCCATATCGTTCTCGGCTAAGGATGTCCCAGCAAACGGACAGGCACACAGCGATCCACTAGTCATCACACTGTTGATTGAAAAGTGGGGGTAAGAAGGATTCTTGTGGATATCGAAAGTTCAGTCGAGAGTCTTTGTTCTACGACACGTTCGAAGAATGAAACTCTCAGACGATATGCTCGTCCCATCCACATACCGTATCTACGGCTTCAACGGCATAGTAACCATCCCGAAGGGCGAAGTAACTTTAAGAGTTTCAGATGGTGGTGGCTACCTCGACACACTAACCACTTTCTGTGTAGTCGACGTCGCTTCACCTTATGAGGCCATTATCGGGCGCCCATGGGTTGCGGGGATAAAGGGCATGGCATCGTCCTACCATCAAAGGTTAAGGTTCCCGACTTGCAAGGGAATAGCGGAAGTTATGGGCGACTCCCAGGCGGCGCGACAATGCATGAAAGTTGATATAGAAATAAATGAGCGACGGCGAGCTCGGCAAAGGCAAGAAAAGAACAAAGAAAAGGAAGTGAAGGCAGCAAAAGAATTGGAGGAGGCGATTTCTCAAGCGGTCCTGGCACACGAAACGCGAGAACAAGACCCTTTATAGCAATTAAAGGAAGCATCCCAGTCAGGGAGACCAAATCAAACTTCTCGACAGTCGAGCCGACTAAAGAAGTAAACTTGGGAACGATAGAGGAACCTAAAGTAGTGAGGATCGGGGCATTACTATCGGACGAAGAAACCAGTAAACTCACGACGCTATTAAAAGAAAACATGGAGGCATTCGCTTGGGAAGTGCATGATTTGGAGGGTATTGACCCAAAGGTCTGCTGTCATCACTTAAAAATTGATCCGAAGTTCAAACCGGTTAGACAAAAAATGAGGCGTATCGCGCCAGAATTGCAAGCGGCGGTCGAGGTCGAGCTGAAGAAGTTACAAGAATCCGGAATAATAAGGAAGTCCCACTACCCGCAGTGGATATCTAACATGGTCGTGGTACCAAAAAAGAAAGGGGGAGTCCGAATATGTATTGATTTCAGCGACTTGAACAAGGACTGCCCGAAAGACATCTTCCCCCTTCCCAGTATAGATAAATTAGTAGAATCAATAGTGGGATACGAGGCGATGACTTTAATGGACGGATACATGGGATACAACCAAATACCATTGGCGCCCGAGGACCAGGAACACACCTCCTTATTCACGCCAAGAGGATTGTATTGTTACACCAAGATGCCATTCGGACTTAGGAATGCTGGGGCTACGTACCAGAGATTGGTAGGCTATATGTTCGAAGACAAGATTCATGATACCATAGAAGTTTACGTGGACGACATGTTAGTTAAGAGTCGGAAATCAAAAAACCACGTCCGAGACCTTCGAGAGATCTTTCAAACAATGAGGAAACACAAGATGAAGATTAATCCTGCCAAGTGTGACTTCTGGGTCACATCGGGGAAATTCTTAGGCTACATCATCACTCCCAGGGGAATAGAAGCGGATCCCGAAAAGGTATGAGCCGTCCTTGACATGCCATCTCCCGCGATGGTGAAAGACGTGCAGAAACTAAATGGTTGCATAGCCGCATTGGGATGATTTGTGTCACGATCATCGGACAAATGCAAGGCTTTTTACGACATCTTGAAGAAAGGAGAAAAATTCCGATGGACGGACGCAAGCGAAGAAGCTTTTCAAAGTATCAAGCTACATCTAGCTAGCCTCCCGGTTCTTCAAAGGCACGAGCCGTCGAAATTCTCACTTTATACTTAGGCGCGACACCCTATGCCATAAGTGCGGTATTGGTTAAAACAGAGATGGGCGTGGAAAAGCCGGTATACTTCACCAGCAAAACTTTAAGTACGGACGAGAAGAACTACACTAAAATGGAGCATATGGTGCTCGCGCTAGCCTTTGCTGCCTCTAAACTACGAACATATTTTCAAGCTCATCGAATACGGGTGCTCACCAAATCGCCTATCGAAGCGGTCTTGGATAGTGCTTGGCGATCGGGGAGAATCTCCAAGTGGGGAGCCATAATCAAACAATATGATGTGATATACGAGACAAGAACCGCGATCAAAGGACAGCTAGTGGCCGATTTCTTGGCAGACTTCCCCCTCAGTGATGAGGACGAGGTAGAAGATATACCGGGAATGACAGAAGAACAAGAGGGGCCGGCGGACCTGCTAGCCGCTAGTATCCCAACACGATGGGATGTATTTGTTGATGGGGCATCTAACAAAGACGGATCGGGTCTCGGGTTGGTGTTCACCACGCCAAAGGGGAGGAAGATTGTGCATTCGTTCAGGTTAGAATTCAAGGCAACGAACAACGTCACCGAATATGAGGCGGTGATCCATGCCTTACGGATAATTGTGGAAATGGGGCTGCATGAGGTTCGACTGACTAGTGACTCTCAACTAGTGATCCGGAAAATTACGGGCCAATACGCTACACACGATCCGATGCTGCAAAAATATTGGGAGCTCTCCCAATTTTACATCAAGCAAATCCCAAATATTAAATTCCGCCACATCTGCCGAAAGGATAACAGACACTCGGATGCTCTATCATACATCGCCTCACAGTTGTAGACCCGAGCATTGAAGGGATACGCGTTATGAGGCTACTTAACCCGTCTATCCCTGAAACACTAGAAGCACGGATCGAGGTGGTCGTTAACATAACCGAGAGATACAAAGAAGGCGACTGGAGAAAGCCGATACATCAATACTTAGAGACGGGTGAGCTACCTAAAAGTCGGCCCGAGATGAACAAGATCAAAAGTAAATCGGGTGCCTACGAGTTAAGGGGGGAGGATCTTATATCGGAATTCCTACCTAGGGCCACTCCTACGATGCTTAAGCAGGGAAGAAGGCCATATAATCCTACATGAGCTACACTATGGGGCGGCTGGAAATCACAGCTCGGGAAGAAGCTTGTCGGCTAAGGCAAAAACAATGGGCTACTTTTGGATGTATATGAACGAGGACGCAAAGCAAATGACAAGAGCTTGTGAAGAATGTCAGCGTTTCGGGAAGAAAATCCATGCTCCCGGCGTACCGTTAAACTCGATCATAATTCCGTGGCCTTTTGCTAAATGGGGAGTGGACATTGTCGGGACGTTACATGTAGGAAAGGGGCAAAGGAAGTATTTGATCGTGGCTACGGATTATTTTACCAAGTGGGTCGAGGCGGCACCACTGAGGCATATTCGAGACAAAGATGTTTTTAAGTTCATTTGGGAACATATCATTTGCCGCTTCGGGGGTCCGGCTGCCATCGTCTCGATAATGGAAAACAACTACGGGCGAGAACATTGATCTTCTATTTAACACTTACAACATCGGGAAGAGCAAAGCTACCCCGATTTACCCCGGTGCAATGGGCAGGCCGAGATCACTAATAAGACCATCGCCGATAACATGAAGAAGAAACTGGACGGGGAATATGGCAAGCGGGTGCGAGGAATTATATAACATCCTATGGGCATACGAGAACCACACGGAGGAAGCTACGGGGTTCTCCCCTTTTATGCTTACCTACGGAACCGAGGCGATTCTACCAACAGAAGCAATGATACCTACCACAAGAACTGAAGCGTAGAGGCGAAACGTGTCGTCCGATCTGATCTTGGCTAAACTCGACGACTTGGAAGAAACAAGAGAAATGGCGCTACAAAAAATGGAAAATTATCAAAGGAGGTTACAACGGGAGTACAACAAGCGCGTTCGACCAAGAGAGTTTAATCCCGGGCAGCAGGTATTGAAATTTCTAGTTGAATGGGAGTGCGACAAAAAAGGCGAAAAACTAGCACCAAAATGGGGCGGGCCATATATAATCGAATCTAAGGAGGGCGAGGGATCGTATCGACTACTGCGACTCGACGGAACAAGATAGCTCAAACCATGGAATGATATTTCTTCTTTAACGGGCAATGCGAAAAAAAAAAAACGGTAAGCAAACGTGTCTTCTATCTCTGTGAAACCGTGAGGGGTATGGGATAGGGCACAAGCGACTAATGGTCATTAGTACTCGGGGCAATGCCAGTGTGGAAGTTCCGAGGTGACTTACACTCGAATGGTCATTCGTACTCGGGGCAAAGCCAGTGTGGAAGTTCCGAGGTGACTTACACTCGAATGGGCATTCGTACTCGGGGCAATTCCAGTGTGGAAGTGCCGAGGTGCCTTACAGTCACCTGTCTATTCGAACTCGGGGCAGTGGCAGTGTGCAAGTGCCGAGGTAGCCTAAGGGTTCCGGTGGTTGGAAACCAGTTCCAAAGGTTGTTTAGACGCGAGGTCTACTCAGCTAGGTGGCCTACTTACATCTGAAAGGTCACCACCATCGCAAGTGGGCGTGTCCACTGGCCCGAGATCGGTTGATCGATAACCACTCGGGACCATCGGGCCTAGAACTAGGATAACTGATACCCTTCCACTGAATCCAAAGTGTAGTTGCAGATTATCTCATAACTACACCCTCATAAGAACCCATGAATTTGATATGATGGTCTCAATTATTTGATGTGAAGATGAAGATTAAAGTACTAAAATTATAAAAAGACACAAAGATTTTTACGTGGTTCGATCAATGTGATCTACATCCACGATGCTTCACTAGTGATTGTATGTAATTACATGATTTTACAATTGAGACTCCATTAATGAATATTTGGAGCTCTAGAAATTTTTGGGGAAGAAGATGATAAAGAAAATAAATCCCTCTCTAAAATTTTCTCTCTCCTCCTAAAATTATCCTCATCTCTCAAATTGTGTCCCCCTCACTTCTCATGCCTAAATGGTTATTTATATGATTTTACAATAGATGACAGTTGTGTTGTCCCGCCATTTCGGATTTGAAGATTATCTTGCGAACCTTCGTGGCTTTCTTTGCTCCCAAAATGCCCTTCTTGCTCGCAAAATATTCTTTGCTCGCAAAATGTATTTTCTCTCCACAATTTCGTAAGTTATTATTTTCTGTGATATTCCGCTCCTACATCTTGCCTCTTTTTTCTTGAATATTGCTTGAAGAGCGATCTTTAAGAAAAAATCACTTGCTGTGGTTGTTGGAGTAGTCTTTGATCTTTGTTGATGAAGGAACGAGCTAAAGAATATCAAACTCAAAAAGTATATACTTGCCTCTATTCTTTTGCGAAGTTCTGAAGCTTTAAGAAGTAATTAGAAGTATCATCTTGCGAAGTATGAAGTATAAGAAATATAAAATATCCTTGAAGAAGTATAAGAAGTACTTAATCCTCGAAATATATAAGAAGTATGAAGTATCCTTAAGAAGTATAAGAAGTATTTAATCCTCGAATTATATATGAAGTATGAAATATCCTTAAGAAGTATAAGAAGTATTTAATCCTCGAATTATATAAGAAGTATAAAATATCCTTGATGAGAGTGATAAATATTGCCTCTGTTCATGTGAAATTATTATTCCACTTTTGGTGAGGATTCTTGCTGAGAAGATAAAGAACATCAAATATTTTCTTGGGTATCCATAGTTGCCTCTGTTCTTTATCTATGAAGGAGAATTCTTGAGAAAATGTTGAATAATTAAATTGCATCTCTATTGTTATGTTGCCTCTGCCTCAAGTGGTAACCCCTGTTATCTTCCGAATATTTCTACGAATTCTGAGTTTTTTCGCATTCACGCATTTCGAACTTCGAATAGTCTGCGACATATCTTGTTGCGAATGTACTATTGCGAACATCTTGTTGCGAATCATTGTTGCGAATGTACTATTGCGAATATAGTGTTACGAACATAGTGTTGCGAATATAATGTTGCGATTATAGTGTTACGAACTTTGAATAGTCCTGCGAATTATGAACTTTTCTGCGAAGTTTCGTGGTATTTTCCTGTAAAATTTTGTACAATACTTGTGCGAATATAATATTTATGTAATGATTATGTTATGAAATGCGTATGCGATTCTTATGCCATGAAATGTTTATGCAATGCATTTATGATGCAAATATGATGCTTGAATGATGCGAGTATGATGCTTGTATGATGCAAATATGATGCATGTATGATGCAAGTATGATGCTTGTATGATGTGAATACTTATCTATTATAATGCATAGCTAATGTTTGTGTTACTTAGCTCATTTTGCTGCGGTAAAATTGATATATCTTTGAATTGCCTTTATTCATATAATTATCTTCGTAAGTTTATTTGTGTATTTTCTTATATAAATTCGTCTTTGATCGCGAATGAAATCGCCTCTTTTGATATGACTTCATGATATATATTTTTGTAAAAATTCTTCAATGATATTGATGGAATTGTCTTCTTTGATATATATTGTCTTCAAAATTCTTCAATGATCTTGATGGAATTGTCTTCTTTGATATATATTCTCTTCAAAATTCTTCAATGATCTTGACGAAGTTGTCTTCTCTTCAAAACTTCATGATGTATATTCTTGTATAATTTCTTCAATGATTGTAATGAATTTCATTAGTTGATGTGGTCTTATCATGCCTTCCTAAGTAAAGGTCTTATTTTGCCACCTCTTTTGTAGTAAACTTTTGTATTTGCGATAATATGACATGTCTGAACATTCTTGCGAACATACAACCTCGTGACATTATCGTCTTGCGATGAAATCGCAGGACGTTCTTACACTTTCATGCAAAAACCCATTGATCTCATCTTAACTTCTTTGAATAGTATTTTAGCCTCTTCAGGAATTGTTGCGACAATATGACAGGCCTAAATATTCTTGCGAACATAAAGCCCCATGACATTGCCGTCTTGCGATGAAATCGCAGGACGTCTCTACACTTTCATGTAGTGACCCATTGATCTCATCTTAACTTCTTTATTATGTTCTGCGAGTTCTTTATTCTTTTATTTCTTCTTTCTTCTTTTTATTTTTTTTTTTTTTAGAAGGCTCGCAGAACTTCATTTGTTGCACAAATATGAAAAGCCTTTATGTTTTCACAAACAAGAAGCCTCGTGACATTTGCGTCTTATAGCACGTATCAGCTCCCTAATGGAGGGTGCTGCCCTTTATCTTCCCCCTGATTGCCCCTTCAAGGAAGCGTACATCGACCATACAAGGTTAGCTCTTCCCATCCGGTTCTGCCAACAACCAGCTTTTGATCGCAACCTCTTATCCTTTTTTCCTATAGGGATTATAGTTACGAGGTTGCACCCTATGGGGTATCTTTGGGCCAAGTGCATCATTTGCCAAGACTTGTCAAAAATGGCAGATGTGGTTCAACCTCACCCGGCACTCTTGACTCAACCGTGTACCTCGGCGCCTTGATCGTTTTCTTCACTTCTTGGGAAAGACAGTATGCCTTAGTCGCCCAACCTAAATCCTCTTACACCGCATTTTATATTGCGTAATGTCGCTAGATTAGGTGAGAATCCAAGGTGTCTAACCCGGATAGGTACCCCATTATTGGGTTGTACCCCAAAATTTTTACCATGTACTAAGGGCCCTTGGTGGTGTTTCGGTTACCCTTAGCCACGTTATAGGTACCCCCTTAAATGACGTACTTTAGGACTTTGCCTCTAAATAAATATAGCTTCGCGAACTAGGGTGTACTCCACAAAGGTTTGCCTGTATAAAATTTTTCTGCGGCTCTCTTTCTTTTTTGGAGGATGATCACAGATTGCGGTCTTTTATTCGCAAGTTAATCGTAAATGGCGGTATTTTTTCGCCTTTTAAAAATTCATCGTAAATTTTTCATGTACAAAAATTGTTGAATGTTTTCATGAAATGTTTAGTATAAGAAGTATGAAAAGTATGAGAAGTATTAATCAAAAATTTTCTATAGAAATATAGGAATTTAATTTTCTTTATTTTTTGTAATTTTGAAGTCTTTGAAAAATTTTGAGATCTTTAAATTTTTGTGATGAAGTCATTTTTGAATCTTGCGATTGTGTCGTTTTTCACCAATCTAAAAAATCTTTGAAATGTTTTGAAATTTTAGAAATTGTAGAAATCTTGCGAGTATATCGCTTTTGGTAGATAACATCAAAAATCTTTTGTCTTCTGTAAAATAAATATTCAAGGAAATGGTACTTACCTTTTTACGGCTTGTTATTGTCTCTTGCGAAGTATATGACTTGCCATTTCTTGCGAAATAATCTCCCACTTTCTTCTTGTGAAATATCCAAAAATCTTGCGAAGTAATAATTTGCACGAAGTAAACGAACATCTTGTACGTTTTGATCAATTCACCTTGTGAGCTCGAAATGACGGAGGTTATCCTCTTTTCCTGTTGAAATGAAAACGTCATGTTGAAACTCTTTTCATAGGTTATCCATTTGAAAACGTCATGTTGAAGTAAAAATCTCTTTTCCTGTTGAAATGAAAACGTCCTTCTTTTCCTGTTGGGTTACGATGTGTTGGCTTTTCCTGTTGAAACTCTTTTTTTTCACTCTTACGATATAAACAACCTCTTACGATATTCGTAAAATTTTCCTGTTGGCTTACGATGTAAGGGCATATCACCTCTTACATATCAAGATATTTGTTGTCTTCATTCTTTGTTGGCAACTAAATGTGATGTCCGTTGTCTGCGAAATGAACACTCCATGTTGAAACCTTAATTCACCAAGTTTTCTCTTTTCGTATTTTGTTCTTCTCAGCAACTGTTCATCAATGTTGATTAATTTTCCCTGCTCCTCACGCTTTGTTTTATTCATTCTCAGTATCCTCTACTGGTTCTCCTTTTTTTTTTTTTTTTTTTTTTTTTTTACTGTCATTGCTGCTTATCTCTCTATATGCTTATTCTTACGAACTTCGTAGAAAGGCTTGCGAACTTCTCCCATTTGGTTTCTTCTTCGCAGAGACGTCCTGTGTATCCCTACCCTTCTCTGCATTAACTTCTTTTTTGTATAGATGGTTCCTTCCTTGGAATGATATTTCTTCGCAAAATCCTTCCTTGTTGTTCAAACTGAATTGTTGCATAGCCCTTTTTAGCTCTTTTGTGCATTTTATATTTCTTTCCTTCCTATACTAACTTCTTTACTTGTATGTCTTCTGTGTTTCCTTTTTAATGTGATAAGTTTTTGTGACTTGTCCATGATCCTATATCTTCTTCGCGTCATCTACACACAAGACTTGATGCAGGTCACTGTACATCTTCTTCCTATACTTTCCATCTCTTGAGCTCCTCTTCACAGGATCTATTAACTTCTCATACAAAATAGGCTTACGAAGATTCGCAAATTAATATTCGCAAGTCTAATATTGTTGCTTCGCAAATATATACTGTTGCAGCATTCTTCACAAGTTTGTTTCTTTATTAACTTCTCTTCTTTTATCCAGGACTTCATTTCTCTTCGCATGTGTTTTATCCATATTGGTTATCCTCGCAGGTTCTTTAAGGTTCCATTGACTTGCTGTTGTAAGGTAATAGATATGAATGTGTGCTTTGGAGAATTGAGCTTTATATGCTTCGTGAGTAGGGGTGCTTTCATAGAAATGTAATTTCTCCTTTGCGTTCTTTGATTGGTTTCATTTTTCTATTTTCCCTTCATCTCCTTCCTGTATACCCTCTCGCAAATTGGCTTAATATCGTAAGAAACAATTCACTGTCAATCTCACAGAAATTTTTAGTCATAAATGTTATTTCTACCATCCTAGGAAAAAGGACTCTAACAATCGCAAAAGTGAACTTCACAGAATGAAAACGATCAATGAATTTGGTTAGTAAGATGTATGGTATTAAGATGAATAATTTATCCCTACGAAGAATGAAAACTTTCAATAAAATCTTTTTAATTTTGTTTTTGCGAAATGTAAATTTCTAATCAACAGAAAATCTCGAAGTTTGACCTTTTTAGAAATTCATTAAACAAATTTGTAAAACGAAGTTTCGTTACTACAAATTCGTAGCAAAACATTTTTAAATTCAATATTTCCACAATAAATCAAATTTCTACAAAAAGCAAAGTTTAGATCGCAAAAAATTTATTTTTCAATTTATGTTTTGAAATTCCCAAATTTTTAAAAATGAAACAAAGAATAAGAAAAGTGAGAAGAAATTTGTCCTTTTTGGAAGTGATTGTTGACGTAGCCTGTGTAAATTTCATTTTGCTTGACGATTTCTCCATATCCACATCTCTCTTCCGGAACTACTACTAATGTGTTTGTTGTTTGAAGATGCCAATAAAAGAACTTCCATTTATGTCTTCAAGACTCATAGATCCGGTACAATTCATCACCATCAATAACCAATTTTTCGAACTTTCTTGAACCAACAAGGTTAGTCCCTGTTTCTAGCGCCAATTATGTAGTTGCGGATTATCTCACAACTACACCCTCATAAGAACCCATGAATTTGATATGATGATCTCAATTATTTGATGTGAAGATGAAGATTAAAGTACTAAAATTATAAAAAGACACAAAGATTTTTACGTGGTTCGATCAATGTGATCTACATCCACGATGCTTCACTAGTGATTGTATGTAATTACATGATTTTACAATTGAGACTCCATTAATGAATATTTGGAGCTCTAGAAATTTTTGGGGAAGAAGATGATAAAGAAAATAAATCCCTCTCTAAAATTTTCTCTCTCCTCCTAAAATTATCCTCATCTCTCAAATTGTGTCCCCCTCACTTCTCATGCCTAAATGGCTATTTATATGATTTTACAATAGATGAAAGTTGTGTTGTCCCGCCATTTCGGATTTGAAGATTATCTTGCGAACCTTCGTGGCTTTCTTTGCTCGTAAAATGTCCTTATTGCTCGCAAAATATTCTTTGCTCGCAAAATGTATTTTCTCTCCACAATTTCGTAAGTTATTATTTGCTGTGATATTCCGCTCCTACATCTGTATTTTCTCTCCACAATTTCGTAAGTTATTATTTGTTGTGATATTCCGCTCCTACACAAAGAGATAGTGATGAGATACCCCGATCAGGACATGGAATAGGGCCCGATGACCCTCCTTGTTGGGTGTGTTCAACAGAAATGGTTAGAGTTCTAACATATAAAAGAAACAATTGCAGGGCATAACACCATGAACAAAAGCGAAACAAATAACGTCGTGCGTTAATCAACAAATGGTCGGGGCAACATGCGGAACAAGAAACAAATCGATCGTGTCGTGCAACAACCAACACCCAGAGGAGCAGCATACAAAACGAAAACCACATCGATCGCATGGTACATCAATCAACAATCGCCAGAATAACATAAGAAACAAAATCTAAATCGATAACACCAAGCGTTTGATAACAAAGTACGGAAAGCATCGCACGGACATACGAAATGAAAAGTTTAGAGGAAATGAAACAAACAACATCGGTGACGCAGCACCCCCATTAAAACGAACAAGCGAGGTAGCGGAAATTAAAAAGGGGGGAAGTGTTTAGAGCGATTTACAACCCGATGGAAGGGGCAACATAGTGACGCAGTACCATAAAAAGAAAGCTTAAACCTTGGGAGGAGCCGCGCCGGCCTTCCTCTGCGCGACCTCGAGCCGCTTCTTCTCCACCCAGTCCATAATGCCAGCCTGAACTTTCTGATCTAACTCCTCCGCATGGGAGACCCGTTCATCCTCGAGTTGTTGGGTAATCTGGGAAGCGTTTTCCTCAGCCTCAGCTAACTTGAAGCCCAAATCGACCTCTACTGTTTCAATCGGGCGAACCTCCAGATCAAGCTCTGCGAACGTTTTTTTGCGGCTACAAAACCAAAAATATAGGATGTTATTCATCGAATACAACTTAACATTTTTGCAAGAATAAAGCGCGATCTGGATCTAAAAAATGGCCTCAACACATCATCTAAGAGACCTGACAGGGCGGGTAACACCGAATGAAGCGACTCTACCGACTTGGACAACTCATCCTCGGTCCTGGACAACTTTATGGTTAATTCGTTATAATGTTGCTCGTTGAACTCGTTACTAGGGCAATACTTCTTATGCTCGGCCCAATCTTTCATTAACCGATTACGCGACGCTTGGAGAACCACAAGATGCGATCTACTCCACTCTAAATCGCCCATAACTTTATCAAATTCACGCACTCGGCCCAGTAAATCGCTGTTAGCTCTCTCCACCACATCCTTATCTCTCAATATGCGTCGGCGGTCCTCGTGAAGATATCGATTCTATAATTGAAGAGCGTTTACCCTTTGCTCCAAACTCGTGGCTAAAGCAGTTTTTTCGGCAGCAAGACGCTGAGAAGATCCCAAATGAGCCCGTAAATTGTCCATCTCTGAAGGATCATAATCAAACCGGCGATGTCGTTCTAACTCGTCCTCAAGACTTGAAATCTCCTCAGTTTGACGGTCTATTTTGTCGTCTTTGTTTGCCATTCGTTGTGAAGATTTTCCACAAGGTCTTTCTCAATATCCCATTTTCTCTTGAGAATCCTAAACTCAAGAAGTAGCGTCTATACCTATACTAGATACCTCGGCTAAGAAGAAGGATACCCGACTCGGGATCTTGCACGATAAACTCAATCAACACAAGTCAAGAAGAATCATATACCTTGAGCATCGGCAAGTTTGATCTCCAGCTCGTTCGCGCGACCCTTCTCATTCTGAAGTTGAAGTTGGAGAGACTCTATCAACTATTTATCTTGAAGGCGATTAGTGGCATCCAAGCGTACACGGTTCATGATCTAACACAAACAAATGAGTTTGCATCATAAGCGACACTAAGGATAGAAATCAGAAGTGGGGCATTACTATATAGAACCGAGTCGCTCACCACAGTGTCAAGTGTCAAGGCGATGTCGCCATAACAGGGTACAACATTCAACATTTCTTCACCGATACTTTCCCAAAGTCGGAGGAAGTAAGCGCACCCAAGGAATTCATGATCGGGCCAGAAACAGTGAAGCAAGTCTCGGCGCTAGAAGACGATCCTCGATGGCTTGGGGCACACATGGAAGCTCTACCGGAACACCGAAACAACCTTCTCTACGGCGGGCGTCTCCAGGGCTCCTGCTGGTCGCCCCCACCTTGTTCACCGACTTTGTCACCGGCACAGTCTCTCCAAACAACTCATCCTCATCGGAAAGATCAATGAGGGGGCTCGTTTTCGGCGGTGGCTTAGTAATTTCTTTACCTCTACCAGGATTACGCCTAAGCGGAGTAGGGTCGACATCGTCAACATCATCATCATCGGGCCTCGGGTGTTTCCGTACAAGTGTCTCGTTAGAACATGTGAAGGCAAAAAACAGGGGCAAGTACATGTACTTATAAGGGAATCATTATGTTTGTTACCTTCCCCTGGTCTTCCTCAACCCTTGTGCCAGCACCTCTTTTCCTAGACCCGATAGTTTTTGTGGAACTGACCTGAGATTTTCAAACAACAACAAATGACTAACTGATGCCCGAAGATAACAAGATAGAAATCAAGAAAAGCGCGTACCTTATCGTCCTTGTCATCATTAACCACCCAGAAAGAATAGGGCTCGGCGGGAAAAGTAGGCGACGGGAAGTCACCGTGAAGGATAGGACCTCGGACAAGAAGCGGAACTCGGGGATAGGTCGAATCATTAGAATGTCGGGCCCGCCTGTTGGAACCATGGCCGATAGGATCGGCATCTAGCATCATTCTTTCGACACCCTCGGGCATAGTTTTGACCCGATGAGGACTTGCAACAAACCCAGCAAGATCGCCCAAGGTCGAAGTACCAGCTCGATAGTTGACAAGGAAATTAGCAACGGTATACTCAGGAGCGTCCTCGGGCTTGTAGGTCGACCACTCGGCAGTAGAACCATGACCATCGCGGCGATCCCTCCACTCGTTCATAATTCGGAAAGTATTGCCAGTCCATTGAGCTAAAGCACGATAAGGCCGAATCTGGGACAAAATCTCGTAATAAAATGGGCTATCAGGGTTGTATAAGGGAAGACGAAGGCCTAGCTCCAGCTGACCCAAGGTGATGACCACACAATTAGCCGATTGCTCGTGCTTCTTCATATCGGTTTTCTTCAAACTACCGTTTCGGCCCGAGAGAAGGGTCACTTCGTAATTTTGAAGATTGTATGTCTCCTTCAACTGCTCAATGAACTCTTCATCGGAAAGATCTTTCACCCTTTTCTCGGACCTGCACGAAATAGAAGAAGAGCTATCATCAAAAATAGATCTCATCGCGCGATCATCATACCTAGAAGGGCTCTCAAGCAAAAACAGAGAAGCAAGGGGGGGAACATCAAACTCGGAAAAAACATCATCAACAGACCTCTTTTCATCCATGGAAGGAGAAGAAGCCATTAACGAAGATAATGCAGAACTCGGTTTTCAACAAAGAAAGATGAGGCGACAGCAGCTACTGTAACGATCGATGAGGAGAAAAGGACGAAAGAAAATAAAGAAAGCTAGGGTTTTTTGAGAAGCGTAAGATATGAAGAAACTTGGAAGAAAACCACAGCAGCAGAACAGAAGGACAGAGAAGAAGAAGGAAGAAAGGAGCGGGCTATTTAAAGAAGAAACTTTGTAACCGACGCTGACGGTTACCAGTCATAAAGTGGAAATTAGTGGGGCGCTGTATGGCGGGATTAGCGGCATTGGCGAAGACATGGGCGGTTAAGACGATGTTCTTCCACTCGTGCCTCCCACATGGGTGGAAGAAGGGGAATAAATGTAGGTGTAAATTATCTACAGATCCAGGTGGCAACATCCTAGACCCAGTGCACCCAAATACAAAGAAACGCGAAGTATAGAGCAAAGATTAAAGAGCGCGAGATTTAAGGAAGCCACGTGGATCGGGCGTAATAATGTCGGACAAGACTTGACCCAGACTTCTGATAAAGCTGACAAGATAAGGAGGGACGGGACAAACGAGGAGCTACAGTCAAATAGGCAAGAAAGTGTGGAACACATCGGCTGATCATAAGGGCGACTATCGAGATAGCCGACATCGCGTCAACAGAGGACCATAAGAGATTGGCTCGAACGAAATACAGACGAGGAGCCAAGATGCATCGACCGCACAAGACGACGTGATTCGGCCCGATCACAGAACAGCTAATTAGATGTAACATGGTCAACATTCTAACTTCGTTGTATAAACTTTCTCCTATAAATAGCGGGACTTGTATTCTAGAGAGGTAGGTTGTAATTTTTGGGAGAAAAAGGAAAGAGAAACCCGAGTTTGCATGAGAAAGAAGTGAGTGAGAAGTAAGTTCATCTTGTAAGGAAATCCCACTAAGAGCAACACCTTTGTAACACCGTGAAGTAATAAGATTCATCATTTCACCCCCGTGGACGTAGGTAATCATACCGAACCACGTATATCATGTGTTCATGGTTGAGTGTTTACTTTCGTTTGAGAAGAGTCGTACATTTCTATCCTTTGGATGTAGTTTGTAGTAAAATGCATCTACATAAAGGAAATATAAATAATTTGTGCAACGGATATTAACGTTGCTAGGTGTGCAACGTCTATATCCGTTGCACACCTCCGAAAATGAAGAGTTGCTAAAACCAGGATATGGTGTAGTGATTTATATCAAGATTTGCATGATTTGTATATAAATTTGTTTTCACATTTTCTTAACGAAGTAAAATATGAAATTTTTGAAGTGAAGTTATATACTAGTATGTTCTGAAGTTGTGGGGTTATGATTTTTATTCGATTTATCATGTTTAGGGTGCTTGATTATTCAATTTATATCATGATTTGTATGTTTTTAGATATATTCTTAATGAAGAAAAATTTGAAATTTTCTTAAGTTGTATGCTAAAATGATCTGAAATGGGTTAGGATTTCTATTTGATTTATCATGTGTATGTCAATTCTAGATGAAGTTACAAGGCTATATCTAATTATTGTGTGAAATAACTCAAAGAGTCAGCTACTTGTGTGAAATCTTGAAATATTTATAATCATTGGTTTGATTGATTACTGTTAAACCATTGGAAAACAGATGTTAAACTTGACTAAAATCTAGTTGCTATATTTTGAATCATGTACTTTTATTGGTACTCAAAAGTTTTGGTTGTCAGAGTTATTTCAATCTGCGTTTTGTTTCTCATATCATAGCAAGATATTTTTGTAGCATTTACTTGGTAAAAATGGTCTCTAACATCGATGTCTGGCATAGGAGTAGTTTTGTTGTACTTGTATTTTTTCCTTGTAGTAGTTTTACGAGTAATCAATGGTTATTTGAATGATGATGTGATGTATGGGATTGTTTAGAATGAAGCTCTTTTTGATTTTTGAGAAGCTTTATAATGAGTACATTACATAAATAGAAAAACAAGGTGTCGCGTTTTTCGTATTCTAAATCTATATGGTTTTATTTTACATGATTATGATGAGACTTAGTAGTGGAAGTAGGATCCGATATCATCCTACAAGTAGTAGGCCTGCTGCAAGTCACTGGCCAACTTTGTTTCTCAATACTTCTACAAGTCCAGAGAGGTCTATAAGTCCAGGTTTTAAGTATCAACATTTGTTTTCATCAGATGACGAGCACTCTCCAAGTAATGGTCCACATAATGAACCAATGGGAAGTGTTCGTATTGAGGATCAGTGGCATGCTAGCTTTCCAGCGGTCTGTCAGTGAAACTCGAATTTCCCAAGAAAGCAGGAATGGCAATAACATAGTTTTTGTCTTTCACTTTCCTTCTTTTATCAGTTAAACGTCAAGTTACAATTTTTAATAAGTGTATTTGTTTTCTGTAGTTGATCATGTTCTTCCAGTTGCATTCAATGTACATGGAAAACCTATTGGATATTCAAAGGAGTATTCCACCAAAGTTGGAGTGATTGTTAAGAGTGTTGTGTCACCATCTTACGCTACCTGGAGGAAAGTTCCTCCAAAACTCAAGGAATAAGTGTGGAGAGAAATCAAGAATGTGTACAACGTGCCTGAATGGGTTAAGGACAAAATTTTGAAAAAGGAAAAAAAGCATGGAGGAATGGGAAGTCTCCTCTAAGGAAAGTGTGTGATGCATGTTCTACTATTTCTGAACGAAAATCCAAGAGGCCAGGAAATCAGAAGAAGGAAGATTGAGAGGCTTTTGTGGAGATGGTTAGTAATATTAAAGATAAAGCAGCCAGGGAGAGAGGGAGGATAGCAAGGAAAGAAGTTAAAGTACTACATAGTACTAGAAGAGATGGCATTTCACGACGTCGGCATATCATGGAACAACATAGTCCAGCTGGTATTATTAGTAGACCTGTAGTGTTTTTTGCTACATTTATGTACCAAGAACTTCCAGAAAAACAACTTGAACAACTTGACCCTGATGAAAATGAGGCAATATGCAGGAGGTATGTGGTAAGGGGTGGCACCAGCAATGATAATACTGATCAGGTAACATTTTCTTACTGACTCATTTTGAAAAATGTAGTTATTGAACCCAAAATAATTTAGTCTTCACTATTTTTTTCTTATGGAGACCTGTTATTCTTTTTTGACATGAGGGTATGTTATTATTATCTCAGGAAATGAATGCTGGCACTAGAGTTCATAAGGTAGTGTTGAGGAACTTGAGAAAGAGATCTGTTACATTTGGTTGTGCTGATCCGAGTGCACAACTATCAAATGGAGATTGTTTGGTCCTCATTGATCAAATTTTGGTACCTATAGAGGATCTGTATGATGGTGACGGAACTCTTGGTGACATTTCTCATACTGATATGGTATTTTGGCCACGACACTCGGTCACCTGTGATGATGATGATTTTTAGTTTTCCTGAACTTGAAAGTTCAGTATTTTTGTGTAATATTTTAAAACTTTATGAGATATTTTTTGGGTACAAGAAAGCATTGTAATCTGGTTTTGGAATATCCCGTAAGATCAGACCCCCATATGAATGCTTTTGAAGATCCATACGTTTTCACTGCAACCTCTAGTGATGCTCCATTGATTTCAGAAACTGTTGGAGATTATGAGTAATGGAATGGAATTGCAGAGGTAATAATGCTTTGTTTTTGGACTTGTTTATTTATTTGCTTATTTTTTTAATCTTCTTTATGAAAAAAGGGATTTGAACATTCATTGGCCTTTTGATGTTGTCAGGGAGACGATGAGTATTCGGATGTAGATGCTTATGTAATAATGCTCGTCTTAGTAATATGCATGCCCCTTTCAATGAGAGCTTCGTTCCTTCTTACTGTACATGCTTGTTAAATTTATTATAGTCGACAATTTATAGAAACGGATGTTTATCAGTATTATACTATGTTGTGGTTTACTGGCAAACATAATTGACACTATCTAGAAAAAATATGAAAAATTAAAGAGTCTGGTGATAGTTCTGTACACTTATTTCAGACCTCATTATACACTTATCTTCTTTAACATGGAGATTCATTCACTTCTTTATACTGTCAGGAACTAGATGAATGTGGAGATGATGAATATTCAGATTGAGATGCTCAGGTAATAATGTTCGTTTCAATACTCGTTTATTTGTGGTTGTCTTTTTATCTTCATTATGTACAAGGAGATTCAATCACTTCTTGATGCTGCTAGGAACTAGATGAATGTGGATTGTAGATATTCAATCGCAATGTTCTGTAGAGGTATGTGTCTTCGTATACTCATCATGCTTATGGTTTTTCACTGCCTATGGTTTATTTGTTCGTCTTCATGTTGATGTAAGAAATAAAATCAGTATGGAAATATTGTTGTTGTTGTTGTCTTGATGATGTATCTATTAGACCACCTCTGTGTATTATGGATGTCGTCTCTCTCTTCCAGATGGTCTCATGAGGGTCATTGATGTCATGATTTATGGTAAGATCGCTGTTATTGCTGGATAAGTTAATGTTGGAAAGAGTTGTGCTTCTGCAGTTCTGTTCTCAAGCAAGATGGTGCCAAGGTCATAATGACTGAAATTGTTGAAATTTTGAGGACTTGTATCACTTCTCTTTAAGAAACCTTAAACTTGTTAATCAGCAGCTGAATCCTTTTTTCTTTTTGTGAGTTTGGACTAAATTTATGAGTAATTCAATGTAACAGAGTCTTCACTTTGTATTAGATGAATCTAGTTTTATATGGAATTTGAATTTGAATTGTCATTTGAATTTTAGTATTTTAATATTAATTTGAATTTGAATTGTCATTTGAATTTCAGATTAATTTGAGTTTTATTTTATTGTAATTTGAATCTGAATCAGAATTGTTTCAGACTAATCAAAATGATATCAGTCAGCCAGCCACATCTGACATATTTTTAATATTAAAATAAATCAAATCTACAACATCATACAGATGTCGTGCATAGCGCCACTCTGAAATCATCGTTATTTAAGGGCACATTGAAAGCGTCGTTTCAAAAAAAGAGACTGAATCTACGGCACTCTGACAGTGTCTTTTTACCCTCTGAAACGACACTATAAGACTATCTTAAAACGGTTGTTTTCCACTAATGGCTCCACTTGAACTTGGAGGATAGTTTCTTGAAATTCCTTTAAAGCTTTCGCACCTCTAAGAATAACCTGATCCTTCTCAGTAATAAGGGTGTTAACTCTTGCTTCTAAAATCTTAACCATTTCTTTAGATTCACAAAAGCGGTGTCTAAAACCATTACTAGCAGATAATGCACTCCTATGATCACAATTAAGAAGTTGGTACTTATCCCTGAGCTCCTCCAAGGAAAAAGTTCTTAATTTATCCTCAGAAATGTTATTTAGGGAAACATTAAGATGCTCAAGAAGAGACTCATCATCAACAGGATGATCAAGAGAGCGAAGTAGAGAAGTTGCCTCATCAGTTAAGTTGTAAATCTCTGCAAGAATATGCAATTAAAAGGGAGCGAAGAAGATGAATAAGAAAAAAGGAAGAAGAAGTAAAGAATTATGAACCAACAAATTGATCATTCTTCTTTCGAAGCTTAGTAACATCATTCTTATAAGTGGAGACTTTAGACTTGAGTTTAACATTCTTCGCCTCAAGAGAGCGAAGTCTTCTTTGAAAATCTGAAGAAACAACATGTGACATGCGATCCATCTGCGAAGACATAAGGTGAATATTAGAATATGGAGCGTAAAGACATCATCGAAGAAAGTGTGAAAGAATAAAAATTACCAAAGAGCCAAGCGCGAACTGAAAGCTTGGACTCAATGTTGAGGAAACTCCGCGAAGGGATTCATGGTTTAAAGGTCATCACATATCTTCGCAACCATCTCATAGGTATGAGTTAATGCATCATTTCCGATTGCTGATATGGAGTCAGTGAAGATACTAGAGAGATGCCCCATAGAAGATGTGAACGAGGAGTCGTTAGGAGAAGGTATTTCATCATTACTGGAGTGGGAACTTGAAGAATAAGGAGAAGGTGCCTTCCGTTTCTTTGGACGATTCTTGGAAGAAGATTTAGAAGTGGTTTTCTTGGGGATGACTTTATTCTTACACTTAGCTTCTCCAGAACTCACCTATGCGAACAACAAAATATAATAAACCGAGGCAAAAATATTGTTAAAATTCAAGATTAAAATTCAAGATAGAGTATTTATTACTTCATTGTCATGCGAAGGTGACGCTTGAGAGGCGTTTTTAGATTACTTTTTCAGTTTTGCAGCCTGAAATCAAAAGAAATAATGAAGTAAAGGAAAAACAATAAAAAGAAAACGGATAGAAGGACATAGATAAAAGTAGTGTACCACATCAAGTTCCTCGGGCTATCTGAACACCCAATGAATTGTAAGCGGGAAACCCCGTATGTAGGGGAAGAGTGGGGCCATCTTATCTTCTACTAGTTATGTAAGGACCCGCCAAAACGATAGGATACTCCAACCAACTCGTATCTTTTGATTTACGAGCGGAATTATTGGTAGAGTTATGAAAATCGACATCATGCATGATTCTTTCATTTTCCGCGACACCATCTTTCCTTGTCAAGCGAATGCCCCATCAAGATGATTCATTCTTCATAATGGCAACATCATAGTGATTGAAGAAATTCTCAACCGTGTAATCCGTGGGGTTGATCTCCCTATGGTCATATTCTGGCTTTCTTACTTCTACCGGATAAAGAGATTCTAATCCAACCGCACGGCGCTAGCGTACTCCATAACTATCCTGATGCAGTCACCGCTTAGATGAAATATTCCCCGTAAAAGTCTCGCGTCAGATATAATCTCATAAAAATAGAAGGATTTGAGGATTATAGAGGGGAACAGGAAGACTAGCAAGAAGTTGTCCTACTGAAATAATAACCTTCTGATCATCCCACTGATTAAGCGAAAACCATTCAGGGCCAAGCGTGGAAGAAGGTTTTGATCCAGCAGGGATGGATAGTGAGAAGCCTCCATGACCAAATTCGGTCTTTAATCTTTTAAATTCTCTGTCATTCTTCCAGAGAGCTTCTGGGGGTATCGCTCACCCTCTTTCGGGGGTATCACTCACCCACGTTAAAAAGCCTCACCCACTTCTGGGGGTTTCATCCACCCTCGTCGCTTCATGTTCACCCACTCTCCAACATAGGTCATGTTCATCCACTTTCGTCAGGGGCTTTGATATTTCAACCACGTCATCCGCCATGTCAGCAGGGTGTTGTCTAGTAATCACGCCACGTCAATAGGTTATTTTCCAGTCAGCACGCCATGTCATCATTTTTGGCAGAACCTATAGCTCCACGTCAGCATGACACGTTAACAGATCAGTTTTCCATGTCATCAAAATGAGCCATGTCAGCATGCCACATCAGCGAATTAGTCCAGTCAGTTCTGCCACGTCAGCAGCAGCACGCTCACGAATTGAAAATTTTGTTTCGTCAATAACTTCTTCGTTTTAAGTCCGAATTAAGTGATTTTTGGCTCGTTGGGATCGCCTTTCCATTACCTACAATATAGAGGTGAAAATTCTTGAGTTTGAAAAAATTTATTTTTGACATTCCGAACGGCACATCAACCACGATCAAGTGAAAACTACGTATCATACTCAAAGTTCGCGAACGTTGTCACGTCAAGTTTCTACCCACAATCTACCTGGGTGAAAAATTAGTAAGTGCTGGTTTGATTCGTAAACCTCAACATGAACATATTCGGTTTCTGTCAAAACTGATACAGACTAGCTGCTCGAACTACTTTAGTCTAGTTGTCCTCAGCGATGCTGCGGGCCAGTTGATCGTAACTTCGACATCTTTGTTTTCGTCACAATTGAAGTAGTCCAGTTCTGCAATAATAGCCGCAGTCCTCTTCCGCGTAACTACTACAGTCAGTTGATCGAACTGTTGTAGTGCTTTTCCTCAGCAAATACTGCAGTCTAGTTGATCGAACTGATGCAGTTCATTTTCGTATAATTACTGCTGTCCAGTTGATCGAACTGCTATAGTCCGATTTTTCTCAACACTATATCAATCGCAGCTGATGAAATACAGTTCCATGGAAACTATCTTCAATCCAGTTTTGATTCAACTGGTGCATTTCTGTCATGCAAACAAATTAATTTACTAAGACGAGACGCTAAGGCAATTATACTAATCATCGTCGTTGGAAAACACCGACATAGCCAGTGGGCATCCTAATCACTTCATAAACGAAGTCGCAATAACATTTCCAATATGGTAAGTATACAATTTACACATTTTTTTTCTTCATCTTTTCATACATTCATGCATACTTTTGTTCAATGAGACACCTTTAATGTGGCGAGCATTTTCTCGCGAGGGGATGCACATATTCCAATTCTGCGCGCATATGGAATAGTGGGATTGCCCCCCGCGAATTCCAGATAGCAGACATCTTCAAAATCCCATGCGTGAGCGAAATGCATCTAGGCAGTGCACCCTTGTGCGAGCATTGATCAGCATGACAATCACCATCTTCTGAGGGAGAGTTGCATATCACTTCAATGTGACTGAGTAGCACTTGGGGGTCTGAAATAATTATTTTGGGGTGAGCTGCGTAACATTCCATACGCTTGGGGGCGAGTAATACATTACCTAATTGCAATGCAGAATTCAACTTCTAAAAATCAAAATTTCAGGTAACCCAAACTTCTTAATCCTCCAACGAGTTACAGGATTAAGAGGGGGCGAGCATACACCCTAATATTTTGACGCAATTATTACAATCAGTAATGCTTAACTGCTATAGTTAAATTGATCAAATTGTTATAGTCCAGTTCAAAAGCAATTGCTGTACTCGGTTGGACGCAACTGATGTAGTCCAGTTTTGCTTACAAATTTTGTACTCAGTTGGATGCAACTGATGCAGTCTGGTTGCACTCAGTTGGACGCAGCTGATGCTGTCTAGTTTTATTTGTCGTTGTTACACCTAGGTTTATCGAACTGTTTAAGTCCAGTCCCTCACCAACTGCTGCAGTCCAGCTGATCAAAGATGCTGCAGTCCAGCTCTGTTTGTATTCCTGCAGTCCAACTGATCGCAGATGCTGCAATCATGTTTGCATCTCATGCAGTCCAGATGATCACAGCTGCTGCAATCATGTTCGCATCTCATGCAGTTCAGCTGATCGCAGTTGCTGCAGTGCAGTTCTGCTCGTCACTCAAGCAGTCCAGATGATCGCAGCTTCTGCAATGCTCGATGTTGCAGACCAACTGATTGAAGCTGCTGCAGTCCAGCTCTGTTCGCAACTCATGTTGTCCAGCTAATCGCAGCTGCTGCAGTGTAGTTTTGCTCGTCGCTCTTGCAGTCCAGCTAATCGCAGCTGCTGCAATGCTCGATGCTGCTGCAGACCAGCTGATCGAAGTTGCTGCAGTCCAGCTCTGTTCGCAACTCCTGCAGCCCAGATGATCGCAACTGCTGCAGTGCAGTTTTGCTCGTCGCTCCTGCAGTCCAGCTGATCGCAGCTGCTGCAATGCTCGATGCTACTGCATTCCAGCTAATCGAAGTTGCTGCAGTCCATCTCTGTTCGCAACTCCTGCAGTCCAGCGGATCGCAACTGTTGTAATGCTCGATGCTGCTGCATTCCAGCTGATCGAAGCTGCTGCAGTCCATCTATGTTCGCATATCCCGCAGTCCAGCTGATCGAAGCTGCTGCATACCATTTTTTCCCAACAAATGTTACTACCCAGTTTTGCTCATTACTGTAGAGGACAGTTTTTGTGGCCGTCGCAGTCAAGTCATACGCAACTACCGCAGTTCAGTTTTACACCAGCAGTTATCGCTCACTCACAATACCACTCCGCTCAAGCATCACGCTTCGATTCTGAACGATTCACTGCGCTCCTGATTTTGCATACAACAGTGGTTCATGCTCAACTGTTTCCTACCCATCTCCCAGTCACAATAGCCCCACTTGGGGGCGTCTTGATTGTGATTTTCGCAAACAACAAGGGAAGTTCGCCAGTCACCTCAATATCAATAATCCACACTTGGGGGGGCGAGTTTTATTATTAACTAAGGAAAACGAAATTTTTCTCAACCCCCAACAAGTGGAGGTTAAGAGGGGGCGATGTTTGTACCATAAGTAAAAATACCACTTAATGGGCCAAATTGATACTTGAATCATTTTTTGGTCCTCATCCAAGCCCGCTAACCAGTCAACCAACGCAGCCCACCAATCTGCACAGACCGGTCAATGGTCAAAGTCGGTCAACTGTCAAAGTCAACATCCGGTCAATGTCAATGGTCAAAGTCAACAGTCAGTCAATAGTCAAAGTCAACCGTCGGTCGACTATCGAAGTCAGTCGCACCCCTAGCCAATTTTCAGTCTTGTAGCCAGCAATGCTGCTAAACATTCCCGGCCAAAAAATCTTCTGCACTGCCAACTAGCCTCCACCCATGCTGCCATCCATCCTCTATCCACATTGTCAGCCATTGTGCCTGTCAACCATCAATCCAGTCTGCCAGTATGCAGAAATTATTCAAAGAAGCATGCAAACAGTTTCATGCAGAATTGAAGATAGAGGCATGCAGAACTAATTACAAAGTAGATTTAAACCATTGAATTCAATGAGTTTCAACCATTGAATTCAAGATTTCAGCCATGCAAGATCTTGATTATGTGAGTTATATACATGTAGAATTAATTCCAGCTGTTTCATACAGAATTGAAGATGGAGGCATGAATGAGCAGTTAATGCAATTTATGTTTATATTGAAATTAGATATTGAATTGTATAAATAGGGGGATCAGAAATGATTTAGGGGAGTGGCCAAGAGGGGAAAATACTTATGCTTTAATACAAATTATAAATGAAAAATTACTCCCAAAGGGGATTCACCCGTGGACGTAGGAAACCATGCCGAACCATGTAAAAAACCTGTGTCACTTTGGTTTATTCATCAATTCTCCTCCAACCCTAAATTCACACCAAACTATCCATTCATCGTGTTTCGTGCCCAAAAGTAATTTTGGGTACAAACAATGAACAATCGCGATTCAAGTAATTAAATCTTAGAATCGAAGCAACTATCTTAGTGTTGAGGAATTGACACCCTAGATAAACGTAGTTTTCCTTTACGCTCAATGTACCAGGGTGATTTATATTTATTATTCATTTTTCTCGCTGTCAATGGTTCCCGAACAAATCGTAGTGATGAGTGTATGTTTTTCTCCATTAGAAATAAACGCATTAATTTCGCATCTGAAAAAAATAAATATCATTAGTATAAAACAGGGTTTGGATAAGTTTGCCTTTGTTAGTGGTGGTCAGGATTTGTATGGACAAAGATAAATCAAGGGCTGTGGTTCTCCTGACCACCCTAACAGGGAGGTTCGAACTCATGACCTATTATGTCATAAGAGTTGCCTCTAACCAATGTTCCACCTTGGTTGGAATTGATAGAAAATATAAATCAACAATGGTGGTTTGTTCAACTCAAATACCATAATTGTTTTATTAATTAGTGTTTCACTGATTGCACATAATAAATAATCTATTCATTATAAAGTGTTTTACTAATTAGTGTTTCACTAACTGCTCATAATAAATGACTAATCATTTTTTAATTATAAATGTTTTCTTAATTAATTATAATATTTATTTCTATTAATAAGTAATTTTGATAAATAATATCAATAGACATTTTTCATGAAATGGTGAGTAGTAGAAGAGGTGGAGGCCGAAAGATTAGTGGTGGTTAAGGGCAGAGTCAAGCACAATTATATTTATTTTTGTTTTTTTATCGTAAAATGGGATATAAAGTCCATTTTTCACATGTATCCAACTTGCCATGAATTTTTTCTCCCTCTCTCCTCAAAATCCTGGCCCCACCCCTGGTTTGTGGTGGAATAAGTAGGGACGGTGAATGCTGGTGAGTAGTGATGGACAATATTAATTTTATGTTGTCATTACCACATCGATAACATCGTAGTGTGGAATATGTGGTTGGTTGTTTTTAACACTTATTTCAGGGATGATATCATACAAGATAATATTTTCATGATCGTAGTTGGATCACCCAAATGGTGCCCCTGTTATCTTTGGTACTATATCGTATAAATCGTGATTTTTTAATGTTAAAATAAAATTGATTGAAATACAAAAAATAATATATACACAGAAATAATAATAATGAAACTAATCAATTGACGAAATTTTGTTCAATCTAAACCTCATACATGGCATTTGTGATTGAAAATTAGAATTGCGTCCAACAACCTACATGGGATGGGTGGCAGTGATGGTGCCAGTGGTGGAGTCAAAAATTGACATTGAGGAGGCCTATTTAAAAAAAGAATGTAAACTTTGGTGGACTAAGCCATAAATATATATGGACAAAGTACTATTTATAAAATAAACTAAAAAATTTATATAGTTATTAAAAATTTAAGGGGTTAGAGCCAGGTTAGTCAACCCTTGGCTCTGCCACTAGGTGGTGGTGGATAAAAAAAGTGGATTCATATGGTTTTATGGTGGTGGCGGGTATTGGTGAAAAAAACATATTATGCTAATTTTGTAACGCCACAAAATGTGTAATGTTATATTATAAAATATAAAACGTGGTTGATCATTTTAATGTTAAAATAAACTCGATAAAACACATGTCCATTTAAAAAAATTGGTGCAATCAATTGCCATGTTATGTAATAACTAAACGAACGACACGAATCAAGATCAGAACATATGAAATTATTTATTATTGATTGGTTTATGTAAAGAGTGGTCAGGATTTGACCTTGGCAAAGATAAATTTACCGCTAGGGTTTGTTCAACTTAACTATTTTTAAATGTTTTATTAATTATTGTCTCATTGATTGTTCATAATGATTAATTAAATTTCTATTATAAATGTCCCTTTAATAATCTAACATAAATACATAATTTTATTAATAAATAATTTTACTAAAAACTATATTAATTCTAATGGTGGGTATAAGCGGTGACGGGTGTTTGTGAATAGTGGAGGTGGTAACATTACTATTGGTGGAAGAAATAGTGGCGGTGGATGGTTTTTATGGTGGTGAGTATTGGTAATAGTAGTGTATAATAATAGTTTTTGCTTTTTAGTGAGTTTTATTGACTAAGTAAAAAAATAATCTTCACAAAACATGAAACATTGTATTGTGAAAGATGTAATTAGTTGTTTTTAGCACGATTGATAAGGACAAAAATCAAATATTTCGAGGATGATACCGGAATGTATAAGACAATATGATCATGACTGTTCGATCGCCCGTATTATATTAAGGCAATTGGTGTACCCGCGTAAGAGAACATTATCGCTCTCTCAAGTACTATTACATTTTTTTTCCTGAAAAACCATCAATGTCGAGTTGTTTCGCGACAACTACCTACAAAGACAACAACTTTCACTCAATTCCCGATATAAAACCTTATAGACCGGGAAAATGTATTTGCATTCTAAAATATTTGTTTGAAAATTATGTATGTTCATCAAAATCATCATAAAAAACTCTAAATCATAAATCTAAATTTATCCTCCGATGTTTATGGAATATTTTTTATATTTTACATTCTCAAATCATGCGACCTCTTGATAGTAAATCAACAATATCAAATTACGGATCAATATGTATAGGTTTCATTCACTGGGTTAGAAGGTAGAGTAGACACGGATGGGTAGATCACACAAAGCAGAACATGACTGAATACTTCAATAATTTGGTCAAGAGATAAGGTCAAAATTTTAAGATTAACTTTCTATAGGACTAATTAGATCGGCTTCGATAGGAGCTGACTAAAATATGGATTAATAATAATTTTCACGTAAGACAATTGCAAAACATAGTTTGGCTAACTCTGCATATGTAAAGAGTGGTCAAGATTTGTCCTTCCTCAATTACTATGTTATGTGAGAAGAAGGTGATATCTAAGATTGAGGTATAATTCAAATCTATTAGATTCATGCCATTTACAACTGGATGCCTTGAAAAAAAATTGACATGTTGTTATTATTATTACATGCAAGGGATACATTGACCACACTTGCGCAAATAGATCACTTGGAAAATGATTGGTGTTGCATGTATTGTCTAGAATGCAACGAGGAATTTGAGGAAACAAGGCACCAGAAGCAGTGTCCGGAGTATTTTGGATATAGTAACTTAGACCCGATGTAATACTTATGTTCTTTTTTTTTTAGTTTTTCCACAATCTATTTATTTAATAAAAATGAACATTGAAAATACATAACATCAATAAAAATTAGACAAATTGCGTTTGACAATAATGGCTACTGATGGTCCGGAAACGGCAAAAGAAAGGAATTGTTGTAGAAGAATTGTTGGGATATACAATGGATTACTTGATACGAATGAAAGAGGTATAACTATTTCGATTCTGAAATCACATAAAGTTCACAGTAGAAGATGACATCAAGTTTAAAATTAGTAACAAACATATTATGGCTAACTAAAATGTTAAAAACAAACAAGATATATAAACTTAGAAAGCCGTGGGAGTTGAAGAGGCCAATTTTGAAAACTACAATCTTAGAAAGCAACGATCCACAATACCATTTTTTTTTATAAATATTCAACGTAGAATATGTCAACTTTTGGTAAAGGATCTATTGACAACCTATTAATTTGAAATAAGATCAGGGAGTACAATATGTGTTCAAGGTTCTTTATGAGGTAATGTGTCGCCAGATTGTATTCCAAGTGAAGGTAGGAACATACGGAAGTGACAAAATGTCCAAGACTTTTGAAGTTACCAAAGCCTTCGTTAAGACGAATTGTTGGGCACAATACTTTGTTGAAGATTTAATGACAGAGGTTCGCATATATACAATCCATTCGAAAAGGTAATAGGTACACATTTTAAACATTGTCATCTAATGGGTGTTGAAAAATTACATGAAAATCATGTCACATTGGATAGTTTGTATCATTCGTTCGATGCAAAAAAATACTATTCTCTGCCTATTTGGAGGATCGACAACATGACCATGATAGATAAGTCAGCTGGAGCGAAATATGAGCATTGGAGACTTTTATGGACGATATTGATTAGTTGATTTCACTGAGATGAGCGTTGATGATGATATATTTCCAAAAAATATTTAAACTTCCATGTTCATGTCGAGCATTATCTCATTATAAGCAATGGACCAAACTAAAAAAGTGTCTAGAAGTTAAGATTATATTTCTTTCGTTTGAGCAAATCTCCGGCGGTAAAATATTAAAGGAAAAAACAATGAAAAAAAAAAGAGGAAAATCCCAACTATTTTTATGACAAACACATATTAAATCATAAGGAGTTGATAAGTATTCGGGACACAAATTATACGATATATTAAAAATGAACCAACATCATATCCTGTGCCGTTACGGCACGGGTTAAGGGCTAGTAAACCAAAAATTATCGTGGTCAACACATGCTGAATGGTCAAATTGGCACCCTTTAGGCATATACCTTGTCGGGCGGAGGAGGTGTGTGTAAGGAAGTGGTTTATGAGGGATGCTAGACTCATCGAATTATCCACTGAAATTTTTCCCGAGAGAAAATCGTGCCGCAGTTATCCAATGACTCTAGAATTGGGATTATAATTAAGGTGTAAAACACAAAATTGGTTAAAAAGACCAAAATCAACAATCCGTTTAAATGGACGGGTGAAAATGACAAGATTAGATTTGATATCTTATTTTTAAATGGACAAAACTGTAAAAATAGCCAGGATGTAAACAGTTTCATCCTACCCATTTTCAAATACTTTTTCTTATTTTTAATTTACATCACGATGCATCCAGTTTCATCCTTACTATTTTTTAAGTTTAAGTTAGGATGAATCCAGTTTCATCATTATTATTATTTTGGTGTCAATTTCACCCATACTAATTTTTACTCGTCCATTTGAATCATGTTTTAAAAATATTTGGATAAATGACCCATTTGCCGGGTGTAAAATGGGTCCTCCTATTATCATCTGTGAGTGTAAGTGTAAATCTCGGAAATTTGTAGAGTTTCCGTTTATGCCAATTGTGATAGTGCTACCATTTCAAGTGCGATTACAATCCAACAGACGCGCGAGTTGATTAAGTTGAAACTTTGCAAGTGGGAATCACTCTTTAGGAAGAAACTAAAATCTTCTTTTGAATTTGAAATGTAGGACAACTTAGGATAACCAAAGGATGGCAAATACTAGCAAAATCTTTGACCAACGCTACCCATATCATTCGCCGGCCCCATGTAATTACAAGGCATGCACCACCATCTTTCTGCACATGACTAGTATCATCGTATCAAACACCGTACACCTCGCCCTCAATCGACTATTCTTTGGAGTTTGGATAGATGGATAATATTTTTGTACGAAAGTCCTTATTCTCTCCTATTTTTGTCTGTTCCGAGGTCTGGTCTAAGTTGTCTTTACTCTCGTGAATTTGGGGCCCGTCCATGTCCAATGTTTCTTTGTGCGTGCATGGATTTAGCTGAAATCACAGTGTGTACAGAGTAGAAAACATCATATACGCGATGTGATATGATATGATATCTATCCCGTCCCATCAAACTTTTGCATAATGGGGTCAAAAATACTTCCCCACCTCTATGTATTATTGACAGGTTCTCAAGCATACAGATAAACAGCTTGCAAGATCGATATCAACTACTCCCTCCGTTTCTAAAATATAGTCTGATTTTTTATTTGGGTATGTCAAAAAAAATAGGCTTATTTTCATATGTGGAAAGTTAAATATTATGATTTTACTATTATACTCATAGAGGGACCACTTCTTTCTCTCTCTTTTCTCTCTAATACAAAAAGGGGACCACTTCTCTCTTCTCTTTCTCTAATAGCAAATGAGTGGGGATCAAAGGATAATTTAGGAAAAAACATGAAAAAGTGGCTACAATGATTGGTTTTCTTAATTTTTGTGAAAAAAAAACTTGCCTATTTTTTATAAACGGGGGAATACTTGTATGCTACCAATATTCGGAGAACCTAAATTAGATGCCAATGTGTAATGGTTGCTAGTGTTTTTTTGTCTCTACTCATCAAGGACGACATCTTTGAAAGAACCAGACTCCAAATAAACCGCTTCAGGCGTCATTTTGAACGGACTTTAAACAGTTGGAGGGCAATGTTTGAATTTGAAAAAAATGAGTTCAGATTTAGGTTTCGCGCAGTTCTTCCCGGATACTCTAGTTGTTTAGCACATAGATGTTTGTTCTAATTTTGTAAGGCCAACGGCACAAAGGAACCACTCATAAATATTTTTGGTGTTGGGTTTCTGAACGCGTAAATCACGATAGCATCCACGTGTTCACAAACAATGTTTGCTTACACTAAAGTTTATAAATTAAGTGTTGTACGCGTAAAGGGGAGTGAATATATCGATTCATCGACTCTGAGTCTTCGGACTCGTCCTTGTATAGTCGTATATTATCACTAACAATGCTCGCATAATAGAGTAAATAGAGACTGAAACATAATGTAAAGTTTATCATACGAAATACTGAATATAAAGTGCGGAATGTAAGTGTTGAATGTAAATGAGACATGTATTTACGTGGTTCAGCACTAAGGCCTATATCCACGGGGTTGGTGCTTCATTATATGTAGATTGATTACAAAGATAATCGAATGACTTTGGAATATAAACTGAGGCTGCGAGATTAGAGGAATTACTTACTCTTCCTAATTCTCTATCCTCTCTTATCTCTCTGAACCGATTTTCCCATCTCTCTTAATAGGGAGGGGTATTTATAGGGGTCACAACGTGGGGTCCACTTTTGAAGGCCGTTGTATCCTTATCGTCTTGTGATCTGTGCCAGTACCGCGAAACTCTTCGTCTTTTAAGATGCCCCCCCCCCACCCCGTTCCATGCTCATTGCTAAAGAGTACGGTCGTATCTTCCATAGGTTGGCCGACACGTATGCTGCTCAGGGTGTTTAATGCGGGTGGTTGGGTCGCTCGCACGCGCTGGATAACGGTCTTTCGCCCGTCACGTCACGTCTGTGTCGGTTGGGCTAACCCCAGCTGTCGATCTTTGATCTTCCTTGAGATGGGGTAAAGTGAGTCTTGGGGTGCTTTTCAGTACTTCGCGGTCTCTTGGTATCTTGATGCTCCTCGATCCTTGACCATCAGATCTATCCGATGATGATCTTGCACGGATGAGATATGTCTCTTAGCTATCCACGTGTGGCATCATATCTTGATGCTCCGAGTTGTATTCCTCCCACGTGTTTGGACACGGGCACGTGGTGGGCGATGAAATATGTGCATACAATTTGCCCATTTTCTTCTGACTAAGGCGCTAGTTGAAGTTAGAGGAAAACCGTCACATATTCCCCATCTTTCTCTTAATAACTTCCCCTAGATTTTAGGGCACGTTTCCCACTACATGAAATAACTCCTTGCAATAACTTCTCCTTGGGTACTCTTAACTGCTGATGCCTTTGTCTTGAATACGGCTTGTCCTTGATTCTCTTGTGCTCGCGAGTTGCTATTGTTCGTTATTTCCTGGCTGCGCTCTTCTGTTGGTAAAGCTCTTGATAATAGGTAAGGGGTTTTTCTTTGATTTTGATCTCGACTATTTGTTCATCTTCTGCTACTGTGTTCTTGGCTTTGTGATGAAGAACACATACAAAGTATATATATATACTTTCCCATGTTCTTCATTACAAAGATCCTGAATTCTCATTTGAAGATTCTCGCCCGGCGATCCCAACTAAGTTAGGGTTTCTCTCTTGTTTCGAGGATATTCTCTGGTGTGGATAACTGTGATGAACTGGCTGAAATTTATCTTTTTGATCTTTATTCGTTATTCTGCGGAACCTATAACTTGTTTGTATGTCCCGCAGACATGGCTGATCGTCAGCGGGTTCCTTATCAGACTCCGCCGTTTAGCCCTCGTAGATCTCCTTCGCGCAGAGATCCTGATATATCTCCGCCAGGAGGTTCTAGATCTTTGCAGGCTGATCTTCGTTCCCAAAGGGTCTCGTATTCCTCTGGTCAGAGACCTTCGTCTTCCAAGAGAGGAGATCCACCGAATGATCCCCCTGTCTCTAGGTATGTTGTTACCCGCGCTTCTTCTCGCCCGCGTGACGACTCTAGAAGCACGCAGGCTCCTCCTCGTAGTGACGTGTTGGAGGTCGCACCTATTCGTTCTATGGCTCCTCCTCCGCTGCCTCAACAAAATCCTCTGACTCCTCCTCCAGCGGTCCCTTCCAAGGGGAAATCTACTAAAAGTACCGCTTCGAAGACTGATCCGCCCAAGCATGTTTCTTCTAAGAGAAAGATCTCAGACATGAACCCTCCTAAGGACTCCTCACCGGATCATATTGACGAGGAAGACGTTGCCCCCATAATACGAAGCGTCTCGGTTGGTAAAAAGAAAGTCACATTTAAACATATTGAACTGAAGGTGTTTGAGAAGAAACATGAACTTCAAGCCTTAGATGTCCGCTTCTACGCTCCTGACGATGACATCACTTATGAGCTTATCTCAAGGTATCAATTCGATGAGTTCCATCTTCTGACTACCGTAGGATCCTTCGAGGCAGGTCTCATGTTTCCCCTATACAAGTCAGGTTATTAATTTTATTACGACGTACTGGCTGGTCGTGAGGGCTCTTCTACGAATACCCATAGTCTTTATGTATCACAATTGACTGGGAATTATCTCTGTGCGCTGAGGGAGTGCTATCTTCGGATAAAGGGAGAAACAATGATGACTTGCTATGTCCCTGATCATGCTGAGAAGGAATGGTATACTCCCCATAATTTTAATAATTCCTTCGGGGATTATATTAACAGTAGGAACCGTAAGCCGTGGAGTGTAGGTATTCGTAACATCGCTGCTCCTCGTGGTGAGATCCTTTTTTTAAGTGAGGTGAGCGACGCCAAGCTGAAGTGCGTTCTTGGTACGGAAAAGTCTGCTAACAAGAAGATTTTCCCTCCTCGTGAGAGGATCAAGAGTGATCATGACTATGAGTGGCATGCTACTGTTATTGAGATTATTGGTTTGTGGGCTTGGGGTTGGATTCCTGGTCCACATGGATGGCGTCCCACTGCTGATAGTATCCCTCGTGAGGTTTCTCCTGTTCGTTATGGAGATTTCTGCCCATGGAGTTTAAACTTCGAAGGCATGAATTTTCCTTATGCTCTCGATGTTGTTTACGGTGATGAAGAAAAGAGTTCAGATGCTATTCTTCCTTGGAAGAGTACTGCGACTACCAAGGTATGGCTTCTTCCTATACTAATTGCCCCTTTTTTCCTTGTGTTAAAAATAAATTTTTAAGTAAAGGAAAACGTAACCTTCTGATGGCATCCTTTATTATTATGTAGGTAACGAAGAAAAGAAAGATTGGTCCCAAGAGATCTTCTACCGTTGTGGCCGATGAGGCAGAGATTTATGAGGAGGTTACCAGTCCTGCTAACGAGGACTTTGATGATGATGAGGATATTTCCGATGGGGAATAGTGTGCTGAAACTTCTCCCCCTTACCACGAAGATGATGGTGGTGATGGTGGGAAGAAGAATGCACCTGGTGGCAGCGATACTGGTGAAGAAAACGTCGCCGGTGGTGGTAATAGTAATGTTGGTACTATTCCCGAAGGGTCTCAAGGCTTTTCCTTTGGCAAATTTACTCTGCAGGGGAGACCTTCGACATAAATATTGCCATGGGTCTTGCTGGGGAGTTCTCTTTGATTTCCCCAAACGATGATTTGGATGTGCTTGATAATTCTGGCCATAGGAATATCGCGGGAAAAAAGGTCATAGATGTGGATGATGATGCTGAAATCCTTGCTACTCAGGAGGCAGAATCAAAGAATAAATATGCGGCTGGGAAGGCCGCTGTTGTTGGAGAAGATTCTACTGAGTCTCCCTTGGAAGATTTCCCGCAATCTTTTATGTTGAAGGGTGACGATGCCATTATTTCTTGGATTAAGGAGAAGAATTTGATATTTGTCCCGAACCCTTTCCCCGTGCTTGCTGGTGAGAAGGCTTCCGATGCCTATACTCGTCGGATGATGCAACTATCTACCAAAGATAAGGTTGCGACAGCGTGGGACAAGGATTTGCGGGCCTTGGAGGCTACTCTGGCGGTGAATCCTCCATCCACCATTATTGATATGATGGCCATAGCTGATGGGTATCAGTATGGTTACCCTCAGAAGTGGGTGCTAGAGGTACATTTTTCTCTTTATGTTTCTCTCTTTTGGAGCTGTACATATTTCTGTTATGATACCCCTTGATTTCCTGGAACGTAGGTGATGAGGAGAGAATACTGTAATCATACCTTGTACCAGTTCTTTAAGGCCAAGTCTCTCAAGTTTGAGGCCAAACTTCGTCACAGAGAAGAGGGGCTATCTGCGGCTGAGGCGGTTATTTCTGTTAGGGATGAGGAAATAAGTGAGATGAAGAGTCTTCTCAAAGGGAAGGAACAACTAGGAAACGAAGCGGAAAAGCTTCGTCTAGAGCTTTCTATGGTTCGTAGTGAGTTGGAGTAGGTTCGGAAAAATGCTTCATCTTTTACAGGTTCGTTTCCTTTCTTCACTTCACTCATCGTCGCTATTTTCTAGTAATTAGTGTTCTGTCTGAGTCTCCCCACCCTATCTTCAGTGGGTGGAGTCCCAGAGCTGATATGGCTTCGAAATGAGAGAGAGCGACAGAAATCCTGTATCGCTGAATTAGTGGATCAAATAAAAAGCGAGGCCGAGAGATGGGATACCAAGGCCGAGGTGTGGCGTCTGAGGCATACTCAGATAGTTGATATGCAAAATAAGTATAACACTAATCGTCGCCAGTTTAAGGGAGCTCTGCTATGGACGCGGGATAATCTTCGCGAACCCGCGAATATGCCTCGTCTTTAGAAGCTAAAATGAACCTTATGGAGGAAGAGTTGCGACAGGATCGTTCCTATCAAGGTTCCGAAGTGAGAGAGTATATGAAGCGCCTCGCCAAAGAAAGAGACAATGCCAGGGCT